>OZ020276.1:9975599-10052663 GCA_963971205.1 Aethes cnicana
CTCGCTCAGCGCCACGCTCACCGAGGACGCCGAGGACACCATGAAGAACCTGCGGAAAACCTTCGCCGGCATCTTCGGCGACATGTAAAACCAACATCCCGATCCACCCCTGCGAAGCCTGATCCGACAGAGCTAGCAAGAGCGTTGTCGGCTCAGTCTACTCTCGCAGCATGAAATGAGATCTACTGCATTAAGTGCCCGTTAACCGGCCATTTTGAGGTGTGTTGTTAATGTATAATTTTCATATATTTATTACAAACGTTACATATACATTGTTACAAAAGGAACCGGGTCTGGTATTTTTTATCAATACTCATAACGTTCGCAACGATGGAAAGTCAGGAGTAAGCACCTGTGCGGTGGACCGCCGTACGCGACCGTGTAGAACCATGCTAGTGTTAATGTAATGTAATTATAGATTTTTTACAATAAGTTTATTATATGATAATGAAACGAATCAACTGAGCTGCATTGTGATCGAACCCGTTCGGCTCGCGGCGCGGCGCGCGCGGGCAGTAGTGTCTGTCTCCGGCCTTCCCCTCGCCCGAGAGCGGCGCACACCACGAGCACTTCGCAAACGAAACTATATCATTGACGACAAATAAAATGTGTGGCAATAACTAGAATTGAGGCGTTTAAGGATTTGATGTCTTAATTTCCGTGACTTCCCGTTAGTGTTAACCGAATTTATTGTTAAGTGATCGCTTCTGTAGTAGCTAAGTGTATGGGATTATGGAAGCAGATGGGAAGGACGTATTCTTTAATACTTCTGCGCGATAACATGTTTGCATACTCTGACATAATTTGTTTTTCGTTTCGATCGAAATCAGAAGAGTAATTTTCACTCCTGTGGTCCTATTTAGAACTAAATTGTTGGGATGTGAGCAATGCTATTGAAGACAATATTGTTAAATGCAAGATTTAATCCACATTTTATATACCTATTACTAGTTGTATCTCATAGTATTAAGAATATCTTGTTGACGCGTATATAATGTTTTTTTCATGCAAATCTATTTTCAACCTAATTTTGGATGTCATGATTAACAAAAGTGTCCAAAACACCAGCTTCCTTATATTATTATTTCAAACGTGAATAATTGCATAACCTATCTTCAGAATGGCGGTTTTTTCTTATTGTTGGATTTCAATGTTTGGATTAGCGGAGAGCTAAGAGAGCTAAGAGCTAAAGTCTGATGTTGTCATATCAGAGACGGAAGTGTCAGATGGGGAAGAAGCCAGCGAAGGATTAAAAATCCCTCGCACACTGTCGTAACTGCTTGCAAATATTAAATCGCATCATGATACAATAATATACTTCGCCAGGTATGCTACTCCGGAATTTTGTAGTAGTGTGGGTGACACCGAAACGTCATTCACCCCTGTGTGTTGCAAGTGGTGTACCTATTAAAATAAACCCCGACTCCCATGTATCCTGCGAGTGTTTCATTAAATTATTACGTTCATTCGTTTTTAACTTGTCCCATTTTGTGTGCTTAAAGAAGTAAATGACAATTGTAATGCGCAATTAATTAATTAATTTATTTATTTTGTATTATAATTATAACGGCAGAAAAAAATCCTTCATTTTTGTTTTATTGCAATAAAGTGGCAACTCAACTTTGACGTACCGGTGTCACGACCCGGAATAGCAGACCTTGTTTTCTTAGACCATGAAATCACACTACATCTCTATAAAATTATAGCAACCATGTATTGCCTATCTATTCTTTAGCTAACACTAATTATTCAAAGTAAGTAGCTTTTTGAAATATGTAGTAAATTTTTACCCGATATTAGATAATTTGTGGATCGTTCAGACATCGTTCGGGCGCTATTCTGTTTCCATGTTGCTGCCCAAAACTTTTAGTCGACCATTTATTATTGTAGATTTTACAACGAAAATAGCTGTACGTATATATTACCTACATGTAAGATAAATAATAATGTCATCGACTGCAAATAGATGGTGAAATTATTTCGTTAAAGTAGTGCTCAAAGTTTTCATAATAGGTATCTTGTTTGTAACATGATATTGCTCCCGTGTGCGAGCTGTCTGATACTGGAGCTATATTCGAAGTCTTAAAATAGGGATCTCCCTGTTTCCTATAGGGTCGCTCACGCGTCGCGTGAACTTTAAGCAGCTAGATTTAAAGTTCAACTTGACACGTGGGCGATCCTATAGGGAACAGCGAGATCCCTATTTAAGACTTCGAATATAGGCCCTGTTTTCTGTCGGAGCCTTGGTACCGCGTCATACTACGTAATCGCTTTGCTACTCATATACCTGCAGAACGAGCAGGAATGTCTAGTGTAATTTTTATATGCACTCGTAGCTAGCTCCGTCACTATATTATTTAGCAGTATCCACCTTGTAACTACGTCTAAGTACCTATAAAATGCGCAATTAGATACCTTAATGTTAACGTGAAGTATTTTATTACGCAAATACATGCTTCACTGAGTAAATTATGTAAAACAGTTACCAGATAATGTAATTATTGTATTATACCACAGTGATTTATTAGTTTAATTTTTTGAATGTTTAATGTTATTATTAGTTTATTAGATACCAATATATAAATTAACATTAATATAAATGCTGTTGTTGTTGTTGCTAACAAGTTATACGATGTGTAATCATGATGGAAAGGTAGGCTCAGAAGATGGACCACGATAGATTGGTTAAAACACAACTATGAATTTACATTTTACCATTTGATAATACGTTACCGTAAGTCATCCACCAGACAACTAGAATATCAACTCTAATGACTGTCCTTAACTAAATTTCAAGATCAAATCTGATCAGTAGTTCTATGGTTAGCAGAGTTACTTATAGTCATATCTGTGCTCATAAACTTTCTTATAGGAGAGAAGCAATAATACAAAATCTGTACATGAGAATTTGTCGTGGCGATCTTCTGCGTAGCTAGAAAGGACATGGAAAGCCACAACAATAAAATAATATCTTTCCTCAAGGAGAAACTGCGATCTAGTCTCTAACCAGCCTCTTATGAAGGTAAAGTGACATCCATGTCTCGATTGTAAAACTTATATTGGAATTTGAATGCATGTTTATCTATATGATATAATAAATACCTCTTTTGGAAAGTAAAGAGGAGTTGTTTTTCATTTACACGAAGCCATTCAACATCTAAAAAAACTTGGAGAAAATTTACCGTATATTTTAATTTAACAAATTAACGTTATATATTTATACATTCACACGTCTATAGAACATATATACGAACGAAGTCATCGTAAATTTTAATTTTCGATCACATCAGTTAGTCCAAAGATTATGCAACAACGCGTTGAAAAAATCACTATAGACAAATCGGTCATAGTGGTTCTTTTTTACAAAGATGTGTACGTCCGATTCATTGACCAATAAAATTAAGCCAAGTTTGTTCCATCTAAATTTACCATTACATTTATCTATGTGTATTGGTCGATTCACGAGACCTGGCAGCCTGGCATCAATGGATTGAATGAGTGAATGATAACTCCTATATGTATGCATCATAAAATTATTAAATACAGGTTGATTCAATAAGCATTAAAATGGTGTTCTTGGAAAAGCTCGTCTTCTTATCTTCAGTCAATATGCAATATACGTACAATTATATGAGTGTTATTAGTTCATAATGTAAAAACACCTGCATTTCGCATTTTATGAACAAAAACAATAAAATTAAAATTCAATGATTACTTACTAGCATCCGTTAAATTTTTAGTCCTAAAAATGTGCAGATGCCATGTATTTTATTCTCGAACAACGAAGGAGTAAGCAAATTATTAGGAGGCTTTATAAGAACGGCACTCATAGAATGACAAGTGTCATTGATTTCGTTCAATCCATTTTCGTGAATCTGCCTTTAGTCTGCTGTAGTACAAGTACTTGTCACTGGTAGCCGACTGGGTCCATGCCAGTGTTCAGACTGTAGTTGCGGTACATCCCGGCCGCGGCCAGCCTGTTGGTGAAGGTCTGCCCGGCCGGGTAGAATACGGAAGGCACCGAGTGGATGCCTGCAATGAAATTCATCATTTCAGTACAGAATATTTAATAGTACTACGTACAGAATGGCCACGGAATCACCCGCCTGAATCTAGCCCGCGCGCAAGTCGCGCCCAACTCGCCTTACCGTCATTTGTTTCATCCGGAGATGGTGAGTGGATCATTGGCCCGCTCACTGGTGCTGGTACACACATTTACAAGTGTACAGACGTCCTTGCACGCACACAGACGTCCTCGCACGCAAACATTGACACTTCATTCGAATTGTGTTCGAAATCGTGCTTTTATATGCCGTGCCGTGTCCGCCGTGTGATTTCAGTCAAAAGGAAGAAAATAAGACCTGTCCTGTTTAATAGGCATGCACCATCGGCCTGAATGAAGCAATCGATTGCAATATCTTTTCAGTACTTTAAACACGCTATCCTGTAGGTACATTTATTTTTTAATACAAATGATCTCATAAATGGCTCTAACGATTTGGATGAACTTACAATGTAGGGGTTTACGGGTTAGAAAATGCCGTCCAGCTGTCCCAGATCTGGTAAAACTCATTTTCAGCTATTTGCAAAGCCCGAGCGTCCGAACGCTCGCAGGTAGTACCTATTTTTTTATTGGCGCAGAAGGAGAACTATCTCAGAAAGGGCTCTAACGATTTCGATCGAGGAACTTTGCAGTATTTCGGTTTTGAGTTTGAGGGCGACAAATCGACCTAGCTAGGGTATAGTATCTGGGAAAACTACTTTTTTTTTCGCTATTGGTATGGTGTTAAATATACGCATATATACCAAACATCCAAAGAGCCGTATACCAAAGAGCGTTATGGCGACGACATTGTAGAGGAGGATTCATTATTACTGTTGTTTCAGCTGAAAGCCGTCCACTGCTGGGCATAGGCCTCCCCAAGATTTTTGGTTTTGACTACTATAAATATGTAAACTAGTAGCTTAGCGAAATATTATTTCATTTAAAAAGATATTCGGGGATATGGATCTACTATCTCAATTTTAAGGACTCTATTGTGATAATACATTTTATGCGAATAAAGATTGATTGATTGATTGATTGAATAATCTTAAAGAATAATTGCTAATAAGTTAGCAGAGAGATAAAGTATCAATATTTATGGATATCTATAAGTTCAAATGAATCGCGAGGTAGTACTCACAGGACAGGTAAAATAAAACAATTTGTTGGATTAATCATGCCCGTTTCATAAAATCAAACAACTTAAGTGCTATTCCATTTGACACATAATGAACGAATTAAAATAACAAGCAATAAATTAATTGGAAATCTTAAAAGGTAAATAACGTCAACAAGACAATAAGTTAATCTATGTTGAAACATAAACGTACGACACTAAACTATACAACTATACAAAGGAAATAGGTATTTCGAATCTTCATAACAATAAATCACTCAAGAGCGATCATAAGGACCAAAACGAGTGCATTTTGGATAACCATTGGTTAACCTCAATAAGTAATTTCACGGTGTGTGTGATCGTTAACCTTTTTAACCGCCATCGCCACAGTCGGCCACCGCCGACAACGCTCGACTCGACCAAGAAATTTAGTAATACAATACCGTTTTCGTAATACATTGCGCGAAATCGGGGCCGATATTTCGCGCGCGTTCTGCCCAAATAAGCGATTCGTTTGAATTTAATGTGTGTATGGCGGTAAAAGGGTTAAACTTTCAGTGCCCAAGTCTCCGTGTCTCATATAAATGAACCCGCCTAGAGGGCTTGTGGTAGTGAGGGCTTGTTAATAGGGTGCTGGGTCGAGTTGGGTATTGAGGGAGTAGTTGCGGTACATCCCGGCCTGAGCGAGCGCGTTCGTGAACCCTTGGCGTTTCGGGAAATACACCTGGGGTATGGAGACCACTCCTAAACATTAAAAAAAATTGAAAAAATTGATTAGTTATTCACGAATTTATATTCCTAGTTCTATTACTTATATCTACTATATTTAAAATTTTATAACAATTATAACCGTCTTAAATTCATTGATTAATATTACACTTTTTATTGGGTGCCATCTATTTGGCATAATTCCTTTTGTCCGAAACTGTTTACGCATAACAGGCTTCGCATAATTTATTTACGCCAAATCTTAAGTTTGCCGAAGTTTTATTAAGCATAATTCTTAATTGGCCGAATGGGTGTTTACCCGAATATTGTGTTGACATAATGTTGACTTGGACGAATTTTATTATGCATAATATTGTTTGGCATACTAGTAATTTAGCAGAATTTTGATAGGCCGAAATATTGTCCGAATTTATGTCCGAAACAACAATTAATGTAGGGAGCGCCATTGTTTATATAAAATTGCTAGTCTGAAAACTGGAATTCCGAAAATGTATGGCCATAAACGATTTTAGCTAAGTATAAAATTTGTATGATATAATTTGTTCAACATACTTATCTTTATTAGATAGAGTTCAGCAGTTCACGGTGTGCGGTAACACCAAAGTTTGGAGCAAAGTCGACTCGCATAGGTTAGGTTAGGTTACATTTTATATAAGTAAACGAAATTATTATCATTTGTAAAAATCCCCCCTCTCCCTATTTAGATAATCATCGATGTTATACAGGATACTCATTTAATTAAATCAGCGAAAATAAAGGTATGCGAAAGTAGTTTTCGGCGTACCTAACAAATTTCGGCGAAAGTAATTTTCTGCCTAAATAATATTCGGTATTCGAAAATTATGCGTGAATTCCACGCGGGCGAAGTCATGGGCAGAAGCTAGTTACAAATAAATTCTAGGAACTGATAGTGTAATGTTATGAAAGAGTAAAAAAGGCAACAAAGTCTGGTCATTTTTATCTGGCTGGGCTGACCAGGTTGATGAATTGGTGACCAATGTTTTTGGCATTGAAAGAATATTCGACTTCAGATATAATATATCTTAATCTGTCGTACCTATATAAGAATAAGAACATTATGTTTATTTACCAGAAAAATATGCAGAATGCAAGTTGGTTTACGAAAGTTACATTAGTTGGCAGCGGTTTCCGCACTAGACTCTGGGCCTGTATCGTGGAGCCCAATGAAGACATACTAAGTATTATTAATCTAACTAAATTATACTAAATATATATATACATTAGAACACTTACAAAAAAACAGGTTCAAAAAATCATAGTATGTCGGGCACAAACCTGGAGGGTACCACCCATACTCGCTAGCAGAGGTCCGGTAGAAAGGATGCTGTTTGTTCGTCTGATTACCGTAGCCGTTGAACCAATCTGTAAATATGAGAACATGGTCAACATTTCCCTGCTTCTGCTGCAATTTATTCGGTGTTAGGCAGCTACTTATTAAAAATCTCTTGATTGCAATTGCAACCCTGTCTTTCAAACGAAATATGTATATAAAAGTTCAGCAATGTTATCAATAATAAATAGCCTGTTACCAAATTTTCTCCCGTTTTGCAAAACGGGAGAAAATTTGGTAACCACAGAAAAACCGGCCAAGTGCGTATCGGGCCACGCGCAAAGTATAGAGTTCCGAATTTGGCGATGCCCACAGTACCTTTCTAAGACTTATTTAGCATCTTAGCTAGCCTGTGGTATAACGTGCCCGCCCGACAACCCTGCCAGTCGTGAAAAATCATTGGTTTTTTAATCATTACATAAGTTGGTCGACTATGACTCGTAAATTTGTACAGCCTACTTGGCTGTGATAGTTTTCCTTCCAACTAGGTACGTTATATATGCCACAACCGTGATTTTTTTCAGCCATCCAAATACCACCATTTAGCTGACAGGGGGGGAGGGACGACAGTCGAGTTTAACAAAAAATAGCATTTTAAAGCTTAATATTTCACAAACGCATCACTTAATCAAAAAATGGTTTTAACAAACCCACAATATTTTTTTACGATAGCCGCACCATGGGATACGCAAGAAAAAAAAAAACATCCCCACTTTACGAGTAGGGGAGGTACCCTATAAAAAAAATATTTAAAAAATTTATTGTACCACTTTGTCAGCGTAACTACGAGTAATATGTATATTCATGCCAAATTACAGCTTTCTAGAACTAAGCATCTCCGAGTAATAGTGCGGACAGACGGACGGACGGACGGACATGGCGAAACTATAAGGGTTCCTTGTGGACTTCGGAACCCTAAAAAAGTCTTTCTCAAATGAAATAAATAGTTACGGACCAACAGTCAACGAAAATAATAGGGTTTCGATTACTCTCTAGCTTTAAGTGCATAAAAAGAGTCCATTCACTTTGTTACTTTATAATAGGGATGACGACAGGGTGAAGAAATCTACATTCTAATTAGTCCGTCAGTCAGGTAATAAAAAAATATTAGACACGTATTTTTTGTTTTATCAAATTAACAAAGAATGACTAAGTTAAAACGCATTAAAGTTGGAGAGTCGGGGCTAACTACGTCACCGTTAGGTATAAATCGTACGTAACCGTGACGTCACGCGACATTTCAACTCAATATATCTCCGTATAAGTTTGATTACGTGAAAAAAGAAAAAATACGTGTCCAATTCTTTTCAATAATCTTCCTGATATACTAAGGAAAAAAAGTTATTATTAGGGATGACGACAACTTTTTTTTCCTTGCTGAGTCCTTCCTGAGTGACGTTTTAAACCTTTACAGGGATAGAGAGCGACCAAATCCCTAAATAAAAATACACCGTCTGCGTATTAAACAAGACAGTATATCAGTGTTATAGAAGTGTTGAAAAAACTGAGTTGACCCGTAAAAAACCGTCCCCGTGGAAATGTCGGGATGGAAAGATCCTATGTTATTCCCAGGGTCTCAAACTATCTCCATACCCAATTTCATCCAGTCCTGTCGTTGCGGCGTGAAGGAAGGACAAACAAACACACTTTCACATTTATAATATGTATCAGTAAGGATTGTAAGCTTTGACCGCCTGTGGCCGACAGCGTGTACAGCCTGTACACGCTACAGGGCCTATATTCTTTAAATAGGGATCTCGCTCTTCCCTAGAGGATCGCTTTCGCGTCGCGTGAACTTTAAGCTTTAAGTTCAACTTGACGCGTGAGCGATCCTATAGGGAAAAGCGAAATCCCTATTTAAGACTTCGCATAGAGCCCCAGGTCGAATGTATCGGTTACGCCCGCATCACCGGAACGATTAGCAGTCATGTTTCAGCAGAGAACAACGACACCTGATGTAAATTACGCCGTGTCCGTACCTACTCTACAGTCGCCCTAAGATATATGAAAGCGGACACCCCAACAGCCACAACAGCCTATTTACGTCCCACTGCTGGGCACAAGCCTCCTCTCATCACGAGAGGGTTGGGGCTAGTCTCCACGCAGGCCCCGTGCGTATTGGAGACTTAACACACATCCTTGAATTACTTCGCAGGTGCGTGCAGGTTTCGTCGTGCGATGTTTTCCTTCACCGAAAAGCTCGTGGTAATTTCAAATTCAATTTCGGACATAAGTAAACTCCGAGATGCGAACCTCGGCCCTCTGCATGCGAGACAGCCAGCGGTCGAACTACTTTCATTAAGGTGATCATAAATACCTGGTCACGATCTTATTGTTAAGACATTAAAGTACATGTTCACATATTTATGAACAGGTCGCCCGCTATGATATATCAGATGACGAGTTACAGATGCATTTTGTACTTTAACTCTGTAATTATTATAAATAAGAAAAATGTTTCTTAAAGATTTCTCTTTGGGACTATTCTGCTTAACTATCGCAGATATCGACCTACCTAACTATTTTTGCAATTACTTAAATAGGAATTATTCTATGCAATTACTTACGAGGATGCTCAAATCTTTTAGGCAAATTGCAAGTAGCAAGGAAGTCAGAAGTCTTCAGTTCAGGCTTTTTAATTTCTTGTTGAAGGCTAGCACGATCCACGCAGGTCGCGGAGCAAAAGCCTGGTTGCATGTCCTGCTCCGGTGGCTTGGCTTGATTGACGCTCATCGTAACTGAACAAAATACTAAAACAAAGTAAAAAAGACTGGACGAGTAGCGCCACACCAAAATCGATTGCAACAATAAACAAACTATCGTTCCCATGGGAACAGTTGCTAGAGACGCAGAGACAATTTCCTGGGGTTTACTACCTTCACGGTGGTCGTCGATGGTGTTGGTAATAGAATTAAAATATTACAAACTAGCTTCTGCCCGCGACTTCGTCTGCGTGGAATTCGGAAATAGCGTTCCCGCGGGAATCATGAATTTTTCCGGGATAAAAAGTAGCCTATATATTAACCATTGGTATAAACTATCCCCATACCAAATTTTGTTGCAATCCGCCCAGTAGTTTTCGAGTTAAATCCGGACGTACATACATACAGTTTTTTTTGTGTTCGGTATCGTTTATATAGTCCCCTCGACTTGATAGTTTCTTTTAATTTTCAAGTTTCAGACGCTACTTATTCTACAGGATTATTATTAGTAGTATAGAATAACAGTCTAATGCCGTTCGGAATCAGCGCGAACACTGCAGGAGATCGGTAGCGAATCAACATAAACAACATTATATACACCGAACATTAAATGTCTTTAAAATGGACACCACTGACTTGTAGGACTAAATAGTGTTTCCATTTACTTACGCGTCGTGTGTCTACATCAGATATCATTATTTAAAATCTAGCAATAAAATATTCAGTAGAGACTTCATTTTTACGATTTTCAGTCCCCTTTCATTTCAAACTCACATTAGTGAAACAATTATTCACTTCATATAGTTTCTTTCGTACTTTAACTTCATATCGCAGTAATGAAGTAGGTAAAACCAAGTATTTTTATCTAAGTTTGGTACTCAAGAAGAAAGGTAGGCGCACACTTCACCATCACAACTTTAACTTTCGTTCATTAATTTGATTAATTTAACTAATTACTTACTAAATTAGTCGGAGAGAACATAAATACTATTTTATAAATGCGTAAGTATTTCTGTCTGTCTGTTACCTCTTCAAGCTTCAACCGCTGGACCGATTTAGATGAAATTTGGTTTGATAGTTGGATTCCCGAGGAAGGACATAGGCTACTTTCTACCCCGAAAAAACGCAAAGTTCCTGCGGGAACGCGATATTTGAATTCCACGAGAGCGAACCCGCGGGCAGAAGCTTGGTTTTTTTTTAACTGAAAACTTATAGACAGGCATTGACCTATAATAAGTAATAACATATGGACGAACAGTGCCTTGCAGAATATGTCAAAATATATGTAGCAAACTGACATCAGAAAATACAATCCAATTCTAAAATACAGTTCCAATATGCTAATAACGCCTCATTATAACGAAGGCCAAACGGGTGCCCGAGCTGTTCGGGCACCCATTTTGACGGGGCCATTTTTCTCTGGCTGATTGTGAATCCTTACTTATAATAGATCAATGTAGACAGGTAATTGTTACAGATATGATATGAGAAAGTAAATCCCACTTTATTTATCAACATACAGAGTCCAACAAAACGAAAATGCAACAGGAATAAATTACAATACCTATGCCATATTATATACAAACAAACCGACCTTTCTGGCAATGATTGATTGGATCACGAAACCCTTAGCCAATTTTCTTTTATAACAAATAATATTTAGCGAAACTCTTTGTATTATCGTGATAGCATAGTCCTTTGACATACCTACCTCCTCTCATGGCAGAGGCAAGTGTTCAAATCATACACATATAGTATGGTATGTACTCGTATGTGCAAAAATCGGTTTAAATTTACCACCTACTCGTAGTTAAGAAGGAGTACATCGTGAGGAAACCTGCTCGCATTAGCTAAGTCATTCAAAGGACGTACGTATCCGAAATGGGCCGTAGAGAAGTAAAGCCTTACTACCACCTCGTGATGAGAGGAGATATGGGGCCTCATTCGGGAAGCAAATTGATTTCATAGGGTTTCCTTAGGGAACGCTACGGTGTTGAAACTGAACTTAAATTTAAAGTTCAATTTGAGCGCCGTGCCATGACGAGACGTTTTCACGTTCCCTATAGAATCCATGTGATATCTTTTGCTTACCGAATGAGGCCCCTGTTCCCAGCAGTGGGACATAAACAGGATTATATGGATTGCTTTTTATTCCATGGAACGTTGCGCTTTAACTCATTGTGCATTCATTTGAATATATTACTGCTTATCAGCGCGATATCGGCACAGCCGGTATAATACGAGTGGGAGTCGCGCCTCCTGCCGCTCAGTTGCCAGCAATCACTCTTCTTCGCTTCACAAATAAATTAAATTGCTAAAACCTTTTTAAAATAGTAAAATGTTACAGGACTCTCTGAAGGACCAAACCTTTACGTGATTCTGATTGTATTGTCAATTTGTGAAAAAAAAATCGATGCGCAATCAACTTGACATCGACATCTTTTGTCAACAAAACCAAAAGTAAACATAAATTATTCAAAACTTCCGAAACCGATTTTTTTTTAACTACTAAATAAACGTACATCGATATTCAGTGTAAACCAATAAAAAGTGTATCAAGCAGAAACATTTATGCAAAATGAAAACCATTAGTGTGAAGCAACCTATAAATTTAAAAGTGGTGAAGATCGAACTGGACTTCTCGACCCTAGATCCAGAGTCTCCGAGGCGAGAGAGGAAAATTAAAGAAATCAAGATACCGAAGATAAATTACCACAGAAGGCCCTCTGTAGTACCACCCCCTCCTCCGATCAGGAATTGTAATCAACAGGTAAAAACTGATAACATACATCACCAAGCTTCCGACCGCAACTTCGTCTGCGTGGAATTCCTTTTATTATAGAGTTACCGCGGGAACTATGCGTATTCCGGGATATACATGCCCTTCCCTTCCCCGGGACTCGAACTACCGCCGTACCAAATTTCATCAAAATCGGTCTAGTGGGGTAGACAGGTAGACATATAGAGAGTAACATTCGCATTTATAATATTAGTTTGGATTGATGTAGAAATAGTTTTTGAACATTTAATTCATCATATTGATGAAATGATTATTTACATCAAAATAGTACTAATAATCTGGAAAAAATAAATAAAAGGTATAATAAAGAAGCCAAATAGCCTTCAATATTATAAAAAATATGATTTGTAAAGTTACCTTTATGTTCAAAATAAAATACGCCTGATGCTGTATATTTACGACTCTATGGGGGAATTAGTAGATTGTATGACTAGGGAGCAAAAAGGTATATTTTACCGCGGGTGACGGATTGAATCCAGAGCGACGCGAAAGATTCCAGAATAGAATCCCGAGCGTAAGCGAGGGATTCTAGCGTGGAATCTTGAGCTAGCGAGGGATTCAAGCTTTGTCACCCAAGGCATAAATAAGTTTGCTACCGTGTTGTACACTCTGCTTTTCACCCCTCCTATGAGAAAATCATTAGATCATTCGTTCACTTAACTTACTTAATTTAAAGACAATAATGTCTTTAAATTAAGTAAAACAAAAAAAAATAATACATTTAGAAACAAATAAGGTTAAAAAGAACGTGTGTTTCGCGCGCTTATCAAAAATTCATAGGTAGAAGGCGAAAATGACTTCCTTATTGAAGAATCTGTAACTACTTCAATGTATTTAAGTATATTCTGTCATGCTCGCACGCGTTGATATAGGTAAATAATAGGTAAATTTTAACAAATGTGAAATAAAGTACATTTTATGACAATTTCGCACATACACATTTCACACAAAGTTTTTTAATACATTTGCGATAAAATGAAAAAAGGGCAGTGCAATTCATATTACGTACTTACATAATATTCCTTTGGAATTCTCAGAGGTGTTGATCCCAATACATTGCATCACCTAAATCACTTTTTGCTTTCATTCATTTTCTACGAAATAATTCATTACACTACATAAGGTACGTTTTATTTTGGAAATTAAGTGTAAAATAATACGGCAAGGAAATGAGCGCTCACGAAATTCGCGGGTTCGATTTTTTTTTAATTCGATCACACGAGGAGTTTGCGAAGAATGCTACGGCATTGGCCGGCACCATTCAGCCAAATTGAATATAAAAAATAGAAAATAATTTATCAAAAGTAAGTATATATCTATGAATTTATGGATTTTTAGTATGTGTAATAAAGTATTTATGTAAAATGCCGATATATAAAATTCTAAATACGAAAAAGACGCGACTTTTGAATGCTACTTTTTACAGTCTCCGCAGCTCCGTGAACGCACTGCTAAGACGTATTTTGCTCCCTGTTAGCGGGGCAGAAATGAAAAGAAATAAAAAAAAGAGAAGAGGGAGCAAAATCGCATTTTGCTCCCTCTAAACGGGGAACAAAACACTTCTTTTCGAATAGGAGGGGTGAAAAAGTAATTTGCAAACGACGTTTTTGGAATTCATCCAAATAAAGGATGGACGCCTCTGCATGATGTCGAAACTTATTTTCGGGGTTATGTTTTGCTATGGAATGCATAAGGAATTCCACTAAATAATCAAAATTTGACATTATAAAATAAAATGCTTAATATAACGTCCGTTTTAAGTAAGTATTCAAGAACGTAATATTCAAGCTACGGGCCGCAATATTCATGCAATATCTAAGTATTATTTAGGATTGCTTTCCACCATATAAGTAGTACACTGTACAGTACTTCGTATAGCAACTAGCTCGTTAAGTTTATTGATTATTATTAACTAACAACAGGAATTGCTATCGTTGGATATTTTTAATGGTACTCGTATATTTGTGACTAAATATACACCTACTTATACCGGGCCAAGCAAAACGTTGTGATCAGTTTATAAGTTGTGATGGAAATATCATCACCGCATTATCAGCTATCGATTCTAAGCATGTGTTTAGGTTTCTTTTTATTTACCGTCCCGTGAAAAAGCATGCTAGAATCGATCTTCTTCTATTCAGAAACGAGACGTGAAGGAGTTGATTGAAGAGCTGCTGGACGAGCTGTACGCAGACCAACGGGACTGGAGCTCGGCTAGCGGCGTCGAGTACAGGCATGGGTATGATTCGATCTCAAATTATCACCACAACAGTCTATTTACGTTCCACTGCTGGCCACGGACCTCTCTCTCATCCAGTGAGGGTTTGGCCTAGAGTCCTCACGCGGGCAAAGTGCGGATTTAAGCTATGTTTCCTTCACCGAAAAGCTCACTATTCAATTGAAAAGCTGGTAGGTAAAAACACTAGCTGGGCTACGATACGGCTTCATTAAATTTATGACGTAGGTACGTTACGACTATTATTACGCGGTAGTTTATTCGATCTATATTAAGATTATTATCAGTACCTAATGAAGCATTAATATGATCCTTTACCGTTTATATTAAACAGTTACGTTCATTTATGCCTAAATGAACCAATTGACTGTTCGATTCACGCACACAAAGACGAAGGGTTTGAATTTTTAATGTTAGTACCTCATTATTTAGACTAAGATTTAAAAAAGAACCTAAACAGTATACCTAAACTTACCCCAACAAGTAGAGTAGTCTTCGAGAACCTAAAATCGAAAATGAACTAGTCCCTTCACAATCTTCACCGTAAAAGAAGGTTATAAAAATGGTCGATACACCCGTTAAAGAGTGTTTACTCGGAAGAGATTAACCTTCTATAAAAATAGTATTCAATCCGAAACCCATTGCCATTTGAACAGTAATTGAAGCGATAAAAAGCGTATTTCCCGATGGACGTATCTTGCAACAAAAAAGGATCGAAGTCAGTGAAAATGGAAGATTAATCCAAAAAGTACTCAAATACTAGTAAAGTACATTTATGGATGAGGAATGGCTTTAGAACTGACATCCTCAAGCAAATGACAGTTTGAATCTTGCCAATCTTAGAATAGCCTAAAAGTTAGCAAAAGTTTTATCAACCGATCTCAATCCTCCATCTCGTTATGAATTATTTATTTCTATGACAGTAGACATTGACTCGAGTATTCCAAAAACTTAGTAATGCTTTTAGAAATGTTTTGTTGAAAACAAATGTTGAAAGAATGGTTTTATTTTGTCTTTATTTTAGCTCGATATCGGCGGCATCGATCGCGTCATCACAGTCGATTTGCAACGATCAAACGGACTCTATAGAACGGAGCATCTTAGAAGGATTAGGTAAGTACTATTTATTCCATTTATAACAAACAAGAACTAAAGAAAAACATGGTTTTCTTTTTATTGCAAAGACTGTCTAACATACAGCAGGCAGAAGACGGCGACGGTCAGTTTTTCTAAAGCTAAATTGACTTGAAAAATACGGAACTTTGCTTTTTCAGTGATAAGTTTTCTATAAACTTTGACGGGCTTCTATAAATTTGAAATTTTAATTTTAGATGTCGAGGATCTTCAGAAACAAGCTCTGGAATGGGAAGTCCGGCTGCGAGTGACCGGGGAGAGGCTGGCGCGCTGCGTGCGCGCAAGGGACCGGCTTCGGAGGCAGCAGAAGAGGCTCTGTGCTGCTTTTACCATCCTGCTTCGACATATCAGTAATCATAAAACATTATAGTCAACTAGAAAGATCGACTATAAGTATGCTTTTTATGCCCAATTGCAGCAACCTGCTAGACTCAGATTTGCCTCTTAACTCAGATTTAGTTAGTTGTATAACTTAGCTCCAGTTAGAGGATAATCCGAGGTTAACGGTATTAGTGAAAAACCACCCTAAAATTAGAAAATCATGTTTAGAGTTACATCGTGTAGAGCTTGCTAATGAAGACCAAAAAAGCAATTTAATTAATAATAAGGAAGGCCGATTTACTTCCACGGAATTTAGGTACTTTGATAACTTTTCGGTTTTGAAGTACATATTTATGTATTCACGAAATGTCAGGGCTAATATTTGCACACTATTTGCATTACACGGCTAAAATGCGAAGAAATAGCAAGTGGCTTATCAATTTTTAATGTCCGGGACTGGCCGGACCGTCAGTATATCCGCGTTAGCTAAATTCTTATCACAGTTTCATACAGTCATCAATATACAGATTCTCTCAAATGACTTATAAGTAAATAGAGGCTGTTATCACTACAAATTCATTCATGAGAGCTTAAAATAGCATTACGCACTCCAAAGCCGACTAGGATTGACGATTCACGCCTCTCCTTCGTCACTGACGTACACAGGCAGCATCGTGAAATCGATACACAACGCACACAAGCAGCCGCTTGTCGGTCAAAGTGCGCATGTCCATGGCTGGTACCACGAAACGCTCCGGCGGCATCCTTTTCAGTTACCAGCCTTTACAAGTGCATACATATCCTGCGATAGAAATGCTCTGTGATGATGTGGTACAGAGGCAGCGGTTCCGTCGCTTTATTTCGCGACTTTCCCAGTAAACATCGCATCAGCTGGTCGAATACGCAGTCTCAAATGCTTTCGAGATATGGCTGATTGTTATTCGCGCATTGGAACCTCGTTGTTAGTGGGACTGTGTGTTTTTGATATCAGTAAGAGTGGGTGGGTTTTTTAGTTGAGTGAGGATGAATTGCGAGCGTCGCTCCGCAGTGAGACTGCATCGAGTCAGGCTGGGTCGCTGACTTGGTGCTTTGTGCAGTCGTGAGGATATGCGTGTTTTGACAAATGATTACCTCGTGCAACACAGATGAGTGCCATCCTAAACTCCCTCCGGAACTTGGCCTCGTCCAGGGCTGGCACAGGTGAGGTAGAATAAATTAAATTAGATTTAAGGAAATCCTTTTTCCTGTGAAACCTATCAAGTTTATTAATGTCAGTAGTCGGGCTCACTATTGATGCAAATAAATCTACAGTTGTTTCATTGAATGTTGAACATTAAGATAAACATTCACATTCATATAAGATGCACCTTGGATTAAGAGCAGGTTGTTATTTTTGAGGTTATTATGATTACTGCCTCATCGTCCTACGCGTAAATATATGAGAGAATTAAGGATTACGAAGGTAACGTTACTTACTTAATATTTCCGAATTTATTTAAGTACGTATAGCAATCTAGGGTAGGTAAATACATTGATATTAATACTAATATTGGAAATGGGAAAGTAACTCTGTCTGTTTGCATGTCTGCTGCCTCTTAAGCTTAAACCGCTTTAGATTAAATTTTGAATGGGGCCAGTTCGAGTCCCGGAGAAGGACAGGCTAATTTTCTTTTCATCCCAGAAAAAAGCTTCGTTCTCGCAGGAACGCTGTAACCGACTTCAGAGAGGCAGAGTCTATTTTTAATATTTATAGAATGGCAAGATTTTACAAAATGGTTTTGAGATTTTTTGTGCATTAGGTATTGATTTTTTTCTGAAAAATTGGCTGTATGAATGGATGCATATGATGAAACCGATGGAAAAACGTTTCGGTTTAAGGGATTACCGAGATTTCGGAGCAAGGAGCAAAGTTTATTCAAAATTCATTTGCATTTTCTCTCTGACAATTTTAGTCAAGGTTTTAAATGGTGATAATAGTGTCGCGTCTTCCATTTACCTCTGCAAGCGTGTCACGGCCACTTGGAGTTCCATTAGAGCTAACAGTTTTAACGTTATTTGGCACACGCTTTCAGATGCTTAGACCTGGATCTAAACAGTTTAACTTGTGTTTCCCATTTAATATGGATGTGAAATTACTTTCACGGAAAAACACACTTCACGCTTTTAAATTTTCGCTTGTGAAGATGGATTTTTGTTACTTTTCTTCTGTCTTTAACGGCCATCAGTTCTATGAGCCCCGCGTATTGCCACTTAAGTTTTTAATTTTTCATTCTAAGACCCTATCTATAATATCTTTGATGATGCATACGGGGAGTGATGATGATTTACTGTTTGTTATTCGTCAGCGGGCGAGCCGGCCGCGCGTTTCGCCGTGGCGCCCTCCGACGGCCCCGAGGGCGGCTACGCGGAGTGGCTGCATGCCATGCGACTAGTCGCGCGACTACCCGCCGGCGTACCACAACATTTCCGAAAGAAGGTATCACCTTTTGAAAGAATTTTAACTAGCGTAAGCGGCCAAGCTGTGATGACTACGCGGAGTGGCTGCATGCCATTCGGCTGGTCGCGCGACTGCCCGCCGGCGTGCCGCAGCATTTTCGAAAGAAGTTATTTTTCACTTTACGTACACCTATTAGCTAATTTACTTGCGTAAGCGACCGAGCTGGGACGACTACTGGTTATATCTGGGAAAACTCAGTTTTAGCTATTTTCACCCGAGCAAAACTCGGTTGTTCAGGTACTTTACTCGGCATAAAAACCGCTCGACGGTGTTCGAGGCCTAAATTGGGGCTTTGATGAAAGAAACTCTTTGATCAGCTCTCGAAAAGATGTCGATGGTCTTGACCTTGATTTTCCTTCCTGCCATAGTTCTTATAAAAATATGACCGGTCAATAAATGAGACGTGATGTTGTTTTAAACTGTCTCATCTTAACTCGATATTTTATAAGAGTCGGCTTGCTTGCGTTCTCATTTTTATAAAATTAAATGGCCTCCCACTATTACGAGGGGTGATCCAAAAGTAATGATAACTGAATACTTATTGAATCGGATTAAAATAAATAGGTGTGCCGTTACTGGCCATAAAGACTCCTTAGTAAATAAAAAAATAAAAAATATGTATCTGTCAGAGAGTTGCAGCTGTTTTTTCACGAGCAGTCGGAACAAAAACGCAAAAATTGAGAAAAGTGAGGTGAATGCGGTTATTAAATATTTCTGTTTGAAAAAAATGTGTACTAAAGATATATACGCTGAATTAATGGGAACACTGGGCGAGTCCGATCCACCGTATTCCACAGTGGCACGGTGGTCAAAGGAGTTTAACTTGGGAAGAACATCCACTCAAGATGAACATCGCGAAGGCCGTCCATCTGACGCCATTACTGGAGAAAGCGTCGAAAAAATCATGATCTCGTTTTAACAGATAGAAGGATGACTATCAGGCATCTAGTTGAGCTCACATGCATCTCGTATGGCAGCATTCAAAGAATCTTAACTGATGAACTACACATGAAAAAAGTCTCCGCTCGTTGGGTGCCTAGAATGTTAACGGCTGAACAAAAGAAAATACGATGTGAGATTTCGAAGTCTAATCTTGACAAATATCAAACTGATCCCGGAACATTTTTGCGTCGGTTTGTAACCATGGACGAGTCTTGGATCCACCATTTCGATCCTGAGACCAAACAGCAATCCTTGACCTGGAAGCGAGCGTCTTCCCCTACCCTACACCGAAGAAATTCAAGGTAGCAAGCTCCGCTGGTAAGGTCATGGCTTGTGTTTTGGGATGCTGAGGGAGTCATAATGATCGAATACCTGGAAAAGGGAACCACTATTACGGGCTCCTACTACGCTGACCAAATACGCAGATTGAGAGAGGCAATCAAAGAAAAGCGGCGGGGTAAACTTCGAGCTGGCATCCTGTTTCACCAGGACAACGCACCGCCCCACAAGGCCGGCGTTGCGATGGCTGCCATCCGTGATTCAGGGTTCGAATTGCTGGAACACCCCCCATATTCGCCAGACCTAGCCCCCAGCGACTTTTATCTCTTTCCACGGCTGAAGGAAGATCTTAGAGGCAACAAATTTTTAAATGATGGCGAGGTAATGGCCGCTGTGGAGGCATTTTTGGAGGGTCAAGAAAAAGATTGTTTTTTTAAGGAATTCGTGGTCTGGAGAAACGATGGTCTAAGTGTGTAGACTTGGAAGGAGATTACGTAGAAAAATAAATTATTTTATTAAACATTTTATGTGTCTTTCATACTGATTTTATCATTACTTTTGGATCATCCCTCGTACTTGCTGTCTGTATTCACAACTACCGCGTAATTTAAATAAGGGTTGTACTTAGCGTAATGCATCGTTAAAGAGCCCAAATTAAGGTCACTCAGAACCTACTTAAGTAGCCAATTCAGAAGTCCTAAGGTTAAACGGTCTGGTCTGAATATATGAAACAATTTAGATTAAAACATGAATACTGAAGCAGTCTCAATAATGATTTATGCAACTTGAACTCTATCCGTATTTGAACTGAATTAAACTGTTTGTGACACTGCTGTACGAGTTTTCGAGTAGATGCCACAGTATTGGATTCAATTGTGAGCGGTGAAGCTGTGTTTACAGTACTATTAGTTGTATCATTTATACTTGATGTAGCAAGGCTTGTTTTCTTTTTATTTATTTATTTATTATAAGATAAATATACTTAATTGATAATTTTCGCTATAGCTATTCGTATTTTCGTTATAGCTACCTACTCTTTAGGTACCTACTACGTCATTATCAGTGCATCGAATCCGTTCCATAAAATACTGCTGCTAGTAGAATTAATTTAGGTATGGTCCCGGATAGCCATACTAGGCTATTGATGATCTTGATCTGAATTTATATACCCAACACTCGTGACTCTGATGCCTTTGTTGAATGAACAGCTCTGGATTACGCTGGCGGACCGACACCTGAGCGCCAGAGGCGTGGACTGGCCCACGGCGGAGGCAGCCTGCTTCCGCGGCACGGCGCAGCCCGATGACACAGAGCTGGGAGCGCAGATCATCAAGGTACGAACATTATTGAATGTACACTGGATAAAGCTGACGGATCGAGATCTGAGCGCCAGAGGCATGGACTGGCCCACGGCCCACGGCGAAGGCCGCCTGCTTCCGCGGCACGGCGCAGCCCGATGACACAGAGCTGGGAGCGCAGATCATCAAGGTACGAACATTATTGAATGTACATGTTAAGAAATAAACTATTTTAAATGGTGGCATACACGTATTTGTTGTAGGATTTACGTTAGCAACAAACATACAAGTTTACTATGTCACATCAAATTAAGTTAACCAAACAGCCCCAGTAAATAGATCGATCAAAGGTCTCATTAAACCGTATAGGTAAAGTTCTCTATTTGCTTTGTAGGATTTACATCGGACGGGCTGTTCGCTTTTCTGCGGCACGGAAGGTCGAGAAAACCAAGGGATGCTACGGCGAGTTCTATTGGCGTATGCAAGGTAAAAATCTTGAGGTTGGGGCATACGTTATTATAACCTTTTCTGGTAGTTTTGGAAGAAATTTAATATTGTATGATTTTTATTACAGATGGAATAAGGATGTCGGTTATTGTCAAGGATTTAATATGCTAGCCGCAATCATTTTAGAAGTTATGGACAAATCGGAATCCGATTCATTGAAGGTTAGAATAGAATAAACATAGTATATTTCGTATTTCCTGAAAATTACTTACACGAAAGGCGTTACGTACACTGATTAAATACCCTTGAAGTTTGTACCTTATAACCTTATTTACTATTTTTACTTCAAGGTCATGATTTATCTCGTGGAGGCAGTTCTTCCGGAGGGGTACTTCGCTGATGACCTCCGAGGCTTATCTGCGGACATGGCCGCTTTCAGAGACTTGCTGAGACTGCGCTTACCTCGGCTAGCTAACCACATGGACCATTTGCAGAGAATATCAGACGGTGAGGACATTAAAAAAGAATACGAAAAATCATAGAAATTATTTGCTACCACCCCCCGGTCTTAAGTATATCGCACCCCAAGGCAGCCTCGATGTAAGATACCTTATAGACCGCACGGGTTCGAGTTCCTACTTCAAAACTGCCACTAACGATGCTTCTTGTTTTGCATATATCTAAATAGGCATCCGTAGACATTTTCCCATCAAGTGGGCCGTCTGCCTGTTTCTAAGTCTATGCCCTAGAGCAGTTTATTTAAAGAATTTATTTCAGGTGGCGGCGTGGAGCCCCCACTCCCTGACGTGTTCACGATGCAGTGGTTCCTCACACTTTACGCAACCTGGCTACCCCGAGAATCGCTTCTCCGAATATGGGACCTAATCTTGCTTGACGGCAACGAAGTATTGTTACTTACCGCGCTTGCCATTTGGGATATGCTTCAGGAGTAAGTTACAAGTTTTGATGTTTGTAAAAAATTGTGAACGCGGTGCTGGATGGAGCCAAGATAACCATGGTGGTATGGCAGTCTAACCTACCGCCTCCCATACAGTCGAGACGTCGGTCGGTTAGATCAAGGGTACCCTTCTCCTACTTCTATTTTTTTTTCGGTAAAGGATACCGCGGAACCGAAGCTATTCTACTTAATATGGCTATGATGACCCCAATCCGCACTAAGCCCACGGGGCAATTAGTCGATACAAACTGTGTGGCTCTGTGAGGCTTCTGGCTAGCAGTGGAACGTCAATGGCCGACCGTTATGGTAGAACCTGTAAAACACCTTTTTTTTCAACCATGGGCTAGACTCGCTAGTCTTAAGGCCTTCAACTCCCTTCTTATCACCATTTATTTTTCAGCCGCATTCTGTCAGCTCGTTCGGCAGACGAGTTCTACAGCTGCATGGGCGGCGGGGCGGGTGCGGTGTACCAGGCTGGTGACTCGCTAGTCGCGAGGGTTGTGGCCTTCGACTCCGTGCCCGAGCTGCCCCGACTCCGCAGTCTCCACAGATACAGGGTGACGCCTCCGGCACCGCCGATCACTGCACCTGTCTGCCAACCACCGCTACAGTCTGCGGTATTATTTCCCTATGGTCATATGTATATATTTCAAATTCATTGCATATTTCGTGATAGGTACCTTTAATTTTGACAGATGGATCTCATTTTTGAACCTTCCCGTTTATTGCACATTATAAACACTTACTGTATACTATGGGTCGTCACGCCATAAAACTCCAAAAAGTCAATTTATTTACCTCTTTTGTTTGACCCGACGTTTCGACCAAATTGCGTTTTATCGCGTGACGACCCGTCATATAGTGTTCATAATGAGGTTCTCATTTGTTTTTTTTTTATGTTACAGATGCAATCGATGACGAAGAGAGGATTGCGCTTGTTCTATTCAGAGGACGAAGGTGACTCCAGCGATGATGGAAATAAAATGGCTTTGGCTACGGTAATGTTACCCTACCTGTACCGTTTTCAATCTACCGACTCGTTGAAAATTTTGGTTATACGTTACAGAAATGACCTTCAATACAGTATCTATAAATTAATTATTATTTATTTTAAAGGTCATACCACGGCGAGAAGATCGTTTGGGGGCAGGTGACAGATTATCACTAGATATTGGTGCGCTCAAGCGTCAATACGCCAGACTTCGTGAGCGACAGAGGCAAGCGCACGTTATTTTAGCGGCTGCTTGTGCTAGACACGCTGCAGGTATGTTTGAACTGATTAAGTCTAAATATCGTTGTAGACACTTCGTTTTTATAGTATCTAATCAACTTATGGTTCCATCATTTCAGTTGGCGTTCCTACTTCGCCCACGTCCCTCACAGTAAACAATCTTTTGCTAGGCAAAAGTGCTATTGTGAGCTCACGAGGTCGAAGACTAGGTCCACCGCCCGGCGCAGTCCCGCCATCGCGCCAGACCATCGCGTCACGTGAGAAACCCATTTCACCGACCACCCCAGCCCGCTCCAGCGAAACCATCAGTTGGAATGAAGAAAAAAGTCGGAAAACTCTCAGTAGACGCAATTCTGTCAAATGGAAAGATATCAAAAAAGATAAACCTAGAAAGGCATCTATAGACTTAGATGAAGCAGGAGACGGAATAATCGTTTCAGAACGCGAAGCAGATGAGATGATTGCATCATTAAGGTCGCGAAGCTCTAGTGAAAGCTCTTCATATTCTTCGCATTCAGCATCAAGTACTGATACCAGTCTGTGCGATGAAAATGAGCGCGGAAGTGACTCGGAGCCCGATATGTCGGACGATAACAAAGGCAAAGATAAAATCATAAAAGAGTCAAAACATACCTCTGCTACTACAAAAAATAAAAAAATAGTTAAACCGCTCATAAAAGAGCCAAAACATGTAGCTTGCTCCACTCCCAAGGAATCGAAAAAGCCTCGTTCTCCTAGTGCTAAGGAATTGAAAAATTCTCCCGATTTGTTTGAAAAAAACAAAATATTTGATATCTCACCGCTACCCAAAGAATTGAAAATCTCACCATGTAGATTTGCAAACGATGTAGACTATTCACAATCTTCCACTTTAACCGACCCCGAAATGACCCTTAGTGCTATTAAAGAATCTAGGTATATTCACTCACCTATTGTAAATACTCGTAAACTAACGCCATCTCGAGATAATCAAAGCATCTCAACAGACGTTAAGGATATCTCGGATTATTTAGATTCAGCTGCAGGCGAACCACTCAGAACTTACATTGATGGGTTTGAAAGCAAATTAAAAGATAATGTTTTAACATGCACTAAAATGGACAAAAGTAAGGCAATAAGTCCTTTTAAAAGTAAATCACCATACTCAGATGTCAGCTCTGAGAGAGGAGAAGTTCTAATGAGATTGAAGTCTGAAGAGTACTCCAGAAGCTTTGAGTCAATCAGGTCTGCAAAGCCACTTAAAAATCTTACGGATCTCAGTCCCATTGATTTATCGCCGTGTAATTTTGGAGTCGGTTACAAGTCTCCGTATGATTTTGAAAGTAATTTTAAGCGACCTTCTACTTCTAAATTAGATATAAGTGCCAGGCCACCAGATATTATTGATAGTTTGACGATGTATCCAAATTTTGTGCCTGATATAGATTTATCTGATAAAAATGTATCAGATCTCGATAGCCCACCAAGAAGCCCCGGAGCAGAAAGTATTGTTGTCAGTGAAGATGAACCTCCAATACCTTTAAGAATCGACAAGTATTTTGAACATAGTCCTGAATTTTTCGGGGCTCGTGTTACAGACGCCAATAATTCTGAAATACCAAATAGAAGAGCTACTAAACGACTATGTCGAGTTGCAAAAAAGCCAGACTCGCTAACATTACAAAATAGTCATAATGACAAAGTCATTAAAGGTGATGTCGAAAGGGCATCGTCCTTGCCACAAAGTCTTAGCTTTGCGAAAAAATTCAACTTAAGCCCTGATGATCAAAAACATGAAACAGTTAATCAAACTGATCAATTGAATGAAGAACACGATTTGAATGAAAATATAAGGCAAGATAGTCTAGAGAAAACCCCCAACAGTAAAATATTTTCCCCAAAAGATTACGTATTAAGATCTGGTCGCAAAAACAGTGAGAGAGCTCTACAAATTATTCAGGAAAACTCGAAAATATTGAGCAGAATTTTAACAAAGCAAAGTATCCCTAGCGCCAATAGCAATAAAACTTATGAGACAAAAAGTTCAGAGAATCTGGGAGATATTATTAAACCTACGGGTGGTGATTCTGCGTATGACAAGCATGTCGAAACAAATTTTACCGATTGTTCATTTTTGAAAGAATCTACATCCGATTCACTGATTGTTCATAGAAAAAAGAACGTAAACAGTGACACGAACGACAAAAATGATTTTGTTAGAATAAGGCCCATTTCTATAGATGATCCATTTTCATTAGAAATACGTGAAGGTGTTTCACGTAATGCCGAATTCACTATGAAATGCATTAAAACTCCTAGCAGTGAATGCTTAGGAAATAAAACTGATTTATATGGTTGGGAAAATAAAGGCTTCTTGGTAAAATCCGATTTTAAAAATCTTCTGAGTAAACCTGATAAATACGAGTTCGATTATCAGAGTAATTCGAGTACTAAAAAAACTCCAGAATCAACTCCTCATGACGATGTATCAAGCAATGATCAAAAACAGACTTCAATATCCGAATGGGCGCGTCATTCTGCTCCTGTAGAATCTAAAGCTTCCGTTACTCTACCGTCGTCTGACTTGAAAGATTCTTCGACATATGAACGTCGATTTACATCCGATGATTACCAATATCCTCTTTCTACTAAATACAATGATTTCGTTTTGTCTAAAGCTAGCGACATTTGTAGTAAAACAGCTAGCCAAGGTCCTAAGATTTGCGAAAGCTTACTAAAGACTGATAACAGCCAAGTGAGTGAGTTTGCTCATGTGGTTACTTCTTCTATTAGCTTCACTTATGAGCCGTCGGCTGATGATGATTCTCCTATAGGAGCAAAGAGTAATTCGAGCGACACGTTGTGTCAAATAGCGTCACTGGATCAAGTTTCTACTCCTATATCTCCGAAGATTTTTCCGACTAGAGAAACTCCTACTTTACCAAGGGATTATTTAGAGAAGAGCGATAAGTTTAAATTGGAGTCTGACGACACTTGCAGTGCCATAACGTCACTCATTGAGACTGACACTCTGTCGTCGTTATCTTACCCCCGTAGCCCCTCCACCGGTTCATATCATCCATTCCCTACTCGACCAGCGATGCGGATGCCCAAAGAACTTGGCGTAAGACTTGGAATGTATCCCAAAGACACAGTCAATTCACCCCCAAAGTGAAGATTTATTTGTTTGTGGAGAAACATTAAATTATTGTGACTAATCATTCCGAATAAGCTTATTTTCCCATCACGTGCTTGTTCTAATTTTGTACCGTTTTGAATAATTTTCCGTTTTAGATTATGTACAATTTATATATTTTCTAATAGGTTTGTAGAATTAGGTATCTTTTAACTATAATATCCTTTACTTTATTGATTTATATTTTGATTTGAGCTATAGCAATATTACCTACTATAGTACAAATAAGTTGTTGGTAGGTAAAGTTTGGTAAAGATATTACGAATACTTCAGAAATGGTGTCGCATGAAGTTTTGGAATAGGCTCCTTGAACCTGAGCGCTAACCCCAGTTCCGAAAGTCGATTTGGAAGGTCAGGAGCTGGTTGTTTGCCGGTAAATACTTACTTAATAAGAGCACTATAAATAATTACTCTACCTATTGTAAAAATAAATAAACATGAAAGGCTTTGCTTATAGGAATAAGAGCCAATAAGTCTATTAAACATAGATCATAGCAATAAGCCGTTCACTTAATTGAGCTAGAACAAAAACAAACACGTTGCCTTGAAACTATTAAATGTTAAATATAATAATCCTGTGCAATATGAAATATAGAAATATTTGTACTAATAAGATAGATAGATTACTTGTTTGAAGTCAATGAAATATATGGCAATTAAATTAATAATGTTTTTACCACTCTAGAGTGAAGTCCTATCATTGCATAATAAGAAAAGTTTTGTTGTTAGAGGGAAATATTTATTCTACGACAATATTATTGACAGAATATACATATGCGACCGCTGTGTAGTCGTTTGATTTAATCTTAAAAATACCGACTAGCGTTAGTAAACTAGTTGAGTTGCATCAGCACACCACATTCAAATTTGAAGAACTCTTCGAGTTGAATATGGCTGTTTTGCTGCGGTTTAACGCAACTCAAACCAAATTGCTTAAAAATCATCAAGCACTGGCGGGCACGTGCATACTAGATGCTTGTCTCCATACATGTCATCGATACGACCCACTGTTGGCCAAATCTTCGTCTCACCCTTCACGAACGGCTGAAAAAAGATCAACATAAATAATCTCTCCTATTGGCTAGACTGATGGAAAGTTTCCGTAGTCAGATTCAATAGTCCATCAAGTCCGAGGGCCTAAACATCCATTAATCAATTCCGGCACTCACTGACCGCTGCCGCGGTAGGTACGCTTGGTTTGTGCGTTATTTAATTATAAACAACTAACATACTCGTCGCCGCTACCTATCTAGCCAATGGGGAATTTTTTCACTATTCAGACTACTCTAGCCATCAATCTAGCCAATAAAGACCTATTCTTTTTTAGGTCATAAATTGTGATATTGGCTTAAATAAGAGAAAGCTTACAGCTGGGAAGGCAGCTTGAGCTCGACTGTAAGGTCTATTCCAATCTTCAGATATCACTTCTTCTTGCGTGTGGGGTGCCATCTGAAATTAATGAACGTAAAAAATATTTAATGCCTGAAAAAATATGCGATAATACCACAGCTTCGTGTTATTCTATGCATCTACAGTTCAAAGAAAATAAAGTATTCAATTTAAACCAACCTTCAGGGGGTTCAGTCGTTTATCCATAACTCCATCTTCAATGTCTTTGATTTCTTTCCTAATTAAAATAAGCGCATCACAAAACCGGTCCAACTCTTGCAGGTCCTCGGACTCGGTCGGTTCTATCATGAGAGTTCCCGCGACGGGCCAAGACATTGTGGGCGCGTGGAAACCTTAAAAAATAAAAGATACACTCAACTCTCATAACCATTGAAGTACTCGTAAATATGTAATCAGCCAGTACCAGTTCGGAAACAAATGACGTTCATTGTTACGTGAGTGAATACAAATTCACTGGGCACTTTTACACGCCGTCAAATATGAAGTCACCGAAACTCTTGACGATACGCAGTAACAAATTCAAACAGAATTTGAAATGCTCACCAAAATCCATAAGTCGCTTGGCAATGTCGCCAGGCTCAATATTAGCGGTTTTCTTTAGGTCGCGTACGTCAATTATGAACTCGTGGGCCACGAGCCCCCGCTCGCCTTTGTACAGGGTCTTGTAATGGCCCTCGAGGCGGCGGGACATGTAGTTCGCGTTGAGAATAGCCACTTGCGTCGCACGTTTCAGCCCTTTCGGGCCCATCATCTGAAAATTACATAATGTTAGAAAATTACCGTCACGCTAATCGGCTCGTGAACTTGAGTTATTCGTCAAAAGTAGGCAGGTATAGCCCTATAAAAAGTAGAATTAAGACACAAATAGTTATTACAGCTTACAGCCTTCAACTACATTACAAATGAATAACTTATTCATCAATAAGTGCAATTATGTACGTATTTTCAAGCAACCCTTTGAAGTACTTAATAGTTGAATTTGTTCTTAATAGTTGAGATTCTTATTCTAGATTAGTTATTGTTATTTAGTTACCTTAATATAGGCCCATGATATCGGAAGGATGGCCGAAGACCCGAACGGCGCCGCGCTAACGGATCCGAAACTATGCGCTTCGTCGCCCAAGTCTGCTAGGGGATCCACAACTGGATGTGAAGGCAGGAAAGGCGCGAGGTGGGCTTTCCTGTGGACATATTTTCAAGTATGTGAATTATTTTACTGACCTTTATGTGTATTGTAAGCTCGCTCAGGGAGCAGCGAGGCGACGCGAGCGCGTTGGGCGGCGCGATAAGCGACGTAAAATAATACAGAGATAGTGAATATGAGCGCTATCATAAATCGACACTCGTTTAATTTGTCGCTTAACGCACCGCCCAACGATTACTTTGATTTTTGAAGGTAAAGTTCACAGTCCGCAATGGGTGTCCGTGGAAACTATAGCTCACTTTCGTGATGATATGAGGCTTATTCCCAGCAGTGGGAACGTAAATAGGCTTTTGTGGTGGAGTGTAGAAAAGTTTTAGAAGGCAAATAAGTAGGTATGAGGCTTTCTCGATATCATTACTTACACTCCAATAGGGCCCATCCCGGGGCCACCTCCGCCGTGAGGAATGCAGAACGTCTTGTGCAGGTTAAGATGTGATACGTCGCTGCCGTAGTCGCCAGGCCGGCACAGGCCCACCTAGAAATTAATTGTTAGAGCTCTTTAGGTAATAGTGAAAATTGGATACTTAGATAGATTAGTGAAAATTTTCTATACTAATAATAAGTCTGTTAAAGAAGTCGCGTCTGTAACTTGAAAATTAAAAGAAACTATCAAGTCGAGGGGACTATGTAAACGATACTGAACACAAAAGAAAAGATTTTTAGGAAAATTGACTGTATGCATGTATGACCGGATTTAACTCTGAAACTACTGGTCGGATTACAACAAAATTTGGTATGGTAGTTGTTTATAACACTGGTCAACATATAGGCTACTTTTTAATCCGGAAAAACGCATAGTTCCCGCGGTAACGCTATTACCGAACGGATGAAGTCGCGGGCAGAAGCTAGTCTAGTTCAATATGACGGATAGTTTCCTGAACAGGGATGAGATTTTTTACACTTTTTCTTGACACTAAAATAGATGGCATGGTTGACATATTGACAGAGTGAATGATGACGAAAACGACAAGGTAGACATATTAATTTGGTCATCTGTAATCTGCTGTATTTACTTAGCTTTTGTTTCATAAAAACAATAAGGTCTCAGTGGAGATTACAGCCGGCCAAATAATATGTACATGGCCAAGTAATAATACCTGTGCGTTCATGTTGGCGCCGTCCAAGTAAACCTGGCCGCCGTGCGCGTGGACGAGCGCGCACACGTCGGCGGCGCGCTCCTCGAACACGCCGAACGTGCTCGGGTACGTCAACATGAGACATGACAGTTTCTTACTGTGTTCTTCAACCTGAAAATTTATTTTGATTTATTTCAATAAATCTACTTTAGCAACTTTAGCAGCTTTACTACAATAGCATTTATTCACCGCCTCTGAACATTTGTTGCAGTCAGCGGTGGGACCGCCGTCTCTCATCCTCATCGACTAACCAAGCGATCGGGGGTTCAATACGACTCGCACCTCTGAGTACCTATTGATTTATTAATGTGAAGTTCCCAATCCTATCAGTCACTGGGCCCGTCGGGAGGAAGCCTGTGCCCAGCAGTGAGACGTACGCTGTTATGATACATAAAAAACGTTTACTTTACGTCATTGTGATAAGTACAGTAATTGAGATGCATGTATTCAAATTAAGATGACCTTTTGACGTGATAACGCCTTATAGGCCGGGAGATCCTGACACTGAATTCCGAACCATTAATCGTTCGAATTACCCATTAAATCTTACAATTTCTAAAAATTATTGTACACGCAGGCCGCCTCCTACAGGTATGGCATGACCAGACTTCTATTTATGATCATACAAAGAACGAGTAAAAAAAAATATAGGGTGGTACAAATCGTTCTGCAAAATAAAATAAAATTACATCTTTGGAGCGGTATGGCGGCCATTTGGCCCCGTCGAAAAAGTATGGCATAGTGATTTTCGTGAATGGCTACTCGACGATGATTATCCGTGCAAAAATTAGCCTGATACAAATGGTTCAATTTTTGGTTTTTAATTAACATGTTTTCGTCGGTATGGCGGGATGTAGGCCGCGCCGGAGAAGTATGGCATTACGCGATCGCCTACTTCGTTTTTCATCGACTATCGGAATATACAAGATTTTTTGTGGTACAAATGGTTCGACTTTCGTAATTTATGCGACACGTTCGATTAACGCTCACGCGATTGGGCCCCCGGTACTGGCGCTATGACCATGATTTTCCTTTTCGTCATTGCGTAATTATACCCCTGTAGACTCGCCAGCCTGGTACAAATGGTTCGGAATTCAGTGTCAGGATCTCCCGGCCTATTATAAATTGATGGACGCCGGCTGCGCCCACAAAAAAACATGACGCAATGTATGTCCGTGGCGATGTACGAGTATGTCCTACGTAAATGGGACTCATTCATTAATGTTTTCTTATGACGTTATCACGTAAAATTATCGTCTATAAACCGACTATATGTATAGATAACCGATTTTTTTACCTTGTCCTTAAGATGTTCCATGTCAATATCACCGGAAGGCGTCACACGGATAGCGCACACCTGCATACCGGCCATATGCGCAGACGCAGGGTTAGTGCCGTGCGCGCTCACAGGAATCAGGCAAATGTTGCGGCCAGTGTCACCGCGGTACTCGTGGTACCGCTTTATTGTCCTAAGCCCGGCGTATTCTCCTTGAGCCCCGCTGAAATGAGAAAATTTAAATAGCAGAAAAAAGGTAGAAGATATACAGACATGGCGTTTAACTACTACACCGACAAGAGACCGACTCTCTAATAAAAAAAAGAATAAACAGATTAGCAAGGAGAAAACGTTCCGCCCAGGTGCCGCTTAACATACTCGGAAGTCGGGCCAACTAAAAAGGAAAGAACACGTTTAATTACGACTTGACTTGCTTACAAAACTTGAGCAGAAAATGGAGATACTGGCGATTGCTCCACGGGAAAGATCGCGGCTGCTCTGAGCCGTGCTCTTAGAGAGTAGAGCTATTAGGAAGTTTTCAACCTTGCTAAAGTGTAAGTAAAGGAATATAAGCATTACCTGTTTGGTTGGAACGAGACACGGTCATAGCCAGTGATGGCGCACAGATCGTTGGCTAACTCTTGGAATAATGTGTGGTATCCCTGGCACTGGTCGAGCGGTGCAAATGGGTGAATGTCAGTGAACTGCTTGAACGAGCAAGGCATCATTTCCGTAGTAGAATTCAGTTTCATGGTACAAGAGCCCTGAAAGAAAGTCGCACGCGTTGAATTTTTTTTTATGTTAAGGTGGGTAAACGACCAGGCGCTTGGCGGTACCCATTGCATTTGGGCATTAATTCGCGATATTCTATCAATACAACGCGCTTTGTTTGATATTGAACAATCAGCGCCACCCATAACTATTAGAGCTACAAGGGAATCACCAGTACATTATCAACTTTAATAATGCATAATATCGGTGGGCGATATTCATAGGTAATTTGTTTACTCAAGAGAACAACTTACTAAAGGTATCATAGAGTGCACCAATGATATGTCCTTATTCTCCAAACGCTTCATGTACCTCACTAGTCTTGTTTCGGAATGATGCATGTTGAAAACCGGATGCGTAAGGTATGGAGATGTCCTTCTAAATGGCCCTTTCAACACGCTCTTCGATTTCACTTCTTCACTTTTTTGCATTACCTGCAATATATACTTAATTAAGTCAGTAAATACAATTTTTGAACTTGCTAGATTAGCTTATGAACATCGGTCAAAGTTTCTTACCTCACTAACTTCTTGACAATCAAATATCCAGAGCAAATCATCGACATCTTGCATGGTAGTGGTTTCATCAAGTGCCACACCGACGGCCCCATCATCAAAATAGCGAAGGTTGATCTTCTTTTCCTGAGCACGCGTTTTGATTACTGTTGCATCGTGTGAGGAATGAGGAACTATGTGCAACGTATCGAAGTATACATCGTTTGATTGTTTATGACCTCTCTGCTTGATACCTGAAAATGCAATCGGTTTATATGAATCATAAGACTAGAGATCAAACACAGTAAAAGTAATATATATTTTTTAGTTAATTGTTATTTGTAATTAGTGTTTTGACACTTACCATGGTCAAGAACAAGAGTAGCATTATGGACTCGAGTAGCAATATCCCTTAAGCCTTGAGGTCCATGGTATACCGCATACATAGCAGATATGTTTGCAAGAAGTGCTTGAGCAGTGCAAATATTCGATGTGGCTTTATCACGTCTAATATGTTGTTCTCTAGTTTGGAGGGCTAACCTGAAAATAAGCAAGGTCAAATGTAATGGAACGAAAATTTCTTGTTAATTTTGCTTTACTTTAATACAAAACAAAAAAAAACCCTCACTTCTCGTAACGAGAGGAGGCCCTGTGCTCAGTAGTTGGCCGTAAATTGGTTGTTGTAGGTGGATGAATGGAAAGAAAAAGATAAATAACCTGTACGCATCTCTGCCTGCAGCATCTCTGGTTACTCCCACCATACGGCCAGGCATCAGCCGTACCAACGCATGCTCTGCAGCAAAAAATCCAGCATGAGGTCCTCCGTAACCGAGTGGGACTCCTAGGCGCTGAGAAGTACCAACAGCTAGAGCAGCACCGCATTCCGCTGGCGGTCTGAGTAGGGCCATAGCTAGTAGATCCGTTGCCACTACCACCAAAGTCTGAAAGATATGAAGACATTGTTGAAATTCTAATGGATCAGGAAAGATAAGAAGAAATAATTTGTTAAGTGACTTCCTCACTCACTCCATGTTCTTGAGCTGCAGCAGCTAATCCAGAATAGTCATACACCAACCCTCTTGTATCGGGACATTGTAGAAGAACGGCCGAAATGTCTCTTTGCGCGAAATCCACTTGACGTACATCTGGGACAACAGTTACCTCTAAGCCTAGAGCATCTAGGCGAGTTTGGACAACAGCTAAAGTTTGAGGATGTAGACGCTCCGACACAACGAACTTTTTTCGCTTATTATGCCTGTAGATTTAAAAAGTATAGTTAAAACATTTCAAACTACAAGTTATGGGATGGTTTGTACTCATTAATGTCTGTAAATATTGGACAAACCTATGGCAAAGAGACAAAGCCTCAGCAGCAGCCGTGCCTTCGTCCAACAATGATGCATTGGCGACATCCAATCCAGTGAGATCACTAACCATTGTTTGGTAATTAAGAAGACCTTCTAATCTACCTTGGGCTATTTCTGGTTGGTACGGAGTATACTGGGTTGTCCTAGAATTAAATCATCTGTTAATACATTTTCTTATCTTTGTGTTTGCCTAACAGACCGTTAGTAAAGAGTATAGTACCTAAAGGTCACTATAATTCATAAATTACTTTCATTATTCGCCTTACCATCCCGGATTTTCGAACATGTTCCTCATGATCGTATGCGGCACGCAACAATTGTGGTATCCCATGCCTATGTACGAACGCCATATTTGATTGCTCTCTGCAATTTTACTTGCTCTCCGTATCAGATCATATTCACCTGAAAATCAAGATTAAAATCTAGTGAAAATTAACGTCATAATTATTGGTCATAAGTAGAAATATATTCTGAAAGATGAAACTCACTCATAGGTTCAGATATATCCATAAGCCCTTGCATTTGAATTTTCTTAGGAACTGCATCATCTGTTAGCTGGTCCAAACTCTGAAGTGATAAAATAAAGGTAAGCTCAACTCTAAGCACTGAGGAATGCTAATTTAAACGTATAGTTGGAGCTAGTTTACCATTTTACCACTAAGCATCTACCACCACAGCCTATTTACGTATCTCTCATCACGAGAAGGTTTGGGGTATAGTTGCGACACGGATTGATGCGTGCAGGTTTATTATGTTTTCTGCCACCGAAAAGGTTTTTTAATTGAAATATTTCATTTGACATGTGTCAAATAATGCCTCCTCGCTTAGAACTCCCTCCGCATACTTAGACACTGATATTTTGTAGCGATTTTAGACTCTAGATTCGTTATATTAGGTGTCCTACCTTGTAACCCAACAGATCCAACATAGTCACAACATCATATCCTCGAGGTCCTATGTGCCGGCTCGGGAAATCCACCCTCTCCGGAAACAAAGTTTCGGCCTTCGCATCCTGTGTCGTCAAACATCGACACACGTTCGATATTCCCGACTTATTACGTATTTTCCTAAGAAACACGCCGCGATTAAGGACCTTATACATTTTTATTTTACTAATTTACTCCGTTAAAAAAATCTTAAGCATTGTCTGTCTTTTGAAACCGTCAGAAGAGCACTGATAGAGAGGTCAAAGCGCCGTGTCCATCCGATAAGATGGAGCAATATGCAAACATCATTTAATAATGTGTTGTTATTTGATCATTTGTTAAGTAACAAACAACACGTTATCAATACTTTCCATAATTTAATCAGCAAAATTAAGACGCGGTTCGCGGTTTGTAGGTAGGTATAGAAATCTTACTTGAGCATTAACTAGGTGTTACAACAAAAAATACTCAAATAGGTATACTTATTCTGGCGTCCACTGACAATACTGGAAGATGTATTCAACCGAATAGGTACCAGGTAAAGTGTAAAATTTTAAATCGAAAGTGTGTAATACGATCTAGGGTACCTAGATACCCTTCCTGTGACCACGTGTGTGATCCGTAATACTAAACTTCAGCTTGTACATTTTCTTTACGCAAGAAACAGAATAACAGCTTACCAAATGACGATAACTTAGATATTAATAGTATTTATTTTGTTCCGAATGATACTACCTACCCTACTACTACTACCCTGGGGGGGTCGCAAGACCCAGATTCTCAAACAGAGGTGGGGGGGGCAAACGCATATTCAGCTTCCAGCTTCAAATCCCGAGCGGCAGATCATTTTCTTCGGGACATTTTGTATTGGGTGACCATGTTCCAGGGGTGGCAGCTGCCTAGATAAGATACTCTATCCAAATCTGTGATATCTCTGTGAAAACTGCATGCCAATCTGTTCTTAGTACCTGTACCTATAGATAGATTAGCTTTTAAGCTAAAGGAAGCTATCCGGCAGCTGTATACTGTATAACGGGACAAACAAAGGGTTCACCATAGAATAACGGTGGAACAATGGAGGTGACGACTAACCGAAACATAGCATTGAACCAATCCTCTAACAAATGGAAGCTGTGAAATTCCACCAATTACTCCAGCTGAGATCGATTGAGGGACTTTTTCTATTCCGATTACGTCATCCGCCGTCAAACAGGGAAATCCCCTTAAAGTCTCATTCCGTTCCACCAAGTTATGTTTCTTAATGTTCATATTTATAACTCACGCTTCTATAATCAAAGGCTTTAGAATCTTTTATAAACATCGACTTTTATGATATTTGAATCATTAAAAACTGTTTGTAAATTTTATTGGATCATTATTGTTAGTAAATAGTTTCATAAATATAGTGAAAAAATCTCAGTACGCACTTACATCGGAAAAACGAAACAAGGTGTTGACAATGACATTGACGGATCGGAAACTATTGGCCATCTATTGGCTGAAACTTTCGTGTTTTGTGCTTGAGCTTAGTTTTTCTCGATTTCTTGTGACGTAGCCGTAGCTAATAAATACAATGGAAAACTGTATCAGTTATCAAGTGAATTTCATTTAAAGAAAAATGGTGCTTATTGCCCTTGATTCCCTATATGCCCACAAAGCGCATAATATGGAATCACCAGAATATACGAAACTTAAAGATCTGATAACCTTAAAGGTCGGGATGAGTGAATCGCATAGTCAAATTATACAAACCATGAAGGCATTGTACCAGAACGACATCAACTCTACAAGACGATTTGAGCAAATCAAAACTATTGGTCAACTGTTAAAGATATTGGAAACAAGAGACTTGCTGTCTGAAGAAAATATCCTTCCCTTGAGAGTGTTAACTCAGCAACTCCCGAATGATAATGAATTGATTAAATGTATAGCGGATTACGAAAAATCATATGTTCCTACTCCCCGTGTCAACCAGTATGGTAAGATAGTTCATTACTTATTTATTTGTACAAGAGAAGGAATTCACCTACTTATTTCCTTCCCAGGTTCAATTTCACCCGAGCCTATGCATGTATTTTCTATTCTTTAATAAATATATAAAAAATGTTACTGCACTAATAAGGAAATGTTAGAAAGAACTGCAATATTACTGATTCTATTTACACTTTGATTTAATATTTATTCAATCATTTAATTGTTTAGATTTAAACTTAAGTAATTTTATCTAACTGAGTCAATAAATCTTATCTCTTCTCTTACCTTGTTCTAGCACAACCAGCTCAAGTCATTACAACAAAAAAAGAATGTAATTCAAATTCTGACAAATACAGTTCATTCATGGATGGAATAAGTGACCGTAAACGAGAAAGAATCATAGAAACAATCACAGAAGAAATAGGACCTTATTGGCGTAACCTAGCTCGATACCTTGGCATTCGAGAATACAAAATTGATGAAATACAATGTGAAAAGACAACTGCTCCAGAGAAAGCTGCTAAAGTACTTGAGATGTACGAAAGAAAAGCTGACCGTCAGAAATGGTTCTTTGATCTTTTGGAGGCCCTGGAAAAAGCTCACAGACGAGACTTGAGCAAAGAACTGAAAAACATTGCAACAATGAATTTATGAAACTTGAAAGTTTTAATGTTATATCTAATAAGGCTGCATTTCCACCAGAGATGATGAACCATTACCTATCCTCAGGCAGGTAAATGAAGTGTTTCTATTGGTTCATGACAAACACATCCCTCGCAATGTGTCCTTGAACATCTCTGGTGGAAACACAGTCTAAGGATCTGTTTAATAGTTCTTACTTTATATGTTTAGCACCAAGTCATTCATTTTTGCATAATTTTCCTAACATTTTTGTAAGATTTACCTATTAAGATTTTGCGGTATGCTGATGAAAGAATTAACATTGATAATGCCCAAATATATCCAATGAGGGTCACCTCTAGTGAATCCACCAGGCGCTTGCTGTCCTCCGAGGTTGCCTATTTGGCACATCATGTGCCATATTACTCGCTAAATTGGCACCACAGGTTTTCGGAAAGTCAAATGTCACAGTGACACTGGCACTATTCTATTCTATATAAATTAATGGCTTCTGTCTTGGACACTTCGCCAATATCAAAGTTAGGGCCACAGGCCTGCAAGTTGTTCGGTAATAATGATAAATGTACGGTACAAAAGATAAATCAAGTAAAAATGGGGAAGCTCAACAAACGACAACCATCTTGGACGACGGCCATTGAGCAACCATCCACTGGCACTATTGTATGAAATGAAAAAACGTTGACATTGACAGCCAACACCTTGCAGATAGTGGCGCCAACTAGTGAGCAGGAATATGGTGGCCCTCATTAACGCATTCACTGCCACTTTTGTTTTTCAACTATTCATTTATTTTTTGTAGTTGCATACAAGGATTTGACTGGTACTAGTAACTAGTAATTTTTCGTGTTGTTATAGGTCATGTTATGATAATGAGATTGTAGTGATTAGTTGTTTTCTTAGTTCAACAATTTATAGTAATCAACATGGATGTTTTATGCCCACGTTTCAGTGAATGTGTTTTTCTATAATTTTCGGCACGAAATCCATACGAGTTAGCTATATTCTAGTCTTGAATATAAACTAGAATACTATTTAAGTACTTTATTGGTGATGGGGTAAAAGGGATAAAACAACCTATCATTAGGTTTATTTTAAGTTTAAATTAAAATGCATTGTTAAATCATATACTTTATTTAAAAACTCGCTTAACAAATATAGCTCAAATTAACTTTAGATAACATAATACTTAACCGTTGTAAATAGAATCACCTGTATTCAGGAATGTTACATCATTAAGAAACTACATGTAAATGCATAAAACGGTAAAAAAGTATATTTACAAAATATATCAGATGACTTTGATTCGAGATAGTTTTGATTATTTGAGTAAGGCACAAAATACCACAATTGGTTGGGTTCTCCTAACTATGCATGCTTATACCTACTTTAAAAACCACCACACACTTACAAAATTCTACACAAAGCCACAATACAGCAATCTTCTATCAATATGGCAAGTTTTACAAAACCAAAACAACAGTTTTTCCATTCATTTTAGGAAGACTTGATTTTTAATAAAAAATCTATATGTATGTCACATATTGACTAGTCCCTTTAATTTTTTTATAATTCCGTCACGCCTAGCTCTATATTAGTTGTGTACTGTACACTATTGTACCATATGACTCAACACAACTAATACGTCATAGGAGGAGGCCTGTGCCCAGCAGTAGGAGGTAAATAGTATGGAGGGTTGAAGTAAAGGAGCGCAATCTTGTCCCAAAGTTGGACACCAAATCGGGTAGGTTAGGGGCGCTGCGGTCGCCACTCCAGTCGAGCCACCTAGGCGGATAGCCTGCAGTAGCGCCTTCAGATGGCGCTGCTGAGGCGAAAACGGTTGTGAGAAGAGTGTGTTTTGTTTTGTTGCTTATCAAATCCGCTGGACACGTTTCAAACTGTTTCGCCATATAAGATTGCGCTCCTTACAAAGACACATTCCACACTGCATAGTAAATAGACTACTACTACTACTACTACAGCCTATTTGCGTCCCACTGCTGGGCACAGGCCTCCTCTCATCACGAGAGGGTTTGGGCTATAGTCCCCACGCGGGCCCAGTGCGGATTGGGGACTTCACACACATCTTTGAATTAAGTACTTCGCAGATGCGTGCAGGTTTCCTCACGATGTTTTCCTTCACCGAAAAGCTCAGTGGTAAATTCAAAGATATTCAAAAATAGACTACTGTGGAGGGGGAAGTACACTATTGTGGAACAAGGTCTGACTGAGCGAACCTTGGGCTGAACGTCCTATGTCTAGTGGACACGTTTTGGTTGACATGGCGTTTACTGTTGCTACGTCTGTTCGTTCACAATTTTTTTGGAGGCTTATTGCTGCGCAGCCCATAGGTAAGCATTCTGGGAGAGGCGGAGCCACGGGGAGGCAGTAGTCTAGAAGTACACTCCCAGCAGAGCACGCAGCACTTGGGGTGCGGTTTCATAGCTACGTGACGAGACAAATATACACTTTCGAATCTTATGAATTTGTAAGAAGATTCGAAATGTACTTTTACAAGTTTTAGGGGCAAGCCGAAATTTTGCGCACATTGAGCAATAATAGACTGACTGACAAGGGCGTTAGTGTGCGCCATATTAGTTGTCGTGCACTACGAGGGTCACAGCGAATGAATGCGACGCTAAAGCGATTGCTGTCCTCAGAGGTGCTATGTTGCCAATGTATATCACATACCATATGACACGCTAAATTGGCAGCACTGAGGTCCCCGAAACGTCAAACGTCACAGTGACATTGACACTATTGTATGAAATGACAAAACGTTGACATTGACAGCCGTCACCTTGCAGATAGTGGTGCAACTAGTGAGCAAGAACCTTGTGTGAGCCTTGGACGATGATTATGTTTTGGGTGACCATTATGTAGGTACTATTACGTCACCCTTGGCCGTAAAGTGATATTATCTCACTTTCTGGCCAAGACAAGACGTAAAACTAGACAAACCACGGGCGGTAATTCGTAAAGCCCCAGATCGCATATTAATGGCCCTCACCTTCGGTTCAGGCCACAAACACCTGCGATCTGGGACATGAGTGAATTCACCACCCTGGGTCTGTAATGTACTAATTTAAGGTTTATGGCTATTGTTGCGCGGCCCAAGTGTAAGCGTTCTGGAAGAGGCGGAGCCACGGGGACGCAGTAGTCTCGCCGGGGGGCGGGGAGGCGCACTGCCAGCGGAGCACGCAGCGCTCGGGGTGAGGCATCATGGCCACGTGGCGCCCGTCGCGGGAGCGCACGCCCGCTATGCCCACTGGAATAGAGATGAAATTAAATAGTAGATTGTACGACTAGGGAGGAATATTGTAAATTTTACCGCGGGTGACGGATTGTAAAGTAAAGTAAAGTAAGTAAAAAACATTTATTCGGCTAATTAACCTTACATTACTTAATAACTAGGTAAAATAAAATTACAACTAGCCGAAAGGGTTCCAGCTCAGCTCTATGCTGGGCAAGGCCTCAGCGCTGATTTTCAGCTGGAACCCGAAGGATTGGATCTTGAGCTAGCGCGGGATTCCAGCTGTGTTACCCAAGGTGGAACTAATTTGTCTATCGTGTTGTACACTGCTTTACTCTCCTATGAGAAAATAGGTAACAGCAGGGAGCAAAATCGTACTTTGCTCTCTGTTGGCGGGGCAGAAATGGAGAGGGAACAAATTCGCATTTTGCTCCCTTCAAACGGGGAGCAAAATACTGCTTTTCGAATAGGTGGAGTGAAAATGGCTTTTAAGATTATAGACAAGCAATAAAGTAAGGGCCGGTACAGACGTGCTGTGCTGTCCTATCTAATAATTGAAATTGATAAATCTTTTTGAAACATAAGAAGCAAATTTTGTTTAATTATCTAAATCACCCTAGCACCAACCCAGTACTCAAGCACGCACGAAATACCACTGAAGCACAAAAGCAATACTCACAAGGACTGCCATTAGGATTCATAGGGTAGGTCTCAGTGGGGGCTCCATCATCGTCCACGTACTGCATGGCCACTTGTTTCCTCAGCTTGGTCAGTACAGAGTTGTCGGAGACCGCGAATCTGCCTTCCCCGTGGGCGACCCACACTCCGAGGACGCTGCCGCCCATTCCGCGGAACCAGACGTCTGTGTCGTCCGCGTGCTCCGTGACGCGCACCGCGCTCCAGCGGCATTCGAACCTGGGGCGATGAGAAACATCATGGTTTAGTTAGTGTTACTTACGCGGAATTTCGGTGGCGTAATATTATAAATGCGAAAGTAACTTCACGTTTCAACCGCTAGACCGATTGAGATGAAATTTGGCATAGAGATAGTTGGGGTCCCAGGAAAGGACATAGGCTACTTTTCATTCCGGAAAAACGCATAGTTCCCGCGGGAACGCGATAACCGAATTCCACGCGGGCGAAGTCGCGGGCAGAAGCTAGTCAATAAATAAAACGAAGACTGTTTTTTTTTAAGTCACGAAAATTAATGCGATTGATCACGTTTTCAAAATATTTTGTGGTATAAAAGCAATATTAATTATTAATTGAATGAGTTTTTGACGTTCAATAATAAGTATCTGATCAAAGTACAGGCCCCGGTACGGATCTTGAGCGGTGAGCGAAAGTAGAGGGGATTTTTGCGCATGTTTACGACTGAAGGGCCAATAAGCGTGCGCGCACGGCATAGCACCCGCTGTGCCCCACGCACCTATGAGACCTTATTTTCGACTTCTGCGCCTTGAAGGCCAAGGTCCGTGACGATGCCTGCATCACATATTTAACGCATTCACTGCCGCCGACGCAAATATGCGTTTTGCTGACTTTCTGACTCCCGCAGTGCCTTGAACGCACATGTGCGTTTCAATATTCCTTTAATGACAGATGTGGTACCTGGCGAAAGTTCGAAAAACAGAAGTGGCAGTGAATGCGTTAAGAAAAAACGTTCAACTAGGAAAAGGGACTTGTATAAAAAATTACCTCTCGGACTTATTATGGTCCAGGAATATCTGCGTCTTGTTCGACGCCCCGCCGGCACCGGCCGGCTCGGGGTCGACCCATCCCAGCAACGCCATCAGCTGGCACCCGTTGCACACTCCCAGTGAGAAAGTGTCGCTTCGATTCTTGAAGTTGGTGAACTGTGAGCTGATCGAATTTGAGAATAGGATGCCTGCTGCCCAGCCCTTCGCGGATCCGAGTGTATCTGTTAAAAGATAAACACTTATTTTAGAACTAAAACGCAAAATAAATATGTACTGTACTGCTGTTGATGACCTTATTAGATAAATAATAAGACCGGTCTATGTGGACTTGGGGGACATCGATTTTCAACAGTGGACGATTAAGAAGCTATTAAATATTGTTATTGTATTGGTAGCCGTGGTGGCCTAGTGGTTCGACCTGCCGCTTCTCATGCAGAGGGTCGGGGGTTCGATTCCGGCTCGCACCTCTAAGTTTACTTATGTGCGAAATTCAATTTGAATTTACCACTGAGCTTTTCGGTGAAGGAAAACATCGTGAGGAAACCTGCACGCATCTGCGAAGCAATTCAAAGATGTTTGTGAAGTCCCCAATCCGCACTGGGCCCGCGTGGGGACTATAGCCCAAACCCTCTCGTGCTGAAAGGAGGCCTGTGCCCAGCAGTGGGACGTAAATGGCTGTAGTAGTAGTAGTAGTAGTAAATATTGCCACTTTCCGAATGGTTACTGTGTCTACTTAAATCATCAACACTAATATTATAAATGCGAAAGTAACTCCGTCCGTCTGTTACCTCGTCACACTTAAACCGCTGGACCGACTTAGACGAAACTTAATAGTAAATAATAGCTGTCTATAAAGTAAAAAATGTAGTTTCCGTATTATTTTGTCACTTTCTAATGTCATTGAAAGAATCAGCAGCATTGCAATCAGTATCAATCGCGCGGGATTCCCCTATTGTGTTACACATGTTTATATTTGCCAAATACACAATGAAATCGGGTCACTTTGTATGGAAGTGGCTCGATTTCATTACGGTTGGGTGTATTACTCATACATCTCCTTAAGCGAATAACCAGGTAAATACGGTAAGTGATTTGATATGTGAAAAATACTGACCTGCGTAACTGAACCCTCCAGGGAACACCAATCCTTGAAAAGCATCCAGCGTAATCTTCTTGGCTTGCAGATCGCTCATGGTCACGTCATAAACCTCGAAGTTGGCCATGAGGAGGGACGCCATCATCTCTCGGTCTCCATTCGTTCCTGAAATTGCACGTAAATATATAACCAGGTAAAAAAGTGGCGTAATGGTTTGACTTACCGTCCCTCATGCAGAGCCTTATGGTTAGAATCCGGCTCGCACCTCTGATCGAGTTTACTCTTCTCACAGGGCGGACACGGCCTATAAAAGCACGATTTCGAACACAATTCGAACGAAGTGTCAATGTTTGCGTGAGAGAACGGCTGTGTGCGTGCGAGGACGTCTGTACACTTGTAAATGTGTGTGTACTACTACGCGGGCCAATGATCCACTCACCATCTCCGGATGAAACAAGTGACGGTAAGGCGAGTTGGGCGCGGGCTAGATTCAGGTGAGTGATTCCGTGGCCATTCTGTATGTATTACTATTAAATATTCTATGCTCTTGTGCGAAATTCAAATTCAATTTACCACTGAGTTTTTCGGTGAAGGAAAATATCGTGAGGAAACCAGTACACATCTGCACAGTAATTCCAGGATGTGTGTGAAGTCACCAATTGGGCTCGCGTGGTGATTATAACCCAACTCTTCCACCAAGGCTTTCCAGGACGGAAACTGCCTTGAGTAATGAAGAATACGTCATCGTAGAAGAGAATATTTCGTAACATCATAATTACACTACTCTAGGTAGAAAAGGATGGACAACGTAGTCAATAATATGAAAATACCTTCTTCACGAAGTACCGCCACCCTCACAGATTTCGATTTGACGACCGCAGCCGATGGATCGTACGTCACGTTGTATGTAACTCCTTTTCGATTCTTGAGACCTGAAATAATAGAATATTTTGATGCAAGTGCGAAAAGTTTGTAATTTTATCACGAGTCCCTAGTTATGTTGGTGCGAGCGAAAGCGAGCGTTAACACTAGGGAATTTCGCACGTGTATCAAACGACATTTTTTAATACATTTGCGAAAAAAAGAATAAAGAAATAAACGAACAGGATGAGGCTCAAAAAACTTTACGCACTAGTTCGTAAAAAACAACTTTAGGCACGCTCACTAGCTGTCAAAAAACAAAAAACGCTCGTTCGGAAATGGCAAACTTTTGGCACGTTAAACAGGTATCGAAATGTTTACCTTTTGAGCACCTGTATTAAAAATGTATATATTTATATCAGCCGAACGTTCAATGCTTTACTGAAATCACTACAGTCCTCGATAATATGCCGTTCATAAAAATTAAATTAATATTTTCATTGCCAAAGTCGGCTAAAATCATTAAAAAGAACAGCGTAAGCGAGCTTGGATACTACGTACTACGTTACAGTTCATTTTACGACGCTACTAATGCGATTGGCGCTTAAGACAACATCAACAACTTTACGTCCAAATAAAGTAAAAACCTACGTTTTTTTTAAATAAATAGATAGACAAACAAACCTTCCCATTCCTGTTTGACGCATTCGGTGTTGGCTTGGAGACACTCCAGTTGGTAGCTTGTCTCTTCCCACATCCTAAACACGTCGATAAGCTGAGTTTTCAAAACGGTTTCACCATTTACTTTGACCGTTACCTAAAACAAAAAAAATGCCGAGATTGTAATTTATCAAACGGTAAAGTGTTTTAATTTCGCATTGAAAATTTAGTCCGTAGTTCTTGATTTGTGTGTAAGGAAAAACGTAGGGAAATCTGCACGCATCGACTGATGATTCCAACTCCAGTTAATGGGCCATTATGGCTGATTTTAATGATTATAAACAATCTAGCTAGACCCAAACGTCATGAGAGGAGATCTACATATTATCATGATCCATTGACCGATATAACTAGGGATCTGGGAATCTATAAGACGCATTGAGACTGTAATACCTTGCAAGTATGTTAAGGTTATGGTTGTTATTTACCGTTGTTGTAAGCATAATAACATTTTATACAAATGTTACGATATATGTGGTTAATGTATTAATAAATCTAAGTATGCATTGAGTAATTAATTAGTATATATATCTAACAGTATTGATAAGTTCAAGATAGGTGATTAATGAAAACCCGGGATTTTATTAATAAATTGAAATTGAGTCTGCCTCCATACAACTGAACAACAACGCCGCCGCCAAAGTTTAGGTAAATATGTATCCGAATTTCCGATCCCTGGATATCACCTACTGTCTGTTCAGGATGAGTATACGAGTAAGTAATATGATAATATAATGTACTATGTATTGGCTCATGCTGTAATATTTTTTTCATTACTCACCTCAGAATCCATGCCATATTTGCCGGTCACACCAATTTTCTTGGCCTTAACACCGCTATTGTTGTACTCTGATAGAACGTATTGCAAATTCCCGGCCGCCACTTCCACGATGATGCCAAGTTCCTCGTTAAACAGGGCTTCTACGGCAGACACGTTGGATTCGACTGATATATCTAGATTTAGGCCTCGAAGGCCGCCGATGCCCATTTCGAGGGCTGTCGTTATGAAACCTCCTTCGCTCACATCGTGACCGGATAGCAGACGTTTTTCTGTGAAAATAAAATGAATACAATATTTCCATTTAATGGTATTGTAGGTGGAGTGATGATTTGCGCAAGGTGGCCAGTGTATATCGCGCGCCTATGCCTAGCAATAGACTAATATAGTGACCGTCAAGACAGGCGTACACCGTAACATTATCCAGGATCTGATGATGTCAATAAATAGTACCCAAATAGCTACGGAAAATCTAGATTTAAAAAATAGTACCCTTGAACTTTTCGAAATATAAGACCTATTCATGGTGTACGCTACCGAGTGTCAAGCTGGCGTACACCACGTGGATCTCTGGAATGGCTGAGCATAAATGACTTATAGCTAAAAAAAAGTACCCAAATAGTACCCTAAGCCCGTCAAATTTCACCACTCTATCTATAATAGAAGCCAAGATATGCCACCATTTAACGGTGTACGAAATTTGGCAGCGTTACCACGGAAACTCACGCAGTATTCACTTACGTTCGTAGAAAGATACACTACTAAAGGCTGTTGTTGATGCAGATGATGACGATGATGCTGATGGCGACGATGATGCTGATGATGATGATGGTGATGACGATGATGATGATGATGATGATGAGGAGGAGAAGGAGGAAGAGGAGGATAATAATATGGCATTTCCAATCTCAACCATGACTTATGTTTGGGGCAAGTGCGCCAGGGGGGGTATGTGCAGTGTGCACCTAAATAAATATATTGCCTTACGTGTATATTTTCTGCATGAATGCAAGATATCGTAAGTCGATTAAAAACAATCGATGTGTTAATGGTTGGTATATTTACTTCAACCAGGAGCAATAGGGATGACGACAACTTTTTTTTTCTTACTCTATCAGGAAGATTATTGAAAAATATTGGACACGTATTTTTTCTTTTTTCACGTAAAGAAACTTATACGGAGATATATTGAGTTGAAATGTCGCGTGACGTCACGGTTAGGTACGATTTATACCTAACGGTGACGTAGTTAGCCCCCACTCTCCAACTTTAATGCGTTTTAACTTAGTCATTCTTTGTTAATTTGATAAAACAAAAAATACGTGTCTAATATTTTTTTATTACCTGACTGACGGACTAATTAGAATTTCGATTTCTTCACCCTGTCGTCATCCCTATTGCCCCGACAGACCCTAAATCCTAGTTTACCTTTCAACAGTTTCTGTGTGACATTGAACAGTGACTTTAGCACTTCTGGTTCGTCGAGGTCCGGTGGACTGTTGCCAAGTTGTTTGTAGCATTGCGCCAGAGCGGATCCTCCCAATCTATAAACATAGAAAGATGATCAAGAAACCAAATATGATCATTTAATCCAATTTGTCTATCGCCAAATCCAGCACACCAGCTATAATTTATTTCTGTATAAATTTAAAGACATTAAATAATAGTAGAATCCGGTACTTGACAAGGTCAATCAATTAATTAATGAAAATTAATTATTAAATATATGGCGAATTTCACAACATCTGTGTTATTTAGGTGTTCTGTGGGTTTAAATACACTAAATGTGGGGTTTCTTTGCCATTTTCAATCCCTTCCCTAATGAATCACTTTCTAAGCGTCTTAGAATTCTATATTGTAACAGGTTTTCTAAGAAACTCCTCTCATTTTGTCCCCTGGAAAACGGGACAGAATAACAAGAAATAGTTGATTGACCCATATGGTGTTCTAAAAGCAATTTTAATCATTCACTGAATAGTTCAAAGCAATGATTTGATAACGCAAAATACCTATGACATCACATTATAGTGTTTGTATGAAATCCATACAACTATTATAAATGCGAAAGTAACTCTGTCTGTTATCTCTTCACGCTTCAACCGCTGGACCGATTGAGATGAAATTTGGCATGGAGATAGTTGGAGACCCGGGAAAGGACATAGGCTACATTTTATCCCGGAAAACATAGCACACGGGCCGGGCGAAGTCGCGGGCAGACGCTAGTTCCATATAAAATCTGCGTTTTGACGTTGAATAAAAGATATAATAAAGTCTGATTGACTTGTCAGTCAAGTATGGCTACTTTAGTGAGTTTAATATTAAATAACCTGTATTTTCCCGGCGACACCGGAACGTAGACAAGCGCAGAGTTCTCAGCTAGCAGAGCGGGTTCGATCTTGACCGTGATGTCGGGGCATGGGGCGTATGTTGACACCACCAAGGTTCCCGGCGATTTTACTGTCAAATAAACATAGTTTTAAAACGTAATGACGAATCGCACGTATCAATGGATCTAATCTTATTTTAATGTTTCTTAGACTTGGCTTTAGTGTTGAATGAAATGAAATAATATAATTTGAACCTTAACAAGAAGTTGGCGAGGATTGTAGCCCTACGGAGGCCTATGTCATATATAATAATAATAATAATTAATTTCATACATGATATGATCTTCTTTGTAGTATAAAAATGTAAATAATTATTGAATGTAAAATATCTGCCATACCCTTCCATGAGGTCATATTACTTTTTTTCTAAGATCTATTGTAAACCATGGTTGCAAAAAATAAATTGACAGATATATTCTGACAGCCAGCCAATGATTGACACCGCACTTATGCTCACGAGCGGGCGCCACTGGCGTAGCAGAATACGTTCGAGGTGGCGATTGGAGGGATGTACAGCACGACACAACTTAGAAGGCGCGTGGCGAAGCACTTAAGCCGTCGACGCAGGGTCCATAATTGCTTAATCCACATGCCTTCTAAGTTGTGTAGAGATCTTCTACTATCTAAAGTCCCGCGCCTTCACATTTCAAAACGCTTCAATGTATATAAAAAGCACCACCAACACTCTCAACACATGTGTGCGTGCTGAGACAGCCATCAACTATGCGTTGGGAGTGTTGGTGGTGCTTTTTAAATAATAAGGAAAAAATTGAAGCGTTTTGAAATGTGAAGAGGCGGGACTTTAGATAGTAGAAGATCTCTAAACCGGTATATAGTTGTCAATGTCAAACCGCGCAAAATGGCCTACGACTGCCTTGGCGCTAGCAGATTTACACTCGCAGTGGCCCTCTTTGTAAATGTAACGCCTAAACTATATGCGCATAACTTGATAAAACATATTTTTGTTTGTAACATTTGTCGGCTCTGGCCCACTGTGGACGTGGCTTTTTTAAAATGGGTACGTCTAAGATGTTCTTGGAAAATTCTTGACTTTTAAAAGATTTTTAAATAAAAAATAAAAACCTCCTTCAAACCCCGCCAGACTGCGATGTCAATGTCAAGTTCACTATATGATTGACATCGCAATCTGTCGGAGTTTGAAGGCGGTTTTTATTTTTTTATAAAAAAAAACTTTTTCAGCTAGTTTCCAAACATTACTATAGAAATACATAAGTAAGTCTTCGAAATTGACAACAAAATCATCTACGTGCCAGTAAAATCTCTTTTTCTCATGGACCCCACCATCAGAACTGATCCAAATTAATATGAGACCAACTTGGAAGTACCACCTTTCGAACAAAAAAAGAATCATCAGAAATCGGTTCACGTTTAAGTACTATTCATTTTTGGTGGGCATACATAAAAAAAAGATTCCGACGAATTGAGAACCTCCTCTTTTTTTGAAGTCGGTTATAAACTATCACTAAACATACCAGTTTGTCCGGCGACGTGGGCGCACATGGACAGCGAGTCCTTGCCTCCATCGACAGCGACGCCCAACGCTTGCATGGAGGCGCACACAGCGCGACACGCTACAACTAGCGAGGCGCCCTCTGCGCCAGTCTTGCCCGCCCACATCCAGTTGCCGGAACACTTCACGTCTCCCAATTCGGATATGCCGGCAAACACCTGAGAAATAGAAAAACATTCATAGCAAATTACGACGCAACACACAACAAAGCAAAGTTAGAGTTTCCCTGTAAGAGAAAAATTAGAAAAAAAACCGATAGTGGCGTTAGTGTCGAACATTGGCCAGTTTGGGTGGTTTGACACTATCAGCTACATCCCTCCAATCACCATCTCGAACGCAATCTCAAACGCCAGTGTCGCCCGCGGGTGTGCAAAAACTACCCTCATTAGCCCTCATTTAAATCTCTCTTTAAATGAACTCCATCGAAATCCACCACGAGCATGCAAATGATTATAGCGGTTCAAACTACACCAGCAAAATGTTTCAATTCTCATCCACCTTGCAATTAAAATATTTTTCAATAAAAAAATTCAATGCACGTTGATCTAATTCTCGTTTCTATGGAAAAACCAGCAGCTAATTGAATGTCGGTTTGGCTTGCACAGAAAAAAGAAAGCTTGTAATCGCAATGGCTAACCCCAACCTGCTTGCAGGGTAATAACAAAACATTAAGGCCGTTCCCTGACCCAGCATCGTCAAAATGCTCATGTAAGATCATACTTTTCTAAGAAATTTTAAAAGTTAAAAATATGAAAAAAAACACATGTTATAGACATATGTTACTTCATTATATCATCCTTACATTGACAGCTTTCGTTACGAGTTTCACGAAACTTCGCTCGATACAATTTAATTCCAAAGTAACCACTAACTCGGACCTTTAATCCAACTTTACTCCAGTTTATTATATCAAACAGTGTCAAACTAAATATAACAGAAAAATTATGCATACATTGACAGCTTTATAAATGCCATGTTTTTAGACGGTATTTTTGTAGAAATTAAAACGCGTTAAATACTAACTAAATCGGGCGTTCGGTGCGTAGCGCTTTCTCCTTCACTCGTTGCACGAGTGACAGTGACAGCTGAGCTGGGTATAGGAACGGCCTTAAAGCATGCAACGAAAAGTTAACACTTACTAAATTGGTGAGAGCTTCGCCAAGCGACATCCTTGCTCCAGCCGCAGGGTCCAAAAGTCCCTTTATATTCTGGGTGCCTATTGATGTAGCCGATCCAACCAAATCGGTGTGAGAGAGAGCTATGATGGCGCAATCGGCCAGCGGAGTATGCAATGGTCCTACGCACTGTTGCTGTGCTACTAGGCCTGTCACGCACCGGTCCACCTGTCAAGTGAGAAAAAGGTGCTGTAGCATAATGATGCAAAAGAAAATATTTATTAACTAGCCTCTGCCCGCGACTTCGCCTGCGTGGAATTCGGTTATCGCGTTTCCGCGGGAACTATGCGTTTCTCCGGGATAAAAAGTAGCCTATGACCTTTCCCGGGTCTCCAACTACCTCCATACCAAATTTCATCCATATTGGTCCAGCGGTTGAAGCGGGACGAGGTAACAGACAGACAGACAGAGTTACTTTCGCATTTATAATATTAATATGGATTATCACACTACTAATACAAAAAAGAGCAAAGGAATGAGTTAATTTCGCATTTATAATGAAATCAATGCTGTTGGTTTAGAGAAGACTTTTTAGTAAGAATTAAAATATGTAACATATCAAAGTGGCAAAGATGGATGTGTGGTGTTACTAGAATGGATAAGATTAGAAATGAGTATATAAGGGGAAGTTTGAAAGTAGCACCAAGAACAGAAAAGATGAGGAGTAAACGGTTGATGTGGTTTGGGCATGTGATGAGGAGGGATGAAAGTCATATTTCTAGAAGAGTATTAGATATGGATGTGGATGGGTATAGAGGAAGAATGGAAGGTGTGGATGGATTGCGTGAAGGATGATTTGTGTATGAAAGACGTTAGTAGAGAGATGACTGCTAATAGGAGCGAATGGAAGAAGAAAACATGTTGTGTCGACCCCACATAACGTGGGAAAAGGGCAAGCAAATGATGATGATCAAAGTTATATTTCGTTTAGTTCTTTTATAAATAACAAAAAATACAAGTTTAGACGCATTCTATACTTATCCTCCCGCAATGACTTTAAAACACAAACAGGTATTTAAAAAAAACCTTTACATTTTGACCTATAATATGAGAGTAAATAGCTTGTTTCTTTTGATCTAAATGATGCCCAATCCAAACTGGGCCTTGACCCCAAACCCTCTCATGATGAGAGGAGGCCCAGCAGTGGGAGGTAAATAGGCTATAGTATAGGTGGTGGATTAAAATAACGATTCTCACCTTATTAGTGAGGTACCTCTTGCTAGCTACGTTGACCAACCTCAGGACTCTATCGAGGGCGCTTCGGACCGTCACATCTTTGGGCAACGACAGAGGCAGCTTCGTTCTGTTATCTTGCCTCAAGTCGAACGTTTTCCTTGGCATGTTTCCTGAAATAAATACAATCAATATGAACATCTTTGTTCAGCCTAGAGTTCAATGCGCAGCAAAGGGAATACATTGTTTGCTCCACCCATCCCTCATTCAACCATATTCCAAAAAAAAAAACACTGAGCTAGTTATATTGAGAAATAAGACGATTGTAATTGTGCACATGGGCATATTTCGTCGTTTTTTTTTTCAATGTCAAAGATCTTGTAAGTGGAATATATGTAGCTAATGCAATGAAATCAAATCGATCATAAAGTAACTAATGTAAATAGAAGGTACGCAGAAATATAAAATGTTATACACCAATACAAATCATGTTGCACCTTTTAAGTTGCAAAAGTGTATAATGTGAACTAAGCTAAGATGTAGGTACGTACGAGTAGATGGTGAAAACCGCAGTTAGGGCCGGTATAGATGGACTGCAATGCTACTGCAATTTCTATGAGAGTACTTCGGTTGCAGTTGGTTTGCAGTTTTCATAGTGATTATAGTTCGGATGCAGTCTATCTGTACCGGCCCTTAGGTTCTTCACCGGTCACCGTGGCCGTGGAATGCAGTAATGTATGAGCCCCATAGACAGCTTTCACATGGCCAGGCACGGCACGGAGACGGTGCCATGTGAAAAGAACCATAGTGTCTTAGTCTTACCTAACACAGCTTCCAAATGCAAGTCATAAGGCAGTTTGGCCTTGACATCGGGTTTGGTCCTCTCGTTTCTGCTAAGGAACTGGTTGTTGAAGCCTCCTTCTACGAGCGTCATGTACCCGTCTCCCGTCACTTCGCCCACGAATGACACCGGGCAACGTTCGCGTTGGCAAAGTTCTGGAACAATTTGGAACATGATGTAGAGATGTATCATCATTCATCGCTGCAGCCGAACGACGTACACACTGCTTGTAGAGACGTATCATAAGTATCTTAAATGTAAAAACTCGGTTTTTTTGTTTCCATGGTAATTTCTAGAAATCCTCTCTTAGCGCTCCCCTACACTAAGGGACCTACATGGCAAATTTCAGCTTCCTACGACTGTAGTAGTTTCGGATGTGTGCCTGTCATCACCCAGTCAGTAACGGTTATATACGAGTATATTGATTTCAATTAGAAATTGAATCTAGCAAAATTTAATAAGCAGCCACAATTTAGGCATAGTTTGTGTAGAATATGATCAAACTAGCAGAACCAAATTTTCTGATCAAACTTTGAATGTTTCCTAATAGTGTAGCAAAACCGTTTCATGCTGGATTTAGAATACTCACTCTAAACAAGTCATTTAAGCGATAATCTATCACTAAAACCATTTCCTTCCATTCTAATAGGCAAGTAAGGGCAACATACCTTCTAAAGCCTTCCTATTTTCCTTAGAACACATCAGCGCATCATTTTCCTGGTACTCAGCGCCCCATAGCTCCAGTGTGGTGATGGTTGGGTCCCCAAGTTGGAACTCTTTCGTAAACACAACAGCCCCTTCTGGTTCCACCAGCTCTTTCAACACATTGCCGTTACCACCCGCGCCCTGGTCGTGAATTGCTGATAGGAAAAACAACATTGAGATTAAAGTTTAATCCGTTAAGTTTTAATTTGTTTTGACTAGCTGCTATAGTTAATGATAGTCGAATGTTGACATTATAAGTAGAGAGATAAGGTCTACTACTATTACTACTTCAGCTTATTTGCGTCCCCCTGCTGGGCACAGGCCTCCTCTCACCACGAGAGGGTTCGGGCTATAGTCCCCACGCGGGCCCAGTGCAGATTGGGGACTTCACACACATCTTTGAATTAATTCGCAGATGCGTGCAGGTTCCTCACGATGTTTTCCTTCACCAAAAAGCTCAATGGTTAATTCAAATTGAATTTCGCACATAAGTAAACTCACGAGGTGCGAGCCGGCGTCGAACCCCCTACCCTCTGCATGAGAGACGGTAGATCGAACCACTAGGCCACCATGGCTTCTTTAGATAAGGTCACCTGTGCTTAATCATTAAAATCCAACCTTTTTAAGTCAAGTTCAAGTTGATCTGCATTTATGAAATACGAGTACCTACAATGTGATAGACAGGTAATCGAATTTCATTTTTATTTCTTAAATAGCATTCAAGTTGAAACTCGAATCATTAAATTTTAAGAGGGTTTATCCCGAAAGTTGGCAGCGTCGCAAATAGCAGTCAGATGTTCCGCTTTATTTATTATTTTCTCAATATTTCTGAATTAAAAAGGAAGATATCATTCTATGGTTGAATTACGCGTCTCGTTTTATATTTGTTGGTTATGGCATTCAAATGATAAGATTAAATTAAAATGCATGGAAACTGCGATGAAAAGTTTTCAATAGTACATTACAGACCCTAGGGTGGTGAATTCGTAAATGTCCCAAATCGCAGTTTCTGCCATAAATATGCGATCTGGGGCTTTACGAATTACCACCCGTGGTTTGTCAAAAGTTTTACGTCTTGCCTTGGCCAAGAAGTGAGATTTTCTCTCCGCGTAGCGGGCAGAAAATCCCACTTTATGGCCAAACAGCAAGATATTTGACAGCTATTTGCGACATTGCCAACTTTCGGAGTAAACCCTCTTAATGATGAAATTGCAATGCTCGTTGATCAATACATAATAAGAATTGCAATTTCATTATTTAAACTTGTGTAATAAAATCTTTTCTACATACATTCAACTGGATTGACGTCAGCCTCCAAACATCCTCTCACAACCCTGTTCAATCGGTTGCCCATTTCAGCGTCACCTGGTCAAGGAAAATTTAATTATAAAATCATCATCATCATCATCATCATCATCATTTCAGCCGAAGTACGTCCACTGCTGGACATAGGCCTCCCCCAAGGCTCGCCACTCAGACCGGTCCTGTGTTACTGCTTCCACCGATTTCCCGCGAACTTGACGAGGTCGTCGCTCCATCTTGTTGGAGTCCTACCGACAGCTCGTCTCCCGGTTCGCGGACGCCACTAGAGAACTTTCCGGCCCCATCGGCCATCAGTCCTGCGAGCAATGTGCCCCGCCCACTGCCACTTAAGGCTCGCAATTATTCGGGCTATGTCGATGACCCTAGTTCTACTGCGGATATCCTCATTTCTGATTCTAAAATACCATAATAAAGAGCATAATATTTGTAGATAAAGCAGGTCCGGTTCAGAATTAAGATAAAAGACATAGGTGTCAAATTAACTTCAGTAAAATTTGCGTAGGTACGTACCTCTCTGTACCGCACCAAAATCCAAGGCATGGTCTCTAGAATCGCCGCCTTGAACGGCGACTGAGGACGCAGCCCCGCCGCCCACTCCGATACGGTACACAGGACCTCCTATTTTCACTAGCAACATGCCTGAAAACATAGCACTTAATATTGAAAATGATGATTGTAGTACATTACTACAGAGGCTGGGAAGGAGGATGTTGCAGGCCGAGTATTATATACGGCCGAACGAAGTGAGGCCGGATAGTTACGAGGCCGCCCAAGTAACACTAAGAGTTAATTTTGAGTGCTATAAGGGTGGTATTATGGCGGTCACTAACTCTAACAGTGTTAGAAGAGCGCTAGAATAGGTGGTATATCGGCGCTATAAGCCGATATAGCACCGATATAGCGCCATTTTGGCATAACTTTTTAGCGCCTTAAGTGCTATAATAGCGCTATAACAGTGTTAGTGGCCACTATGAAGCGCTACAATGGCGCTACAAAAGCGGTCACTAACTCTTAAAGTGCTACAACGGCGCTACAATAGCAACCACTAACACTTAAAGCGCTACAATGGCGCTACAAAAGCGGTCACTAACTCTTAAAGCGATACAATACTCCATAATTAAAGCTTAAAGTGGCAGAGTTGCGGTACTATCGCTCTTAGTGCTAGAGTGGCGCTACAATAGCTACTACTAACACTTAAAGCTCTACAACGGCGCTACAACAGCGATTACTAGCTCTGAAAGCGATACAATACACCAAAATGAACGCCTTAAACTCTTAAAGTGGCGATATATACATAAGGTTATATCGAAGAATATTTTAGTTTGACAGCTTATAGTTTTGTTGCATTTGTAAAGTGTCTTGTGATAATTTAATGGCTGAAAGTGAAGTTAAATTAAGGTACTTTACATTTCGTGAGTGAGCTTGTGATTCCACAGGAAATCAATTGCGCAGGTAAGTTTACTGTGAAATACTATACATATTATTATCAAATTCTGAAAGGGCTTTCATTTTAGTGGCTTTTTGCAGAATCATAACAAATGTATTGGTGTAGAGCATTGTTACAAATATGTAAATATCCGATAAAAATAAGTTTAATGATTCATTTTCTTTATAAAAGAACATCGGCATTCCGTGTCTATGCTATATACTTAAACATTTAACAATTCTATAGGTCATTTGTAATGTTTTGTGTGTAATGTAGATTATTTTATTTATTTATTACTTCAATAGAAATGGCGGACCTGTATGGGCCGCCAAATGAGTGGCTTTTAACTCCTATACCTGCACAAAGGCGCTATAACTCACTCATGGCTCTACAACAGTTCCAGAAATCTCTCTTGTAGCACCCAAAGTGATATAATTGAGTTTTATATCACTTTAAGCGCTATATAAGTGTTTTTAACTCCAAAAGAGTTCGCTAGCACTCTTCTACAACTAAAGCTCTTCTTTAGAGCTTAGGGTGGTAATAATCACTATAGCCTGTAAGGCAGCAGGCTTCAGCTGTATAATAGCGATAACAGACGCTCTTCTATCGCTGTTATAGACCTGAAGGAGTTAGTAGACACCACTATAGCACTGTTAGGGTTAAAAGCACGAAATTATATCCTTTATAGAACTTAAAGAGTTATATCTTGCTAAAAGCGATAGCACTAACTGCGTAACCTGCACAAGAGTGATTGTAGTCGCTGTTATACGAGTTTAAGCTTATTATAACTCTCTTATAGACCCTTTTTACGCTCTTTAGTGGTAGTAAACTCTATTAAGCCTTTTGTATCGCTGTAACAGTTAATGGTGGCTATTGTAGCACCCTTGTAGCACCTAAGGCTATAAAATAAGCTCTATATGTCGCTAATGTGTTACTTGGGCGACAACTTCCGTTCCCCGCCGATGTATGTATAGTGCTTTTCTCAAACATGCAATGAAATAAATAAATAAAATAATATTTTATATATAATATATTTTGTCTTTTTTAAATAAATAAAACTGCGATACCTATGTAGCAAATATGGTTCATGTTTTTTTAATAGCTGTACAAACATATAATACCGAATAAATACATCACTAACAAGATTAGAATCAAAATTTAAGTAAGTTATATAGTAATAAGAATAAAACTAAACTGTAACTCTTTTTTCTTTTTAATAAACAATTTTCCTTATAAAACATTAGTTATGGAAGAGCGGATCATCCTAACACAGGTTCATTTACCTAAAAGGAAGTCCCAACCACTATGTAATATAGACTAAGCTTAAGAAAGGAAATAAACAATTTTCATTTTCATTGGCAGAATGTCATAGCGAACCATAGAGTAAATATGACTTGTAGCTTTTTTAAATGGCGGAATACCAAGATGCTGTGTCACAAATATATCAAATAGAAATTTTAAAAAAGTGAGTTGCCGGCCTAGGCTTGGAACGTTTGTATGAAATTTCATTATAGACTAATTGTCTAGCCGCGCCTGAAACGTGATACTTCCCAGGCTAATAAGGAGAACATAATATCCATATTTCATTGCGTGTTTGAGAAAATTTTTTTTTTGTATTTTTCTTTAAACACTGTAATCACTAATCAAACTCTTATTATCCAAGAGTACCTGGGCAACCCAGCTTTGCTCGGGTGAAAATGGGTAAAAATGAATTTTCCCAGATATTCCCAGATCGATTTGTCACCCCCGAAAACCCCAATATAACAAATTTCATCGAAATTGTTAGAGCCGTTTTCAAGAACGTGATTACAAATATATATATATACAAATATTGCTCGATTAATAGTATAGGATTAGATTGGCAACCATACTTCGTACTAGAATCTAGACTCATGAAACAAATGGTGAAGACGAAGCGAATGCCTCGAATTCGTTCATGTTTTCCTCTGTATTTGAAATTAATAACGTCTTTGTGGGACCACTAGTTTTGAGAAAATATCAATTTTTTTTTTAGTATCCGAAATCATTGTCTTTATGTGATAGTGTTTTTATTCGGTACCTTTATCTGGCTTGTTTTTCTTAATCATGGAATGAGGCATGTATCCAATGCCTCCACTGAACATGATCGGTTTCACGAACTCTTCCCTTACGTTGTCGCCATTTTTCAAGCCATACGATTGGACGAAACCTAAAAATAGATAGGTCACATTCAGTAAGTGGTATTCATTAAATAAAAAACACGTGATGATTGATAAACATGTTTACCGGTGACGACAGGTTCTCCAAATTTATTTCCATAGTCAGAAGCTCCGTTGCTGGCCTCAATGATGATTTGCAGAGGGCTTGCGAAATTGCTTGGGTACTCCCAAGTCTTATCCTCCCATGGTAAATCATATCCTGGTAAAAAGCGCAATGTTGTTACTGGTTCAAGATAATAATATTATAAATTCACACTAAAATATTATAAATATGAGTGTGTTTGTTTGTTTGTCCTTCCTTTAGGTCAAAACGTCTTGAATGACTTTTAAGAAGTTTGACACAACAGGTCTTTTTCATCCCGATATTTCCAGGGATTCCATTTTTCGCGGGGTATTTGTTTTTAATAAGTACTTACTATTACCATTGAAATGTATAAAGTATCATCAGGTATGAAAATTCTAAGTCTACGCGAACAAAGTCGCGCGGGTTACGTCTAATCCATATTAATATTATAAATGCGAAAGTAACTCTGTCTGTCTATTACCTCTTCACGCTTCAACCGCTGGACCGATTTGAATGAAATTTGGCATGGAGATAGTTGGAGTCCCGGGAAAGGACAAAGTTACTTTTTATCCCGGCAAAACGCCTAGTTCCCGCGGGAGCGCGATAACCGAACATCACGCGGTCGAAGCTATTCAATAAATAAGTTCAAAAGCGACCTACCGGGTATATTAAGATTTCCCACGCTGTACCCAGCAGTCCCAGCGACGGTATGACCACCTCTGCCTACCCCTTGGACGTCTCGAATCCTACCACCGGTACCGGTGGTAGCCCCACTAAATGGGGCCACAGCAGTCGGCATGTTGTGGGTCTCAGCGGTGAAGATTATGTCCGATTCCGTCACCACTTGGAGCACTTCCGAAGGCGCTCTCACGCTACTAGGTCTGAGCTTCTTATGCTTGAAGCCTATAATTGCACTAAAAGGAAACAATTGGGCATTATCTTATCTATCTACTACTACTACTACAGCCTATTTGCGTCCCACTGCTGGGCACAGGCCTCCTCTCATCACGAGAGGGTTTGGGCTATAGTCCCCACGCAGGCCCAGTGCGGATTGGGGACTTCACACACATCTTTGAATTACTTCGCAGATGCGTGCAGGTTTCCTCACGATGTTTTCCTTCACCGAAAAGCTCAGTGGTAAATTCAAATTGAATTATCTATCTTATCTATCTATACTTTAATAAAAGAGCAGAACCCGGCGTGTCTGTACATAGAAAGAAAAGTTCAAAGAAAGGAACGGGGTGTCTAAAGATGTATGGTAGACCACAAAACAGCGATTTTTAGAAATCTTTTCTGTCTGTCTGTCTGTCGGTTTGTTAGAGTTAATCTCCAAAACTACTGAACCGATTTGAATGCAGTTTTCAAGGGTAGATATAGCATCATTTGAAGCAACATATAAGCTATGTTTGATTAAAATGGGATGTCGGAAAGAAAAGTTATCGGCAATTTTATATTCCACGCAGACGAAGTCGCGGGCAGAAGCTAGTACATTATAATTATACAACAGCGACAGATAAATCACGCGCGGTTTTCGCTCGCTATAGGTTTTTTGTAATCATGCTTTTTTATGTTTTTAAATAAATAAACAAAAAAAAACTTTGATCTCTTGGTAACACTGACGCTAACTGAAGGTGAACTAAAATCCTCTTATAACTCTTCGTCTGTTTATGATAAGGATCCTGATCAAAATTTTGACAAACTTTTTTTTTGTTTTCTTTTTATTAGTACAGCATCGATCCATGGAGACGCGAATTCACCCTTTTTTATAGCCACTTTTTTATACGAATTGTTCGACGTTACCCTTGTATGTTAAACAAAACAAACAATCTCATTGGCCAATATCACGCTCAAACTAAGCTAGCTAGAAAAAGCCGTGGTAGCTTAGTGGTTTGACCTACCGCCTCTCATGCAGAGGGTCGGGGGCTCGCACCTCTGACATTAATTAAGTGCAAAATTCAATTTGAATTTACCACTGAGCTTCTCGGTGAAGGAAAACATCGTGAGGAAACCTGCAGTCAGTTGCGAAGCAATTCAAGGATGTGTGTGAAGTCCCCAATCCGCACTGGGCCCGCTTGGGGACTATCGCCCAAACCCTCTCGTGATGAGAGTAGGACTGTGCCCAGCAGTGGGCCGTATTAGGCTGTTATGGTGGTGGTGGTGGTGGTCTTAGCTCAAGTTGTATGTCCGCCTAAGGGAGCGTTCAAGTATTACGTAACGAAATTTTTGGAGATTTTTGATTCCCTCTCCCATCCCTGTAACGCATCATAACGTTTTACAAGACCCCCCCACCCCCCCAAATTCGTTACGTTATACTTGAACGCTCCCTAATGGAGAATGAAAATATTTGAATCTTACCTGCTATTGTCGCCGAATTTGATAACGTTATTGTTATTTGAAGTAGACTGAGTGGACGCAACCATATCAATCAGCGATTCATCAATCTCTTCGCCGTCGAGAATAATTTTGCCCTTGAAACGAAATTCGCACGTGAATATTTACGAGTAGGTACCTACAGTTACGTAACAATGTGATATAAAAAAGTCGCTACCTTGAAGAACCAATGGCGAGAATGTTCGCTGTTACTTTGAGCGAGATCAAACAGCTCCACACTCGTCGGATCACGTTTCAGTTTATTAACAAACAAATCCGTGTAAAAGTCCATGTCCCATGCATCAAAAGCCAAACCTAATTACAAACAGAAACAAACAATAAAACAACAACAATCACACCGCTAAGATATTATAGAAGCAGAAAAAGAGTAAGGGGTAGTATTAGGGTGGGGATTGTAGGAAGTAATTAGGACTAGTGGGAATAAGAAATTTATACCAAGTTTCTGGTTGACTCTTTCCATTGCCGGCCTGCCTTCCTTCTGGAGCGGCACGACAAACCAGGCCTCCAAATCCTTTGGTAACCCTTCATTGAAACTGTTCTTTGGCAGATTCTCCGAGGTATAAATGCATTGGGTCATCCTGTCATGGAGAACGGCAGCCAAATTATCAAATTGCTTTTTAAGGATTTCTTTCGGCTTGTTAAAAGTAATGAGGTGCCTCGTGGACACTTCGAGTCTAACCACATCGCGTAAGCCGACGCTTTCGCAAATCTGAACGGAGTTACTGGAGTCTGCTGTTGAGAAATTGAACCTGAAATGAAGAAAAGCAAGCTGAACACTTACAAATAAATATACTACTACTACTACAACAACAGCCTATATACGGCCCACAGCTGGGCACAGCCCTCCTCTCATTAAAATAAAATAAAAATAGCTACACATTAATTTTGGAAAAGCCGCCCTCTAGGTGATCTGCTGGTGATTACATAAAAGCAACTGTTGACACATTGTGATAAGTCATTATATAAATCGGACACAGCGGCGTGCACACAACAATAAGGTGGAAAGGTGGGGGCCTTATGCCTACCGTTGGGCATGGAATCCCTGAAAAAGGAAGTTTAAAATAAATAGAAAAGTAGGTACATTTTGATTACCTTGGACCAATTTCAACGATTATCTGATTATTCTTCACATTAGTGTAACAAGTGTTGTTCCTCAAAGCTTGGGGCTGAAGAGGAGAGCTCAATAGCCACTGCAGAATCTTTATCTGGTCAATGTTGAGATATTTACATCCTTCAGCCAGCTCCACATGGTAACAAAGTTCAGTAGATAAGTCCGACACATTGGGGTCAACGACTTTCAATTTCTGAAGTATCTCCTTGGTTCTATGCACACTAAATGCTTCACATGAGAAAAATCGTATGATGCACATGTTGAATTCAATATTGCAATGACGAAGGCTCGTACTGTACTGACCACACAATTGATGTCATGGACAGGCACATATATTAATATCTTACATCAATGGCAAAGTTCAACACATCATGCCGTTATCTGTAACAAATAGACAATCAAAAGCTTATGCAATGAGAATGTGTAAATGACAACAACACTTGGGCTACAAGTATGTGATTATTTTCGTACATTTATTTCGAACTGATTTGTTGACCCTAAAGGTTAAATGGAATTTTACTACACATTTTTTCTTCAATTATAACAATAAAAATAAGTCAAAAAACCTTAAGTATGAATAGATTACGAGGATAAGTTATGATTTTTTAATTGTTTAATTTAGCTTCTGCAATTCGTTTTCGTTTTTCAGGGATAAAAAGTAGGCTTTGTCCTTTCCCAGGACTCGAGCTATCTTCATACCAAATTTAATCTAAATCGGTCCAGTGGTTCAAGCGTGAAGGGGTAAGAGACAGACAGACCGAGTCACTTTCGAATTTACAACATGTAATGTTAAGTTAAACCATACATTAGTTGTTTGTTAGCAGTAAAAAAATATCATTAAATCTTGAAATATCATCATCATCATCATTTCAGCCAAAAGACGTCCACTGCTGGACATAGGCCTCCACCAAGGCTCGCCACTCAGACCGGTCCTGTGCTACTTGCTTCCACCGGTTTCCCGCGACCTTCACGAGGTCGTCGCTCCATCTTGTTGGAGGCCTACCGACAGCTCGTCTCCCGGTTCGCAGGCGCCACTCGAGAATTTTCCGGCCCCATCGGCCATCAGTCCTGCGAGCCCTGTGCCCCGCCCACTGCCACTTAAGGCGCGCAATTCTTCGGGCTATGTCGGTGACCCTAGTTCTACTGCAGATATCCTCATTTCTGATTCTATCACGCAGGGAAACCCCAAGCATAGCCCTCTCCATTGCCCTCTGAGTGATTTTGAGCCTTCTTATGAGGCCCATCGTAAGCGCCCACGTCTCGGAACCATAAGTCATCACTGGCAACACACACAGGTCGAAGACTTTCGACCAATCAACCAACGATAACCAACTTGCAATTTATTAATATACTCATCATCGTGTGAATTCGATATTTAATATTCAACATAATAATGTGAATTTGTATGTGAAAATTTTTTTTTTAAAGGCCTGCTGAATCTGTTGCGGTCCTTCTTTTCAAGCAATGGGTCTAGGAAGAGTTGGTAAATTCATTTCTGACGTGTAAAAGTGCCCCTATGTGGCCAATTTGCTGAATGATTGATTGATTGATTCTTAGATTTAAACTTGGATTTCTTCAAATAACAGATGAGTGTATATTGCTTAGGCGGTACCTATCAGCTTGATGGCAAATCAAAAAGTAAATTTATAAAACATAAACATAATTATTGTCCTAAAAATCGGTAATTTGCTGCTCAGATACTGAATGAAATTTTATTCGATCGGTACTTTAAACGTACTAATCGTATATTTATTTGTACAATCGATCTCGGAAACGGCTCTAACGATTTAGACGAAATTTGCAACTTAGGGGTTTACGGATGCGATAAAACGATCTAACTGGGTTTCATATCCGGAAATACTCAGTTTTCCCCCGAGCAAAGCTCGGTGGCTCAGGGACATATAGTTATGTTATACACAGGAGCCACGTTTATAAACACAGAATTTGTATCTTTTATAACCTATGTAAGTAAACAAAGTTAGCTCATCATCATTAAGTATTATACAAACCTGAAGCGGTCGCAAAAGTAGGTAGCATAAACACTACTTGTAATGGAATCGATATGTTAACTAATTTTAAGGAAGTTTCTATTTAAATTAATGCTAGTGAAATGGGAAACTTAACATTTCGCCCGGGCGTACCGTAAAGTACAGCGAGAAATGGATGAAACTTTGGGATGAAAATAGCCGCGATTTGCCATGCCGTGCCGTTTGTCAAATTTGTTGACACTTGCTTGACAGCACACACAGCTGGCAGCCAGCCAGTTTTTTTTGTCATGGGGATAAGGCTGGCCATATGTGGGCCATATACAACCGTGATTCCCGATGAAGTTCACGATTGACTATGGGTGAAAAATTACAATGTGCTCGATTATTTTTTATGGATTGGAATAACCTTCCGTATCAAGAGAAAAAAATCTCAGAATTTTCCGTGCCGTAGATTTTGCGTAAAAAAGAGAAATTGATTTTGTGTTATGACGATTGAAATGAAGGTGTTTCCTTGGCCCAAGTATGCAGCACTACTTCTTGAAAAATAAATAATGTCAATAGTGTCAACACTTTTTTTCAAGAAGTAGTGCTGCATACTTGGACCAAGGAAACACCACCACCTTGCAGATAGTAGCGCCAACTAGTGAGCAGGAATACATTCCGTTGTTTACACGCCTGTGCCTAAGACCGCGCCCGTGAATGTCGTTTTGAACGCCGTTCATGTAAATGCACCATAACGATAACGCCCAGCCTATCTTGTCTATGGTCATGTCTATGGAGATGGAGAGTAGAATATAATAAAAAAGCGCAATCTTTGTACTTCAAAAAGTGTACTGAATCTGAATAAATTTGATGGCGCTGCGGTTGGAACCGAGAAGTAAAACGTCGAGTGTTAAGCCACGTAAAATGGTATCGTATTTTTAAAATAAATTCAAATTATTTGATTATTTAATCTGAGTTTTGTTTAAGAATAATAAATTATGTTATCACAAATGATCTGAGCAAATAACATGGGAGCTACAAAATAAGGTCACTCTACTCCGTTCTCAACACGAAAAATATCAAGTCAAACTCAACTGAAAGCAGAATTGGTTTTTTTTGCCATAATTCGGTATTGCATAATTAATTAGTATAGGCATAATTGTATTAACGCCGAAACTATTTCGCAGAATTGTATAACATTATAATCTATTTATGCCGAATGTATCCTTATCTATTACTTATATATACATTACAAATAAAAGTAGTAAAAAAGAACAATAACAAAATAAACGATTAGGCTGTTGCCTGAACCAGCCAGAATCGTCAAATGGCTCATGTAAGATCATACTTTTCTTAGAAATGCTAAAAGTTAAAAACATGAAATCATATGTTATGTTTCTAAGTATTTAACTATAATTATTATCAATTATCGCTCGATACAATTTAAATCCCAAAGTATCTTCTGATTCGGACTTTTAATCCAACTTTACTCCAGTTTTTTTTATGGAGCAGTGTATTAAATCCATATTAAATGCATACATTGGCAGCTTTATGAATGCCATGCTCTTAGACGACATTTTTATAAAAATTAAAACTGCTTTAATACTAAATCAATTAGGTGTTCTGTGCGTAAGCGCTTTTTTTTCTTTCACTCGTTCCACGAGTGACGGTGTTCGCTGAGCTGGGTATTGGCGATGCTAAGCTTACGCGCGCGCCTCTAGCGATGAAATTCAGAACTTTTCTAAGAACGACACCAAGGGACAGCAAGACGAACGAAAAGCCAAGTTATTTTGGTTTTTTTGTTAATGTATAAATTTTATTAACTAGAAGATAGCTAATAGTTTATTTTTTTATGGATTTATTTATTTATTTATTTATACAATGCAACCATATACATTTTTCTTAATGTAGGAACATTAGATCTTAAATAACTAGTAAATATAGTAGAGTACATGGATCCTGGCAGGGTATGGCATATAAATATGACGGCGCCTTGAACAGGCAACACAATTTTTTAGAAGAGTGAATTGTCACTGGCGGAGCGTCGTAGCTATGGCAGCGGGGCGGCCATCTTGTTTCTGTCACTTTTGAAACTAGACCGCGAACGCGCCAAGCCGACGACGAATCGCTGATTATTTTCTTAGTTAATTTAAGAGTGTTAATTAATGATATGTAACGTAAAGGCAGTTAAACGACAGTCTGATTATTTGTTTGTTTTAGAAGAAGTATTTTGTTTGCGAAATTAAAGTTAGTATAGTAGTTTCAAGTTTGTTCATAGTTCCCGCCCACAATCGTTTCCCGTAATAATGGAAAATCCTGATAAGAGCTCTGACGAGTTCATATCAGAAGTGGGATCGATTAATCAGCAAGAAGATGAAAGTAAGACAAATGAGAATAATACTGCGAGATTACTTAGCAACATGGAAGCGTTATTGTCACGTGTATTATCAATGCCACAAACTTCATCCGTGAGTACAAGTACACCATGTCCATCCCCACAATTATTACAATTTAATCCAGATGACCCAGACGCCGATATAGAAGGCTGGTGTAATGTCACAGAAATAATCGTAAGTAATAAACAAATACAGGGTGTAAATTTGCTCATGGCTCTTACAAGCGCTTTAAAGGGTCGTGCAGCTACTTGTATTACTAAGCTGAACTTGACCGATTTGACTTGGAGCGTTGTTAAAGAAACATTGATTGCTAGATTTGCTAAACCAAAGTTATATCAGGATTATTTCGATGATATTTTACGCTTCCAAGTAGGTGTTAAGGAGACCGCATCTGAGGCAACTATGCGTTTATGGAGTATGATAGAACGCATTCCTAAAACTGTAATGCCAGAAGAAGTTATAACAGGATTTGTTATATCAGTGTTGTGCCATAAAGACGGCTTAATACGTAGGGAACTTCATTCTCATACGGTTACAAACAGAACTCAATTATTGAGGATCCTTGGAGGCATTACATTGAAGCGACGAATGGAATTAAGTGAAGTCCAAGAACCAGACGTGAAGCGACCCCGAGTGTCCGATAGGTTTTCTGGGAAATGCCATTATTGTGGATTGGCCGGACATCGCATAGCGGACTGCAGGAAACGACGCCAGGAAGATTTAGGATCAAATTCGCAAAGCTCTTCGAACTCAACACGTACATCTGAAAAGACTCGTATCACAACCTGCTATTCTTGTGGCCAGCCTGGTCACATTGCGCCTGCCTGCCCAAATAAGAAGACTGGTAATGGAGCCGTAGTCAAAGAAGTTAATCAGTGCTTGCAGCGATCATCGCGTGGTATACTGGAAACATCTTCTGGTGAGAAAGTCTCTTTTTTATTTGATAGCGGGTCATCTTGCTCACTTGTTAAGAGTAGTTTATACCAAACATTACCGGGTTCTGAGCGCCATGATCTCGTTTATTTGACTGGTATCGGGGGTGACGATATCAAATGTACATTGCAAGTCTCAAGTAAAGTGACCATAGGCGATGTTGCTTCCAATTTGCTGTTTCATGTCGTCCCCGATAGCAGTATCACGGATCCCATTTTAATTGGGCGTGATATTCTAGAAAAGGGCATTAGCGTCAACATCGATGATGACAGTTTAATATTTCGCTATAAAGAACGTTCGAATTTCTGTGATGTGGCAAAAAATAACGTAGACTTCAATCAAATTGACACTGATCTGAAAGGTTTGGACAAGGATGCATTAATTTCATTACTGAACAAGTACTCTGATTGCTTTACTGATGGTATTCCCACTAGGCGCGTTAAAACTGGTGAACTTAAAATAGATTTGGTAGACCCGCTTAAAACTGTACAGCGATGTCCATATAGATTAGCGCCCACTGAAAAACAGTTAGTTAGGGAAAAGATCGAGGAACTTTTGAATGCCGGAATTATACAGGAAAGCTCTTCGCCTTTTGCAAGCCCTATTCTCTTGGTAAAAAAGAAGGATGATACTTTCAGATTGTGCGTAGATTATCGAGAATTAAATTCTAACACTCGACCGGAACACTATCCTTTGCCACGCATTGAAGAACAAATTGACCAGCTTTCAGGTGCTCATTATTTTTCAACCCTTGATATGGCGTCTGGATTCCATCAGATACCGATTCATCCAGACTCTGTTGAGAAAACTGCATTCGTGACGCCCGAAGGGCAATACGAATACCTCGCTATGCCCTTCGGACTGCGAAATGCTCCATCAGTTTACCAGAGATGTATCATGAAAGCTTTTAATAACAAAACATTCAAGCCTCTCATCTATATGGACGATATTTTATGTTATTCATCTGATGTGTCTGAAGGTTTGGAACGTTTAGAGCAAGTTTTAGATGCCTTGTCAAGGGCTGGCTTTACTTTCAACCTTCGTAAATGCAAATTTATGAAGCTCAAAATTGATTACTTAGGTTACTCACTTCAGAGTGGCGAAGTCAGACCGAACACCCGTAAAATACAAGCCTTGATCGATGCACCACAACCAAAAACAGCTACTCACGTTAGACAGTTTCTTGGACTTGCTTCATATTTCCGGAAGTTCATCCCAGGTTTTACGAATATTGTTGGACCTCTGTATCCTCTAACCAAGCTTAAAGGCCCTATCCAATGGACCATGCAACATGAGAAGATTCGCAATACCATTATAGGGATACTGACCTCAGAGCCTGTCTTGACAATATTTGATCCGGAGTTACCTGTGGAATTACACACAGACGCTAGCTCTGATGGGTACGGTGCAATTCTTATCCAAAGGAAAAATGACATGCCTCATGTTGTGGAGTATTTCAGTCGCCGCACCTCTGAAGTTGAATCTCGCTACCACTCGTACGAATTAGAGACGTTGGCAGTCGTGCGAGCGATTGAACATTTCAGACACTATTTGTATGGTCGTCATTTTGGAGTGTACACCGATTGCAATTCCCTCAAAGCTTCGAAGTCTAAAATCGACTTGACGCCTCGCGTTCATCGTTGGTGGGCCTATTTACAAGCCTTTGATTTCGACATCATTTATCGAGAGGGACGTAAAATGGAACATGCAGATTATTTTTCGCGTAATCCTCTTCCGAGCGTAGAAGTAAGTCAGATGACAGAGCGACAGAGTCAGTCTGGTGAACAAACAAAATCAGTTCAGTTTGTCGAACTTCATCAAGGCTGGCTCTCTGTTGAACAGAAACGTGACAGTGAGATACTGGATTTGGTCGCGAAAAGTACAAATAATGAACTTCCCGACACGCTAGCACATACGTATGATGTTAGAGATGGAATTTTGTACAGAAAAGTGGAGCGAAATAAGATAACTTCTTGGTTGCCCGTTGTTCCAAGATCACTGATATGGACGTTGATTAATCATGTTCATAATGAAATCCAACACTTAGGCAGAGACAAGACTTTAGACAAATTATACGAGCAGTAATGGTTCCCAGAAATGTCTAAGTGTGTGAGAAAGTTTGTAGACTCATGCATTGTTTGTAAAGCAGCCAAAGGTCCATCAGGTGCCCAACCCGTTAGGCTTCACCCAATTCCAAAAGTTTCTGTGCCGTGGCATACAATTCATATAGATTTTACAGGTAAATTGAGTGGTAAAAGTGATCGGAAGGAATACTGCTCGGTAATTATTGACGCATTTACAAAATATGTCCTTTTAGAGCACACAACATCTATCGACGCTCAAAGTGCTGTGCAAGCTTTAAAAAAAGCTGTGTGTCTTTTTGGTTCTCCAAAGCGGGTTGTATGTGATCAAGGAAGATGTTATATTAGTACAGAATTTAAGAACTTTTGTGCTGAGCATAAAATAGACCTCCATTTCATCGCAACAGGGTCTTGCAGGGCTAACGGACAGGTGGAGCGAGTTATGCGTACCCTTAAAAGTTTGCTCACCATTGTTGAAAATGACGCAAACAAGACATGGCGCGATGAATTAGGGAACATACAGCTTGCTTTGAATAGTACCAAGTCCACTGTAACTAAGTACTCTCCAACAGACCTGATGTTTGGAATTCATGCCTCTTCGTTAGGATTATCAAAGCTGATACCAGACAATTCAGGTCAGTCAAATAGATCAGACCTTGTTTCTATTAGGGAAAAGGCATCAACTAACATCAATAAAGCCGCTGCATCCGAAATCGAACGTTTTAACCGAGGTCGTTCAACAATAAAACCTTTTTTAAACGGTGATTTTGTTTTCATCAAAAACAGTGAGCGAAATCAAACTAAATTGGAAAAAAAGTTTAGAGGTCCCTTTATAGTTACCGCGGTTTTAGAAAACGATCGTTACGAGCTCAAAAACATTCATGGTTCTAATCGTGTTTACAAATACGCACATGAGAACTTGCGCTCAGTACCACCAGGTCATGAAGGTTTAATTGAAATAACTACAAGTTTACTGAATGAGGAGGCCGAGACGGCGCCAGAGGATGTGGACAGTGCCGTTGATAATGTAACTCAATATGATAGTGACACTTTGACTGCGTGCTCGAATATCATTAGCGCAGAGCCCACCGATGTTGTTGTGGCGGGGCCCCTTACGAATGGCGCATATTTAGACCCTGATTCTATTGATGTACAATACGAAGTTGAAGTTCATACTGAACAAGATGATCCGTAAGGTTAGTTATGTTACTACGAGTATAACGCTCATTGTGTCTGTAATTTTATCCCTATCTTGTAGCGATGACTTGAAGAAAAGACAGTGTCGTCCGGGCCATAGTGTTTGGTTGGAGGGATGCACTGTCTCGTGTGGAAGTTCTGTCTATGTTTTTGGTTGAGTTGGAGACAGTGTCGTCCGGGCCATAGTGTTTGGTTGAAGGGATGCACTGTCTGATTCTGAAGTTTCGTGTTTTTGTTATGATTGAGTAAGGAGGATAGTGTCGTCCGGGCCATACCCTTTTGGTTGGTTGAAGGGATGCACTCGTACGTCCAAAAGCAGTTGTGGTTTTATCGCACCAGGGACTGTGTCGTCCGGGCCATATCCAAGTGGTTGGTTGAAGGGATGCACAGTCTCTGCTGACTACTTTATGCATGCCAGCCTTCAAGGAACTTATGTCTTTCGGGCCATGTCGATGCGGCTGGTTGGAGGGAAGCATTTGTCCTTTGAAAGGTTGTAGACAGAAGTGTTGGATCGGATGATGAATGGTGAAGTTGAGTACCTGAACGTGATGCTCGTCATATGTAGGAAATGTTTGTCAGGGTGGACGAGCAGGTGATTATAGGTCATTCGTTGTATGTTGTTATAGGACTGCGAAGTGTTATACGCCCGCGGACGGTCGATAGTCAGTCTGGCCGTGACGGCGCCTTGAACAGGCAACACAATTTTTTAGAAGAGTGAATTGTCACTGGCGGAGCGTCGTAGCTATGGCAGCGGGGCGGCCATCTTGTTTCTGTCACTTTTGAAACTAGACCGCGAACGCGCCAAGCCGACGACGAATCGCTGATTATTTTCTTAGTTAATTTAAGAGTGTTAATTAATGATATGTAACGTAAAGGCAGTTAAACGACAGTCTGATTATTTGTTTGTTTTAGAAGAAGTATTTTGTTTGCGAAATTAAAGTTAGTATAGTAGTTTCAAGTTTGTTCATAGTTCCCGCCCACAATCGTTTCCCGTAATAATGGAAAATCCTGATAAGAGCTCTGACGAGTTCATAAATACATTGACAAGTAAATTAGACATGACAAATACGTATGCTGAAGATAATAGACAACTTTAGAATGTACTTGTAACTTGAAGGGTGGAAATTGTATCGAGATCTGTCAAAGTGTCGTTCTTAGACAAATTCATATTTTTGACACTAGAGGCGCTGGGGAGAATATTTGCATCGCCAATAGGAGCGGCCTTAACAAGCTATCCCAAAACTGCACATGCACCTAAATATAATGCTTCACTCTGAGCAAAGCTTTTGTTAAGATATCGAATCGAATATCAGAAAGTCCTCGAATGGAAAAGCTAGTAATATAAGTAAGTTACTTATAACTTATAAGTAGACTTTTGAGAGTTGCATTTTAGGACTTTCAACGCTTTTAACTACCACCAACGCTAGTAACGCCATCTGGCGCCATTGACTATTTGAATAATATTCTTCTTTCCTCATTACCAAAAATACTTCCTCCTAAGACGTATATAATCTGTGGATGGACTCTATCCTTTTTCGGAACGATGCGTGCTGTGCGGTGCGGTGAGGTTGCGGTAGCCATCTTAAATATGGCGCACGCATGTTCATAATTTTAGCACACAGTTGGAGCTAGTGATTTTTCCTTGTAATTTATATTATGAGATGGAGTCAATTTAGTGTCGGATATTAGTGAAAGTGCAATTTAATAATCTGTGAAACGGAGGAGTGGAGTGGAGAGATTCCTTCGTTGGGGTGGCTGGCGTACCGTCGTTAGCTCGGCCTCGTCATTTTTCTTCGAAGTTTATTGATTTTTTAAACAATGCTGATGTACACGGTAAGATAACCTTATAATCTTTACTTACATGTTAATTTTCTGCAGCCGTAACCGTTATATACTGGTTGGATTTATCTCTTGAGCGTTTGACTTAACCAGCAGGGGTAGCGTAGATGTTACCGCCGCCGGCCACCGGCTTTATACCATTTCGTAGAAACCAGCGTTTTCATTTAAACGCATTTTCAGGCCACAAGCACGGTCTTGTCTCTTTCTTTTTCTAGAACACGTATAACCCCATCACAAGCTGTTTTATCTGTTGATGTTATGGGCATTTATTTTTTACAGCCGTTGCCCGCGATCTAGTCCCGTCCCGCCATTCAGAATGTCGTTTGCGTACCTGGCGATACTTTACATATAGATGGCTATAGTTTTATTGAAAAACTGGTATGGCCCATAGAAAACCCGTGAAGGAAGCACAAACAAACAAACAAACACACTTTCACATATATACTATAATAAGAAGGGTAATTTTTCTGTTTCTTTCTTTCAGTCTATCTGTCTGTTTGTTAGGGTCATTAATCTCCGGAACTATTGAACCAATTTGAATGCAGTTTTCTAAGGCAGATAAAGCATCACTCGGGGCTACATATAAGCATATTTCATTAAAATCGGATATTAGAAAGAAAAGTTATTGACAATTTTATATATAAAGTAGCGGGGCATAACTATTTATCATATTAATTAATTAGTATAGATTGAATTTGTGGGTCATTGTTTTTGTGCAGAGTCCATCCAAGTATTTAGAATTTTATATAGGTTCACAGAGTCTGCTATTTATTCTATTGGATAGGACTGACAAACTTGAAAGAACATGGATATGTTTGGAATGAAAATGTATAAAACTGTTGCAACACAGCAGTAGAGCTGATTTGCGAGTTCATTTTTGGTGTGAGCCAGAGGACTTTCAAATGAAAATGCTTAATATATTGTGTATATTTCCTGTCTGTTATCTGACCTACTTAGTATTATTAAGTTGGAGTTAATCAGTAAGCAACGTTATGATATTTTGTTTTGTTTTGAATAGTAATTTAATGATGTTATTTGACAATTTATTTTGTTCTAGGGAACAAGTACGGAGCAGGACACACGCTTCAGCGATAAGGAGAAGAAGCTAATGAAACAAATGAAGTTCGGCGATTGTTTGACCCAGCAGGTAAGTGGCAAAAAGTGGTTACGGCTTAAGGCAGAAAGACATAAATGTTTTCATGTAATTAACAGGTTGGGTCTTCACCCAACTGACTTCATACTACTACTACTTTTGGCGACCCACTGCTGGGCACAGGCCTCCTCTCATCACGAGAGGGTTTGGGCTATAGTTCCCATGCGGGCCCAGTGCGGATTGGGGACTTCACACACATCTTTGAATTACTTTGCAGATGCGTGCAGGTCCTCACGATGTTTACCTTCACCGAAAAGCGCAGTGGTCAATTCAAATTGAACTGGCTTCATAAGTGAGCAAATATTCCTTCCTCAATGGATACCCTAATTCCGCTGCTGTATGAAACATACATACCAACACTTATTCAGCATGTCCTTTATAATCTTGACAGAAACGGGACATTTTCGTAGTTAGATAAGTAAGTTACTAAGTTTTAGCAAGAGGCCAGTCACTATTTTATTTTATGTTCAATTTATTCATATTTCTATCTCATGTTGACATTTCTATTATTACTGTAATCTTATATTTATATTTTTGACATAAATGTTCCATGTGTTTTGTAACACAGTTATACAATAAAGAAATTCTACTTTTACTTCATTTTTCCAATTTGTTAAATTAATGTTTAGTGTGTAAGTAAGCTGTGTAAACTGTAAGCTTGCATGTACTGAAATAAATAATTAAAGACTACAGAAACATACAGAAAATTTTGATCATTTTTGCTAGATACAAATTTAATTGTTATTATTATTAGTTATCTTGTAAATAATAATAATAGGAATAGCTTGAGAAATGAAGGCTAATCTTTAATATTCCTTGATCTAGATTTGTGTGTTTTGTTCAGGTGGACATGTCCAAGGTGAAGCTGGATGTCCTGAAGCCATGGATCACGCAGAAGATCACCGAGATACTGAAGATGGAAGACGACGTGGTCATCGACTACGTCAACAACCAGCTGGAGGAAAAGGTGGCTGATACATTCCTTATTTCATGAAATATTTATACCAGAATGTAATCATTGCAGTTTCTTTTATTTGCTATATTCTGGCGATGAGACAGACAGAATCGATTGAGCAAAGCAATGTTTATAAAGAAACTGCAATCGAAGTATGGTGTCAAATGTATATTGATTGCGTATGGATATTTTTATGGTTCCCTCCGGTTAGCGCGCCGCCGCCGCCGCCGCCCGCCGCCGCCCGCCAGCGCTGCGCCGGCCGCTCTTACGGAGGCCACTTAGCATACTAAATCGGTATTTACGGGGAAATTAAATACTTAACAATGCTAACTCCAAATAAGAGATGCAATGTGGAATTCCCTTGTTTACGAAGCATAAAGAATCGTAATTTGTTCAAGAAAGTCGTTGAGAGCTTGATCTGACTCGAGGTAGGGAAGTTCCGTTTAGGATGTGCGTTCAGCATAATGTGGTTGTGTTCGCAACACCCTTACAGATGCAAGAGTTGAAGAAAGAAGATGGAAGTCGACGCTGCGATTCGGGTGCGGCTGCGGCGCGGCGGCGGCGCGGCGCGGCGGAGCGGCGCGGCGGCGTCTGCGGCCTGTCTCACGCCGTCGCAACACCCAACCGTCTTGATACCATGTACATTGCACTCGCTTCCCTACCAGAGTCATTTCAATGCTGCTTGCAACAACAACAACTTAAATTGCAACTCGAAATGTCCAGTGGCGCTCTTAACGACTTTAGAACGTTTTGTATTTGTTTTTTTTTACTCCATAATCACACAAAAAAACACCAAAACATCAAATAACAAGACTGTAACACTAGGGTGTTTACTTCTCAGCTGACCGGCATAGTAACTGATTGGATGTTTTTTTTTCTTTCCCGATCCTCTCCGGCCTAGTTCCCTTGTCCTAAAAAGATGCAGATCAATCTGACGGGGTTCCTGAATGGGAAGAACGCTCGACTGTTCATGGGCGAGCTGTGGGAGCTGCTGCTGAGCGCTCAGGCTAGCGAGAACGGCATCCCGGAGTCCTTCACGCAGCAGAAGAAGGAGGAGATCAAGAAGAGAATGGTGAGTCAAAGACGGATAACATGAATGAACACTGCTGTGTTCAGTGTTGCCTATTTAGCACTTATGTGCCATATTGTATGCTAAATTGGCAACACTGAGTTCTCCGAAAAATTAAGCTGATATTCTATACATAAACTATAGTCTCAAATTTTAACAAATGTCACAAAGGTTAGCTGTAAAACCTTTCACCCTTCATGTTATCACTAAGGCCCGGTTCCTATATCCACGAAACGCCTCGTTTTGCCTACGGACGGTTAGAAATTTGACATGATT
>OZ020276.1:10052863-10449154 GCA_963971205.1 Aethes cnicana
GGTAGTTCTGTCTCTCTCTTGCCTTGCTCTCTCTCTCTCTCTTGGTTTGACACCTTGAAGTGTACATGTGCCCGGTCTTACAAATAAATCATCTATTAATTAATTAGTGTATTATTTGGAGACACGACAATTTGGCGACGAGGATGGGATATAATATCTTTTGAAAACTTTCCATCGCATTTTCCATGCATTTTAATTTAATCTTATCATTTGAATGCCTAACCAACAAATATGAAACGAGACGCGTCATTCAACCACAGAATGATAATCTTCATTTTTATTTAAGCAATATTGAGAAATTAATAAAAACAGACAAATATTTGACAGCTATATGCGACGTTGCCAACTCGGAATAAACCCTCTTAATGGGTGAATCAATTTCTTTTTCTGTACCTTGTTGTCATGGTTACGGTCTTTAATACTGGATTGGGATTAGATAGGAATAGCAAAGCATTGTACGGAGCTTACAGAGTACATAATAGTATTTTTCGCAATCGTGACATAATAGAGAGCTTTTCAGTCGAGTACCGTGTTTAGGCCACGAAGCTTGCTGAGTGGCCTAAGTAAGGTACGAGATTGAAAAGCTTGATTATGGCACTATTGTGAACAATACTTTTTGTACGAGTCCATTAAAATTAATAATTTAACTCATTAGTACGAGTATATAAGAAAAATAAATGTCGTTTGAATTTTGCTCTTCGTGGTAGGGCCTGTAATCTAGTTGGTCACGACGTGCATCTAGATGGCCATGCCGAAACGTGAAAAAGTATTTCGATCGTCTAGAGCGAATCGAAATAACTTATTTCGGTTGTTTCGGAAGTATGACTATTTAACGATGAAAAGAGTGACATTGCAGTATTCTCTATGAAATCTTAATACACATATTTCAATGGGGGCTATCGCGTGTGAATTTGCCACTAGAGGCGCTAGTGTCGCGTGAGGTCCAATAAAATTCACTTTTCATTGGTTTTGGCGGTCTTCGTGACATAAATCATAATTTCTTTAATTTACCTGTTGAAAAGTGATCTCCTTCGTGAAATTATCGCAAATATGGATTATTTGGCGATGCATGTGAACGCTTTGAAAAATAAAGCAATTTTTCCGAACAAAACGGAACTGCACAACATTGCGGCACAGCTACTCGATATGATGATAGTTATTTATAATTAATAATCTCAATGAGATTCAAGATTTAAGACTTTGTTTCAGCGATGATCTTATAAAGTCGCCTTTGACAGCTATACCTCTGGACCTTAGTCTACAGTGGCGCCAACTGGTGAGCAAAGAAACGATAGTCCCCATTGACGAGTACAAAAATACCAGATATATACTAGACTGAAAACAAGATTACCGCTAACCATGATTGGTGCAAGGTTAAACTCAACTATCTTGCAATAAAATTACCTTACTCCAAAAATCTGCGACTGATTGTTATTATTCATGACTCCGACAAAACTAAGCGCAATAAATTCTCAATCAGTTGCTTATATACTTATAATAGTATAATTTCTTAAGTTATTGTTGTTTGTATTTTTGTATTTGTATTTCACTTTCGCAGCATAAACTCATATTGAACTAACTTTTGCAGGAACTAATCATAGCAACATTATATTTTTTACCTCGACGCTCTGCTAACGAGAACCAAACCCTCCACTTCAGCCCTCTACACCACAACCGTTGCGATGCGGTCCAAACGTCGAGGTAGAAAATCAAAACGTTTATTTCGAGATTTTAGTCTTGCACTCGTTAGTTCAATATAATCAGTACACTCGTGTAGGTTTATACATTTGTAGATAGTTTTGTACCACCACCACAACAGCCTATATACGGCCCACTCGTGGGCACAGGTCTTCTCTCATCACGAGAGGGTTTGGGCTATAGTCCCCACGCGAGCCTATTGCGGATTGGGGACTTCGTTTTGTACAGTTGAGTTGTAATAAGACTAATAAGGTCACATATAATTGAGAACTCGACTGTACACCGAACTACTATCTTTAATGTGAAGGGAAACTCTGCCGAACACTGTACCTATAATTGACGAATATTCATAACTCCTACCAGTTTCCCAGCAAATTGTTACGAGACTTTGTGTAGGATACAGAATGTTGCAATCACGGTGACTGTAGTTTAGTTTATCCGTTGTAATATTTTGAATCCATTTTAACGAATATTTTGAATATAGGGACAAGAAGTCGAGAGATCGCATGCCGAAGGATAGAAGATCCGAGAGGAAGTCCCGAGACCGAAGATCCAGCGACCTCATCAAGGAGCGTCTGGAGAAATCGGTTTCCATACCGAGAAAAGGTAATTACTAATTGAGCATTAAATTATTAAATCTATTTTCAGATTTGATACTTCAGTCTCGACTGATTGAACAGAATATTTATTTTGTAACAATGCACTTTCTTGACTTTATATGAGAGTATGCAATCCGAGTATCAGAAGTATATCTGTTTTGTATTGTTTCAGAAACTCTCGAGCTAAGCTTGCTCAAGAAAACGACAGAACGCATTTCAATTCCTCGGGAGCGCTCCAAGGAAAGAGTTATTTCCAGTTCTAGCAGAGAGTCTTCAGTGGCTAATGACAAGTCTGCTAATGATAAGAATGATTCCCAGGTGAAGGCTGCTCACTCGTCCGAAGAAGACGATAGAGAAGACTTTATTCCAATCCCGACCTTACGTGAATATTCTCGGAGCCTTTCCAGGACTCCATCGCCCTTTTTGAGAAAACATGAGACAGAGTCAACTAAAAAATCCGAGAGGTCCGGAGATGACGTGGCCGGCAAAGGCCAACCCGAAGAAGAGACGAAGCCCCAAGAAACGAAGAAACCAAAACGAAAGCCTCGTCGGTCTGAATCGGAAAGTGAAAGCAGTGAGGAGACAGCAAAATCCAAGAGTAAAGCTAAGGTTAAGAGGAAGGAAAAATCGACTTCGAAAAGGTCCAAGAAATCCAAAAAAGAGACCTCTTCCAGCGATAGCGACTCTGAGGAATCTTCTTCTAGTGATTCTGAAGAAGATCGTAAGAAGAAGAGCAAGAAAAATACCAAGAAGAAGTTGGCTAAGAAATCCAGAAAGAAGAGAAGTCGCTCTTCGAGCTCGGAGTCCAGCTCCGAAGAAGAGATTAAACATAAAAGCACCAAATCCAAACAGAAGAACATTCCAGATGAATCTGATGCTGACAAAAAGTCGAGTAAGAAGCGTAAGGATGTAAGCGTCGAGCGTCAAAGGTCGGACAAAGTTGAAAGTAAAGCAAAGTCTAAAAAAGTTGATAACTCTGAAGATTCTCACGATGATTCGTCAGAGAGCGACGCTAAGTCCAGCAAGAAGAAAGTTGCCAAGCGTGACTCTTCGAGCTCACCTGAGAAGGATGTTCGACGCGGAAAGAAAACAGACCCACCAAAAGAGAAAGCTGCTTCGCCAGAAGTAGCCAAAGTCAAGAAAGTTGAAGAGAAACAATCTAAGTCCAAGCATGTTGAAGATACAAAGAGTAAATCTCGCGATGACGATAAGAAGGCAAAGAAACGCGAAAAGGAAGAGTCCTCTTCGGACAGTGATCAAGTAGCCAAGAAAAAGGCCAGAAAGAAGGTATCGGAGTCGGAGTCAGACTCGGACAGCGATGAACCCAAAAAGTCGAAGAGGACTAAGAAGCACAAGAAACATTCAAAGAAGCATAAGAAACACAAAAAACATAAGAAATCTTCTAAAAAGAAGGATGACTCCTCCGACAGCGACGAGGCGGAGGAGGAGGAGGAGGAGGGGAAGGTCAACAACGAAGACCTCGAAAAGAAACTACGCGAGAGGGCGTTGAAGTCGATGAAAAAGCAAACTAGCGCGTCCGGTTCTGATTAGCGTTATTCTTTTTACGCTGAAAATTCAGTTCATCGGGAGTTTTTGATTGTATAAGTAATGAAATAACATACTGACTTAAGCTTATGTGTATGTCACATTGTTAGTAATAAAACTTTTAAAAATAACCATATGTTTTTATTTATCCGATATAAATTTACATGTTCATGTTGTTAAATAGAATTACAATAACTTTGGAATTAATACTTTGGTTAACTTGACCTAAGACTAAATCAGTTATCTCGTGTATCCCCTGTAACCCGTAACCAAACTGGGTGTGACGCCGCTGTTGTAGATGCTACCGCCGTAGCCGGGCCTTTTGTTGTAGTAGCCGTAGCCCAAATGGTAGGCGCCTTGGTTGTAGGGGCTATTGTAGCCGTAGTAGGAGTTAAGACCCCCATTGCCTCCGTAGCCACCGTAGCCTCCATTGCCGGCGTAACCACCGTAGCCCCCGTAGCCACTTGCGCCGTATCCTTTGTTGAGACCAGAGTAGCCTATGTTGTTGTAACCGCCACCACTGTAGCCGCCATAACCGAAGTTGTCGTAGCCGCCTACGCCTAATCCTCCTTGGTAGCCGTTGTAATTATATTTGTCGTCGAGTAAACCGTAGCCGGTGACGCCGCCGCTGTAGCCCCCCAAGCCAGAGTTCGAGCCCCAATCTGCAAAGCAACGTTGATACGAATTTAATTTCTTATGATACCTTGGTGCATTAGTAATAAGGTTTATTTTAAGCTAGCTTCTGCCCGCGACTTCGCCCGCGTGGAATTCGTTTTTCCGGGATAAAAAGAAGCCTATGTCCTTTACCGGGACCTCAACGATCTCCATGCCAAATTTCATCCAAATCGGTTAAGCTGTTGAAGCGTGAAGAGGTAACAGACAGACAGTTACTTTCGCATTTATAATATTAGTATGGATTTTAAGAGCCTAATAGCAAAAAAATAACTTTCCATTCCGTTTATTATTATTTGTCATACATGAGATGACGGATAATAAGCCGTGGCGGCCTAGTGGTTCGGCCTACCGCCTCTCATTGAAGAAGGAGAACATCGTGAAGAAACCTGCACACATCTGCGAATTAATTCAAAGATGTGTGTGAAGTCCTCAATCCGCTCTGGGCCCGCATGGGGACTATAGCCTTTGGGCTAGAGAGGGTTTGCCCTCTCGTGATGAGAGGAGGCCTGTGCCCAGCAGTGGGACGCAAATAGGCTGTAGTAGTAGAGATGACGGATGTCCGACTTGAATCTTTATAAAATTGTAAGGTTTAAATAAATCTTGGTGTTTCACTTCACCTCGCGGGCCGTGGGCGAGGACCCTTAGAAACGTAGAAAATTTTCGACCAAGGAACTATCTCTAGTTTTTGTTCAGTCCCACCAATACACATAAATAATAGCAGTTTATGCCCCTGGTACGTTATAGCAGCCTTAAAATAGGGTGGTTTTATTATTACTCACAGGTACTACTAGCAGCTGCGTTTAGGTCGTCTTTCTGGTCGAAGTTTTTTGCAGCGACCGCCGCTGTTCCGGCTGCTGGTACTTCACTTGCGGGGGCTCCTAGAGCGCAGGACGCGACTGATAGAACTCCGAGAAATAATAACTCCATCTGAAACAAGTGGATACTTTAATAGGATGGTATGATATGATATGATATGATTGCTAGAAGGTTATTTTTAGAAACAAGTGCCTCGTCCGCGCAGTGCCGGATTTGATATCCTAAGCAATCCACACCTGTGTGGAATTCGGTTATCGCGTTTCCGCGGGAACTATGCGTTTCTCCGGGATAAAAAGCAGCCGTTTTATGTCCTTTCGCGTTTCCCGGGATTCCAACTACCTCCATGGAAAATGTCATCTTAATCGATCCAGCAGTTTTAGCGTGAAGAGGTAACAGACAGACAAACAGACAAGAATTACTGTTGCATTTATAATATAAGAAACATGGTGGGTCGGATCCTATGATAAAAAATATTTTGTATGGGATTCAGGCGTCGCTCACACAACCAATCCCATATACAATTTTGTTTACCAACTCAAAAAAATTAAAGACCTATACAATATACTTAGGCCCGGTTCCTATATCCACGAAACGCCTCGTTTTGCCTACGGACGGTTGATTTTTGACATTTGTTCCATAGAGAATCTGTCAAATTTTAACCGTCCGTAGGCAAAACGAGGCGTTGTTTGGATAGGAACCGGGCGTTAGTAGAATCGATAGCTGATACTGTGGGTTAAAAAGACGGCCGGATTGGTCCAGTTGGTAGTGACCCTGCCTTCTGTTCCGATGGTCGCGGGTTCGAGTCCCGCTCGGGGCAAACTTTGTGTGATGAACACGAATGTTTGTACTCGAGTCATGGATGTTTAGTATTTATATATGTATGTATTTCTCTATTTAAGTATTTATATCGTTGTCTAGCATCCATAGTACAAGCTTTGCTTAGTTTGGGGCTAGGTCAATATGTGTGAAATGTCCCAAGATATTTAAAAAAAAAAAAAAAAAATTTGCTATAGGATACGACCCACCTTGTAGATTAGTATAGGCAAGTAGTTAGGTAGGTAGGTAAATAAAATGTAGCTCTACAGGTATACAGCTTAGAAGGCGCGTGTATTAAGCAATAATGGACTCTGTGTGAATGGCTTAAGTGCTTCGCCGAGCGCCTTCTAAGTAGTATCGTGTCATACCTAAGTAAGGCTCTATACGAAGTTTTATACAAGGGAAAGAGACATTCATAATCCCTGCGTTGCGCTCACGCGTTGCGGCGCGCTAAATTGAACTTTAAATCTAGCTGCTTAAAGTGCGCCGCGATGCGTGAGCGCAGGGATTGTGAATCTCTTTCCCTAGGTATTTAAAACTTCCAATAGAGTCCCTAGGTACCTATTTAGTTAGGTACTCCGAAGGCTACTATTCAACATAAACATGACAAAAGAAGTACCATCATCAAGCACCTACTTAAGAATCGTGTGCACGAATTTTCCGCTGTAGTTTATGCCTTGAGCCTTCAAGCCGTAACTTTGACCCCCAAAACAATAATGGCATGTTTACACGATTCTCACGGTGATAATGCACTGACCTACAACTGTTATGCACACCCGGCAATTCATTATCATGGTTCAATAACATACGAGTCATTTTCCGCTTCTGGAGACTAATTGTCTATTCTTTTTAGGTAGGTCCAGGATGTTAGAAGTCTAAATAGGTACTACCTTATTGCTCATTTGCACGTACCTGTAGACTGCCTTCTTAAGGCATACACAGGGCTTTGTACAAAGCCAAAAGGCGAGGCAGTTTGTTTAGCCACAAGAGTAAGTATCTATTTTAATGTTTTACCACCGTAACACCGCAACCGCACCGCATCGTAAGGGCTGATTTTTAAATAGTCAGATATTTATTCTTCAGACTAGCTTATCCCCGCAACTTACTCGTAGTATGCGCAGAAATATTAAAAACTAAAATCCCGATTTTTCCCGTTCCCCTGGGAATTTTGCAATATTCTTTCTTAGCGGATGCCTACGTTATAACATCTACCTGCAAGCTAAATTTTAGCCCAATCCGTCCAGTGGTTTGGGCTGTGCGTTGATAGATCACTATGTCAGTCAGTCAGTCACCTTTGAGTTTTATATATTTAGATAGTCCATACAAAATTCGAATTTATTCCGGAAAAGATTCAAATTTTATGGGCTATGCGACGAATAAATTGAAAAATCAGCCCTAAATGTCGAATAATATATCACAAGGGATTTCATTGAGAAGCTACAGAGAACGTCAAAGTGTCACGGCGCTCAAATGGAACTTATCTAGCTTCTTACAGTTCGGTGTCGCCGTGACGCTTTGACGATAGAGATATGGAACTTCCCTTTCCCTATGTTAAGGTTTTGAATAGAGCCCCAGTTGATGAACCGTGATTTATCGCTTAGAAATGTTAATTCGTACTTAATTCATTCATTTATTAGCTTATGACGACTTCAATCAAATAGTTAAGTCATAATAAAATACAATATTTTTTGGTGTGACCGTAATGCCTACGAGAAACCTCCTGTCTCTATTAAATACATTCTAAATATTCTAATTCGCGGGAACGCGGTGGATGCGAGTGGCACACGACCGGTCTGCGTGGCGCGCCTTTGGGGATGCCTAATGTCCAGCAGTGGACGGTTTTCGGCTGAAATTATGATGATGATGATGACGATGATTCTAATTCGTTAATATCGCACCGATCACGTGTTCAAAAACATCTGTTCGCGTGTCTATTATAACTATTTATATAAATAGTATAACTATTTATATACCTAGGTAGCACGACACAACACACGACACAGCCGTTGACGCAGTCTATTATTTCTTAACCCACGCGCCTTCTAAGTTGTGTAAGTATTTTATGCAAATATGAAATTTACTTTAGATCGTTTAGATTTGTGCTTTTCACCTAACCTAACCTAACCTAACCTATACCCTAGTAGTTATTACTAGACGATAAATGATCTACTTACTAAAATGACACAAAATGCGGGTACCTAATTCTTTTGAAACTATCTACACAAGCTAATTTTAATACAATATTTTTAAATTATACAACAATGTTACTTTAATTATATTTTTAATGGATTTAATGAAATTATTTTATAGCATCGAAATATATAAAACTCAAAGGTGACTGACTGACTGACTGACATAGTGATCTATCAACGCACAGCCCAAACCACTGGACGGATCGGGCTGAAATTTGGTATGCAGGTAGATGTTATGACGTAGGCATCCGCTAAGAAAGGATTTTGCAAAATTCCCGCGGGAACGGGAAAAAGCTGGATTTTACTTTTTAATATTTCTGCGCATACGAAGTTGCGGGGAAAAGCTAGTAATATAATAAAATAGAATATAAATTTGGAAATTAATTGTATTTACTTGTTGATTTAATTATTTATTAATCTAAATATATAAAACTCAAAGGTGACTGACTGACTGACTGACTGACTGATATAGTGATCGATCAACGCACAGCCCAAACCACTGGACGGATCGGGCTGAAATTTGGCATGCAGGTAGATGTTATGACGTAGGCATCCGCTAAGAAAGGATTTTGCAAAATTCCCACGGGAACGGGAAAAAAAGGGATTTTTACATTTTAATGTTTAGGCGCGTACGAAGTCGCGGGAAACATCGTAGAGATCTGAAATTTGGCATGCAGGTTCCTTGGGGAGCGTAGGGGAGCACTAAGAAACGACTTCCCAAAATTCCCACGGGAACGGGAAAAAATGGTTTTTTTACATTTTAAGGCGCGTACGTAGTCGCGGGGATCATCGTAGAGAGCTGAAATTTAGCATGCAGATTCCTTGGGGAGCGTAGGGGAGCACTAAGAAAGGACTTCCCGAAATTCCCACGGGAACGGGAAAAAATGGGTTTATTACATTTTAAAACCCGTACGTAGTCGCGGGGATCATCGTAGAGAGATGAAATTTGGCATGCAGATTCCTTGGGGAGCGCAGGGGAGCACTATGAAAGGATTTCCCGATATTCCCACGGGAACGGGAAAAATGGGATTTTTACATTTTAATGCTTAGGCGCGTACGAAGTCGCGGGAAACAGCTATCTATCTATCTAAATATATAAAAGAAGAAACTGACTGACTGACTGACTGACTGACTGATTGACTGACTGACTGACTGACATATCAACGCAGAGCCAAAACTACTGGTCGTAGAGAGCTGAAATTTGCCATGCAGGTTCCTTGGGGAGCGAAGGGGAGCACTAAGAAAGGACTTCCCGAAATTCCCATGGGAACGGGAAAAAATGTTTTTTTTTTACATTTTAAGGCGCGTACGTAGTCGCGGGGATCATCGTAGAGAGCTGAAATTTGGCATGCAGGTTCCTTGGGGAGCGTAGGGGAGCACTAAGAAAGGATTTCCCGATATTCCCACGGGAACGGGAAAAATGGGATTTTTACATTTTAATGTTTAGGCGCGTACGAAGTCGCGGGACACAGCTATCTAACTATCTAAATATATAAATAAAAGAAGAAACTGACTGACTGACTGACTGACTGACACATCAATGCAGAGCCGAAACTACTGGTCGTAGAAAGCCAAAATTTGGCATGCAGGTTCCTTGGGGAGCGTAGGGGAGCACTCGCGGGGATCATCGTAGAGAGATGAAATTTGGCATGCAGGTTCCTTGGAGAGCGTAGGGGAGCACTATGAAAAGATTTCCCGATATTCCCACGGGGACGGAAAAAATGGGATTTTTACATTTTAATGTTTAGGCGCGTACGAAGTCGCGGGAAACAGCTATCTAAATATATAAAAGAAGAAACTGACTGACTGACTGACTGACATATCAACGCAGAGCCGAAAATACTGGTCGTAGAGAGATGAAATTTGGCATACAGGTTCCTTGGGGAGCGTAGGGGAGCACTAAGAAAGGATTTCGCGAAATTCTCACGGGAACGGGGAAAAAAGGGAATTTTACATTTAAATTTTTAGGCGCGTACGAAGTCGCGGGAAATTTAGTAAGGATCTGAAATTTGGCATGCTGGTTCCTTGGGGAGCGTAGGGGAGCACTAAGAAAGGACTTCCCGAAATTCCCACGGGAACGAGAAAAAATGGGATTTTTACATTTTAATGTTTAGGTCGCGGGGATCACCGTAGAGAGCTGAAGTTTGGCATGCAGGTTCCTTGGGGAGCGTAGGGGAGCACTAAGAAAGGATTTCCCGATATTCCCACGGGAACGGGAAAAATTAAATTATAATCCTAGATTACAAACACTTTCAAGAAACACGTTATGCAGATTACCTACTGTTAGATTACCTGCCTATTGTCCAGTAAAAAGGAAATGATTGATGAGTTCACTAAAACATTCTTTAAACCAGTCTGCTATTACCTAAATAATGAATTTTGGCACTAAACTATTTATTCATAAGAGATTAATTAATCAGAGAAAAAAAAGGAAAAATCTATACATATAATAAATAATAATTCTGTAGAAGAAGCCGCGGCTGAAAATTGAAAATTATCAAGTCAAAGGGACTATATGAACGATACTGAACACAAAATAACGATTTTTAGAAAAAAATACTGTATGTATGTATGTATGTATGTATGTCCGGATTTAACTCGAAAACTACTGGACGGATTGAAACAAAATTTGGTATGGGGGTAGTTTATAACACTGGTCAACATATAGGCTACTTTTTATCCCGAGGAAATGCATAGTACCCGCGGGAAGGCTATTAACAAATTCCACGCGGACGAAGTCGCGGGCAGAAGCTAGTGCTTTATATTTTAATACTATTATAAATGTAAATGGAATGCAAAACTTGGATTAAATGGCTATATTATTATTATTTGTTGGTACATTTTCATGTCACGGGCCCATGGGGACCCGGTCATTCGCATTCATGGGGCCGAAGCCAACATGAAGAGGCTTTTGGTACCTTTTACTATAAATGTGAGATGGCCGCAATTGTGGAGATCTGTCCTCCCAATACAACATGAGGCTGTACTGGCGGACAGCCCTCCCCAGTTGCCATACTATTGCCGAGGAAGGAAGAGACTTGGAGTGGGCTATGTGGACGGGAGGTGTGGACTGGAAAATCGGGCTATGGAGTGAGATAACGGACATCTGCCTGATCAATATCTCACAAATTGAAAGTAAGGCAGAAGTGACTCGCCGCTTACGCACTAACCAAGAGGCTAGCCTTCGTGGGCCCCCTATACAGGCCACCGCACGGGTGGCGAGGGAGCAACACTGATGTAAGCAGCTAAGGGTGTGGAGAGGTGTGCACCGGTTTCGCCATCGCGGGTCGCGCCTCGTGCGCACCCGGAGCGGGATTCCCCGTTATTACGCAGATTGAGCACTTCCACCCTTTCAAGCATATAGCTCCTGCGCTCCACTCTGGGCGGCCAACTAAGGCAACCCAGAGGCGGGGGAGGTGTGTAGCTGTGTGTATGTGTGTGTATGGCGCATGTGTGTGTGTGCCCCCAGGAGGTCTCGGGTGCGAGGTGTCGCCGCTCACCATCGGCCCGCCACAGGCCGCCCTGCGCTGACTGACTGCACCGGTGGGCGATGGGGTCGTCACATCCCTACGCCTTTATTATTACTATTATTATGATTTATTATAATAATTCTTTTGTTAGATCACTAGTCTACAAAACTTTTGTCTTTCGGATAAGACACATATTTTTTTGCAGATTTTTTTGACACGAAGGAAAGTTATCATTATCACCGGGTAATTTATAAAGAACTGGCTTCTGCCCGCGACTTCGCCCGCGTGGAATTCGGTTATCGCGTTCCCGCGGGAACCACGCGTTGTTCCGGGATAAAAAGTAGCCGATGTCCTTTCCCAGGACCCCAACTACCTCCATGCCAATATTTTTTTATAGTGTAACGCTCAATTCCCACGGGAACGCTATAACCGAATTCCACGCGGACGAAGTCGCGGGCCGAAGCTAGTTGTAGTATAATATAATGTTACACTACTATTCCAATGTGCGGTATTTAATAGACACAATTTATGCACTTACATAGGTTGAATAACATAGCGAATGATAAGAGTAATATTGTGAAACTTGTGAAATGTTAATTCGGTAAAATGCGGGCTTTTCCATTTTCCGCGGTGATTGCATTGCATATTTTAAACTTCGGTATTTCGATATTTACATCTATGGTTCAACGAGTCTTTTTTTAAAGTAGTATGTTGAATTGCGTTTTTTTAATTTACAGAAATATTTATTTACCTATTAGGTACCTACCTACTATAGGTAGTCCCGCGCCTCCACAATTAAAAACGCTTCAAAGTATTTAAAAAGCACTACCAACACTTACAACGCATATGTGCGTGCTGAGACAGCCATCAACTATGCGTTGAGAGTGTTAGTGGTGCTTTTTAAATAATAATAAATAAATTGAAGCGTGTTGAAATGTGGAGGCGCGGAATTCCTAGTAAGTACATTATCTTAGGTATACCTAGGTTTTTATATTTTTTTACTTTGATAGTTTCAAGATAGTCTTGACCATACCTAAGTATATTAATAAAAGAATACTTACATTGAATAGTAACAAAGAGCCCTCTGACCTTACGATGCACCTAGCTCACTGTCTGGCACGGCACAGGTGGTGTGTTAAGAGCGGAGATGCGCTCTGCGAACGCACGCGTGCCGCCGGACCTTTATAAACCGTGGGAGTTTTTGTATTTAATTGACAATGGTCACTTGGGAGGTAATGAGTCCGTTTGTACGCGCGTCCTTCCACCATGACGCAAACCGACGTAAGCGCCAAGCAGTGTCGCCCTCCCATAATAACATCTCAGGAGGTCTCGACTCGGAGCATAACTGTCGCAATCTTCCTTGTATGCTTTTAGAATATCCATTGTTTTTATAGATAAGTGTCCGCTATTGAGACATAAGTATTAAATGCATTAATTGCTATAAGCAATGTTGGCCAATACACTGATGTTGAAGCATACTTTATACTGGGTACTTAAATTACCACAATGCGTCCCTGTAGTTTCTTCATGGGCTATATTCGAAGTCTTAAATAGAGACAGGGAGATTTCCTATAGCATCGCTCACGCGTCACGGCGCTCAAGTTGACCTTTAAATCTAGCTGCTTACTTTTTCAGTTGCAACGCCGCAACGCGTGAGCGATGGTATAGGGAATCTCCCTTTCTCTATTTAAGACTTCGAATATAGCCCCATGTCGGTATACACGGTGAGTCAAAAAATATGGCAAATAATTAACCCACCGTATCGGCTATCGATTCTAAGTATATTGTATAGGTCTTTAATTTTTTTTAAGTTGGTTTGCCATATTTTCTGACCCACCATGTATAACTTAAGCCCCGTTCCTATATCCACGAAGCGAAACGCCTCGTTTTGGCTACGGATGGCTAAAATTTAATATTTTCAAACTAGAGAGAGAGACTAGAGATTTTTTAAAATATTAACCACCCGATACCAAAACGAGGCGTTTTTTTTCAAAATTCAAAATTCAATCATTTATTCTGCAAATTGGCCACATATAGGGGCACTTTTACATGTCAGAAATAGTACACTACAGACCTAGGGCGGTGAATTCGTTAATGTCCCAGATCGCAGGTGTTTGTGACCCGAACCGAAGGTGAGGGCCATAAATATGCGATCTGGGGCTTTACTAATTACCGCCCGTGGTTTGTCAAAAGTTTTACGTCTTGCCTTGGCCAGAAAGTGAGATTTTCACTCCGCGTAGCGGGCAGAAAATCACACTTTACGGTCATGGGTGACGTAAAAGAATTTACCAGCGTTTCCTAGACCCATTGCTTGAGAAGAAGCGCCGAAACAAACTCAGTAGAAGGCCTTTTTTCAAAAATTCCACATAGTTACAAAATTTACATTTGCATTACATGTATAAAATATACATACAGGAACGTACTAAAATTACATTGAAGGGACGTATAATCCCTAACTTAAACTGAAACTTTAATTGTGGATCTATATCGTCGTTAAAAGAATGCTTCACCATAAAACAAACTTTACCGTAAATGGTTTGATTTCCGAGAATTTTCGTCTTAACCTTCAATTTTAATATCCGGAAATGACAATAACGACAATGCCTAGCGCAGTTATAAGTTTGCAGCGTCATCGGCATAATGATATTCATAGTCTCTGTGAAAAAGGCGACGGTGCCCAAATTGCCATTACCTTGGTTTAAACGAGGAAGTATGTGAGGTATGACAAATTATCGGTGAAATGATTGCAGTGACGTCTTCAATTGCTCTCATGGTTCGCTGGGGCAAGAGGCCAAGTCGCCAAGGTCACTTTTCATTCTTAGATTCGCCGAGTAGGTACTTTATTAACCAAATGTATCTAAAAGGATGCGTTTCAGATACGTGGATAGATAACTTAGGTACTTATACTGTCTTGTCATCATCATTTCAGCCGAAATACATCTACTGCTGGACATAGGCCTCCTCCAAGGCGCGCCACTTAGGCAGGCCGGTCCTGTGCTACTCGCCTTAGTGTTTACTTAGAGCATATACCTGTACTAAACTTGATTTATGAAACGATAATTACCTATATTTTACCGGTATCTAATTTTAGTTTGGTTCGAGATGTCTAGTTCGAAATTTCCGCGGGTAACCTCTCTACATTCGCGACGCACTTTTTCACATTATAAGACCTAGTATTTATAAACGATCTGTATTGTAGTACCTACGTACCTTGCCAAACAAAACCCAATTAAATCCTCGTGCTTCCTTGGGACCAAAGTTGATAATTAAGTCCATAGGGGAGGAGGCCTTCATCTGTTAATTTAGAGGCACTGCAGATGTATCGGGAAATTAAATTACAATGTTTTTAGTTAGGAGGTTTAACAAAGGTTTATAAAGCGTACGTGAGAGATGTTTTGTGAATCTAATGATAGTGGCGAATCCAGAAATCGAGACAAGCAATAAATTATTTTCTATGGTGGTTCACGATAAAGTACCTATCTATACTTTTAATTTTTTACTTGCTTCTGCCCGCCACTTCCTCCACGTCGGGTACGTAGTCCCTATTAATTATCTATACTGTGCTTGAGTTATGTTTTAAACTAAAACCCGTTTCCAGTGAAATAAACCGTTTAAACGCTACCGAAAAGTTGTACAAGCGGTAGGCGAAAATTCGCTCCTTTATTGAAAATTTCATTAACTTTGGTCATAATACTTGGCACGTCTTTCGAAGTCAGTTTATAGAGACCGCATTTCGGTCTCGCCTTTCCACTTATTGACGCCAGAAATACCTACCTACTCAAGATCGCGAAAATTTTGAAGGCGAAGTGATAGGTATAATGCGTACGTATAGTCCCTAATAGAGAACAAGAATATCATTGAATGATAACTTAATCTATTTATCAACTAAGCTTTATTAAAAAAAAGCAAAGATAAAATGTTAATTCATTAATTAATCATCCATGAATTATTTTATGGAATTAATTGTTCTTTTATTTTATTTCATTCTGTTTTTATGCTATTAGTTTATCCTATAGGTACTACATGTATCTATTTCTCTTCTTGTGTTATGAACTTATGAATATGAATTGTACGTAGTTAAGGACTTAATCTAATCTACGCTTTAATTTTGTTCCTTTGTGTGACGAAAGTTAACCATACAAAATATATAGGTACCTAGTTAACTATCTTCACACAAAAGAACAAAATTAAAGCGTAGATTAGATTAAGTCCTTAACTACGTACACATTTTTTGAAAAAGACTGTTTTATTATTGACTTTGCTATTGGACGTTTCCTCCTGCGGAACTCAGCGTACACTTTATGCACAGTACCTACTGTACTACCTACATATAGGCAGGTAACTACCAAGTGCGCTAATCTAGACGACCTACATTGATCGAATCATGACCTCCCTTTCTTTGAGTATATAGCCACTGGAGATGCCATGCATGGGCGATCCCCTCCGGCAAAGTACATGGTTCAACTGTTCAAACTCTTTATATAAACCCACTTGAAGGTCACTTCACCGCCATTTTGCATCGTTCCGTGACGCGAGACGTTTCTCCTGAAAAATGGTGTCTTGTGCGGTATTCTCGTGTAAAAGGCGATCTGATCGCTCAAATTCGCAACAAAATCGCATTTCCTATCATAGATAAGTATTTTTACTAACTTTTATTGAAGTAAAATCTCTATTTAAAGAAAAGCTTTTGCGATACGTAAACGTCAGAAAAATGACAACATGAATGGGAGCGAATCGGTCTAGGGATGTGACTAAAGTCAAAAAAGCGACTCAACTTTTGAGTGAATCATTCATTCATTCAATCAATGAGGTTTATTTAATAGTAAGTTTTTTATTGCATATTCCATTAATTAGTAGATAAGTATAGATGTTTGTTACATTTAAATCCTGGAAGGTGAATATTACTTTTCTCTGGACATCGATGTTGAATTTTATTCTAATCTTGAAAAGAAATGTTGGCAAATATATAGATCTAGGTTAAAGGAATACAATATTTAGTTCGGGACTACGAGTGATGTGTAATGCATATACTATTATTTATATACATTATTTCATATAATCCTTTTAAATTTCCAAAAGATCCATAAAGGAGAATTCTTGGAAACTGACACGTGTTATCTGTTCGGAGCATTTTGCTGACGACCCTTATCCATACTTACTACTACTACAGCCTATTTGCGTCCCACTGCTGGGCACAGGCCTCCCCTCATCATGAGAGGGTTTGGGCTATAGTCCCCACACGGGCCCATACTACCATACGAGTACTATCCATATTAATATTATAAATGCGAAAGTAACTCTGTCTGTCTGTCTGTCTGTTACTTACCTCTTCACGCTTCAACCGCTGGACCGATTGAGATGAAATCTGGCATGGAGATAGTTGGGGTCCCGGGAAAGGACATAGGCTACTTTTCATCTCGAAAAAACGCATAGTTCCCGCGGGAACGCGATAACCGAATTCCACGCGGGCGAAGTCGCGGACAGAAGCTGGTATTATATAAATGGGAAAGTTCATTTGTTTGTCCTTCTTTCACGTCGCAACGGAGAGGTTTTATGTCGTGATTTGTTTAGGGTTAGTTGGGAGGCTGGAGAGTGACATAGGCTACTTTTTACCACGGGAAAACATCTTATTCCCATGGGAAAATCCATTGTTTTGTTTTTGGTTTCCTATAACTATCGCTATGTATAGAACCATTAGCTGCCTGAATTCTTAGTACAGTCAAGTTCATAAATATATGATCACTTTTGGACCTTATTACAAGAGAGCAAGGTGTAAAAGTGTGTATATATTGGAGAACTCGTCCGTACATACGGAAGAAGTCGCGGGTAAAAGGGTAGTTATAACATAAGTAGCTTTTCCCCGCAACTTCATATGCGCAGAAATATTAAAATGTAAAATCCCGATTTTTCTGTTCCTATGGAAATTTCGGGAAATCCTTCCTTAGATTGCTCCCCTATATTCCCTATGGAATCTGCATGCCAAATTTCAGCTTTCTACGACCAGTAGATTCGGCTCTGCGTTGATCGATCAGTCAGTCAGTAAGTCAGTTTCTTGTTTTATATATATAGATATATAGATTTCATGTACGTAGGCTCTTACAAATACCAATCTACTTTAATTTTTTTACATATGTATCCGCCCGGAAGCTGCTGACAACAGTTCATTCCACAGTTAAAAAACTGTGTGTGGGCTAAGGACACAAATACAGATACTTACAGACATACATACATACAAGCTAATATGTTTTTGGGTATCTTCAACGTACAGAATTTCCACTTTAGCAATTTTATTATAAAATAAAATACTATAAAATAATTCAGTTCATTCATCTACTTATCTCATTTGACTCATTCTTCAGATGTGTCCCATCACTAGTCTTGTGCATATGTATGCTGCATAGTTACGTGAAAACTCTATCTGTTTACGTGTATTTTTTGATGTGTTGATTTTTTTTGTAGTGTGCGTTTATCTCAACAGCAAAATTTGTGTCTGTTGAGTTCTGCGTCGTTTGGTGGTGTGCTGTACGTGTTTACCTCGCCCCCCGCTAAAAGTGGCGAAAAAAATTTGTTCGGCGAGTTGACGTTATGGCATCTCCAGTGGCTATCCCTGGGCGCATGAAAGAACACTCGATCGGATCTCTTTAAGAGTACAACTCTTTTGTAGGTAAACTTCGGGCTGTTTAATAGGCAACTTCAAAAGGGAGGCTTTGAGTATATAGATACTCAAAGCCTCCCTTTTGAAGTTGCCTATTAAACAGCCCGAAGTTTACCTACAAAAGAGTTGTACTCTTAAAGAGATCCGATCGAGTGTTCTTTCATGCGCCCAGGGAACGCACGTTTTATAAATATGAAAGACTTTTTAAGGTGCTTCGTCATCGTCATAGCCGTCATCTTGGGGATGAAACTTGCTTACGAGTTTTATTCAATAGAAAAATGTTATCAAAGCTTGCCTTTCATAAGACCTTTGAGGGAACACGTAAAATTCAATATATGTATTAGACTAGATTTTGCCCGCGACTATGTTTGCGTAGAATTGATAAGTAGAGGACGCACAGCCGACAGGTGGCTCCTTAGAGAGTGTAGGGGAGTACTAAGAGATATTTTCCCAAAATTCCCACGGGAACGAGGAAATATGAGACCTACGCGGATTATGTCGCCAGGCGACCGCTTGTTTTACATTAACTTCGAGCCCCTATTACGGCCCATTCAGAGGATGAAATTCATCTCTACGTTTACACATATTTACCTAATTGATTTCCGAATCGTTTGACGAAAAATAGTATTCTGTATCACAGTATTGGGTATCAGAATCCGTCCAGTGAGACACGAGTATGTTCTATCAATTCCCGGATCGAGTAAATAAACATTACTTATCGAAGATTACTGTTTGACTAACTTCGTATCAAGTAATAGGTAATTGGTGTGGTACAGCTGGATTTACCGTTCCGTTCTCGTGATTTAAGCAATGAATCATGTGCGACAATTATGTTCGACCAAGTTGAGACCAAGTGCTGTGATGTCAAGTAGGTATATCTACTTAATACATATTACTTAGACTGCGATAAGGATTCGTGGTACGAGTACTCAATAACAAACTTTATAACATGCTTCCTTGTTACAATTGAGTTATAAGTTAGAACAGTAGGTAAGTTTTGCTTAACTGACACATAACTAGGTGCTCTGCGGTGGTAGCCGCGAAAATACTGTGAGTATATCGGCTTAAAACTAACCCATATGCCATTTTATGTCCCTGTTAAACATCAAAATCCGTTAAGGTCGTGAAAACGTTAGAACTTCCATCCACATAGACATATTGACGTCTACACTATTTAAGTGTCACTTGGAAAATTGAAACGAATCGAATGTCACACATCAAAACCGGTACAGTAGTTTTAGCTCTACATAGATAGGCTGGTAAAATCATAACCCTTCTGTTGCGTTCCGTAGTAGGGTAAAAAAAAAACTTTCCACTTTCTGCAAGTAACCAAGTAAAGCACTTAAGTATGTGGTATATATAGTATATATCTCAGATTTCTTTCATGTCGACTTACTCGTAAGTACATCTCACTCAAGAAAGGGAGAGGTTTTCTACATCAATCAATCAATTATTTATATTCTTCAGAATATCGGATCTTCCTTTATAAAAACACCTAATGTAAGTCTATAATGTATGGTCGATTGTTGTACCTATACAACATACATTACATTGTAATTTTTGGTTCGTTAAATAGATATGTACTACAATTCGGATGATAATGTAGATTCCTCTAAAGTTTGGAAGTTCCTAAGGTCTTTAGGAGTTGGAAAATCTCGTCAATCTTTCTGTTCGAATAATTTAGATTTAAATCAGCTGAATCAGCACTTTTCATCTTCTGCCATCTTTGATGGCCCAGTAAAAGCACGAACGCTAAATTATCTTTCATCTCTTCCAACTCCTGACATTCCTCCTTTTTCTTTCAGTCAGTTTTCCGACAGTGACGTTAAGAAGAACATACTATCTGTAACATCAAACGCCGTGGGGGTCGATAGTGTTAGCCGTGCTATGATTCTTCCTCTACTTGGCCTTCTTGTTCCCATTGTCACCCACATCCTAAATTATTCTGTTTCATCCAGTACATACCCTTCACTGTGGAAGGATGCTGAGATTATCCCTCTTCCTAAGAAATCGAATCCCTCGTCAGTTTCTGATTTTCGTCCTATTTCCATACTTCCTTTCTTATCTAAAATCCTCGAGCGCCTTGTCTGTGGGCAGTTGAGTTCCTATTTGAATAGGAATGATCTGCTCAATCCCTACCAGTCTGGTTTCCGTTCGGGTCATAGTACGGCTACCGCTCTCGTTAAGATTACGGACGATATTCGCTCGGGAATGGATAACGGGAAGGTCACGGTATTAACTCTCCTTGATTTTAGTAATGCTTTTAATACCGTGGATTTCGACATTCTGCTCGGTTTTTTAAGTTCTCTTAACGTATCTCCTGCGGTTGCTGCGTGGTTTCGGAGTTATCTTGTGGGTCGTCAGCAAAGGATTAAGGCTGATGAGTCTCGTTCTTCTTGGTGCAGTACGTTAGCTGGCGTACCGCAAGGTGGCGTGCTGTCACCTCTTCTTTTTTCAATTTTCATCAACTCCATTACTCAAAATCTTAATTCTTTCCATCACCTCTATGCTGATGATCTACAAATTTATAATCACGGTGTGGTTGATGATCTTCCTTCTGTTATTGCTGGGACGAACGCTGACTTGGCGGGTATTTCTGACTGGAGCAACAGGTTTGGTCTTAAAGTTAATCCAGCGAAGACCCAGGTTATAATTATTGGTAGCTCTAAACAAATTTCCAAAGTTGACTTTGCAAGTCTTCCGCCTGTGCTTTTTGATGGTGTCGTTTTACCTTATTCATTCCAGGTCAAGAACCTGGGTATCATCTTGGACCGTACCCTCTCCTGGGTGCCCCAGGTCAATGAGGTGAGTAGGAAGATGTTTGCTGCGGTTGGGTCACTGCGACGACTTCGCAACTTTCTTCCAACCTCCACTAAAATTGCGCTGGCTCAGTCTATCCTGCTACCTATTTTAGACTACGCTGATGTGTGTTATGTTGATCTGACTGAGGAGCAATTGAACAAGCTTGAGCGTATTCAAAATGTATGCATTCGGTTCATATTTGGTTTACGCAAATATGACCACGTTTCCAGTTTTCGTGCGCAACTCAAGTGGCTCCCTATCCGTTTTCGCCGAAAGGCCCACATTCTTAGTGTTCTGTATAGCGTACTTTTCATTCCTTCTACTCCCCGCTATCTTAAGGAACGTTTTGGTTACGTCTCGTCTCTGAGATGTTCCCAAAACTTCCTTCTATCTGTGCCTCCTTCATCCTCTAAATTTTTTAGTAAATCTTTTACATTCCAAGCTATTCTGCTTTGGAACTCTCTACCTGTTGACCTTAGGCTAGCTAAATCTCTTTCAGTGTTTAAGAACAAGGTTAAGGAGCATTATTTGTCACTTGTCTGAATATGTACTGCTTTTCTTTTCTTGGATATTGGATTACATATTTTAATTTATTTGGCTGTTATCTATTTATATGTAAGTTTATGTATGTTTATATATATAAGTATTTAAGTATGTTTATTACTTTTTGTGTTTGTTTCTTCTGCACATCTTAGTACAGAGCACCGCCTACCAACCTAGTTTGTTTTTCTTCATCTCCACTATCCAAAGGTTGTCTGGTAGAGATCGCTATTGAGCGATAAGACCGCCTGCTGTATGCCATACCTTTTTGTGTAATTACATAATGTCTACTGTTCCTTGATTGTGTGGTGTTCAATAAAGTATATTGTATTGTATTGTATTGTATGTACTTTTTTATTACCATTAAGCTATGAACCGCGAATATTTTCGCATGCTTTTAAGGTCAAACTTTGGCTATCCCTCTCTTTGAGCATTTAACATATCCCTAAATAACTATTCATCATCATCATTTCAGCCGATAGACGTCCACTGCTGGACATAGGTATCCCCCAAAGCGCGCCACTTAGACCGGTCCTGAGCCACTCGCATCCACCACGTTCCCGCGACCTTGACAAGGTCGTCACTCCATCTTGTTGGAGACCTACCGGTTCGCGGACGCCACTCCACAAATAACGATTCACTATCTCCCTATTTAGCAAGATAATATGAGTTATTCGGGGAAATGATCTGCTTTTTAAATTTTAAGCAAGTCCTCATATTCCAATATCATCTGCACTAAATCCTTATTTAGTAAATAAGGAGATAAGTACTGTATTCATTTAATTTAGGTAGGTTACATGTGAAAACCCATGTCCCTATTTATAAACTCGAATGAGGCTCCAGAATGGAAGAGCTTACCTCCCCAAAACACGACCTTATTTTGTGTATTGTATTTGAAATGGTAAACCCATCCTTAGGGACATATAGAAATAAGTCGCTTGCTTAGTAATATAAAAGAGATAAAAGGAATATTTTGGCAGTGTCTACTAAAGTGAAAGTATAAGTGGTACCTACCTTCTACTAGGGAGCATCATACATGATATTTCAATTCGAAATATTTGAAAGCGGCTGACATGACGATGATGATGGCCCAGAGCTTTAAAAACAATCGACCGTAATCCGTAGGGACCTATGACCTAAATTATAAGCACCATGAACAGACCACTTCACATCACGATCATAGGACTGGGATAGGTAGAGTTCCCACGCGGGTCCTGTGCTGATTGGAGCCTTAACAAACATCTCACGCTGTTTTCCTTCACCAAAAAGCGCAGTGTTTTTTATTGCTTGAGACCAAGAACAGATGAGGATAATTTAACCCAGGAATAAACCATTAGATAAAGGTGATATTCCGTAGCGGCCGCCTGTTGCTCCCATCGGCCGCGCGCGACCGTCGCGACCCGTGGACCCCATTCCATAGATTCTCGTTCTCGTACAACGAGCATGACTTGAAAAGGTCAATGTAAATTTATGAAATTTCACGCAGACGAATTTGGAGATAGCTAGTAGAGAGTAGTAGTAGTAGTTTGGAAATAGGTACCTAGATGATAAGATACAAATCAAAATTTTATGTTTACAGTCGTAAGTCCTTAAATTAATCTCACTTTGATAATTAGAAGTCTCATAACCATTTCCTGTTGATTTCTGTCGTTAACCAGCTAGTAGAGTTTGATTAGGGCTGCGTGTGATATTATCAATCACTCTTGCAGTCGTAAATTACTACGTGTCGCTTCGATGAGTAAGCTCCGATACACTTGACGCTGCGTCACCCAAGTTTACCTATATATTATCCTGGTTAATTAACCCTTCAACCGCCATTCCATTTGGAAACGTATACACTTACGATTCAAAGTATTTTCTACGCTGTAATCATTGACGGTTATTGCCGGCTGTGGTATTGAAATTGATAATTAAGATCAATAACAGTTGCAGAGCGCCAATCATGCCCTTGCATCGCATACCTAATTATGCTAAATGTGGCTGGCAATGGATCCTTGTCCTTGCGAATTAGGTACTGATTGTTATATGTATCTAGACCTATGTGCCTACGGGTTTGTGGTCATAGTGCCAATAAAAAACCCATTGGAAGCGTGATTCTAGAATACGTAATCCCAAAGAGAGATATTTCTCTTCGTCCACTTTATACTCGTATAATCGCGTCACCAGTGGGTTATTTATGAGTTTCCCATGAGTCGACGAAAGAGACATATATGCGCTAATTTTTTTCTTATTCGCTCCACCAAGCTTTGGAACTCCTTACTCGCGTATTATGTCCCCCAGTTTCTATAATTTCAATCTACACTTAATATAGACATTTTCAGGGTAAGGTTCCATCTTAGACCCTATCATCCTTTTTTATACATATTAACGTAAGTTTAATGTAAATCTATATGTTTAAATTTTGTAAAAAGGCCTTCTGCTGAGTTTGTTGCGGCGCTTCTTCTCAAGCAATGGGTCTAGGAAGCGCTGGTAAATTCATTTCTGTTAAATTCATTTAAAAGTGACTTGTAAAAGTGCCCAGATGTGGCTTATTTGCTGAATAAATATTTTCATTTTCATTTTCATCACTTTTCATCAGATTTAGAGTCAAATGCAACCTTTTGACGTGATAAGATAACGTCTTATAAATCGATGAACGCCGGCTGCAATGCGCGCACGTGACAATAGTAACGTTACGGTGCAAGCGAGAGCGTGGAACAAACGACAGAGAGGCACGATCGGCCTAAGCGTGACTTTATCACGTAAAATTATCAACCGTTAACCGACTTAGACATTTTTACAATAGTCAATTGTAGGGAAGTTCCTACCTCTGGGCGATCGAACTTTGCTCGGGTGAAAATAGCCAAGAATGAGTTTTCCCGTAGATATTTTATTTTATTTTTCAAGACTAGAATAGTGACCAAATTTGTGAATTGTTCAATTTATCGTTATAAAATCGTGTATGCTGTATGTCGATAGATCAAAATTAACTAATTAATTACATTGTTGAAAAAATAATACTTTGACTCGGTTTGTTGGTCATGTCAAATGTCGGTTTTCGGATCTGTCCAAAGTCTCCGACTATATACTTAGTACCTAGTCATTGTGTCAGTGAACGAACTTATAGCAGGACACAACTTAGAAGGCGCGCGGCGAAGCACTTAAGCCGTTGACGCAGAGTCTGTCGTGCTATAACAAGTTTACAAACATTACCTCGACTTTACAGTAGAGACGTACCGTGTCGTGCCCGCGGTGACCCGTGACGACGCATCTGAGCCACGGCCGCGGCCGAGCCTTAACTACTGTCTTATCCTTAACCGTGTTGTGACATGTAACTTGTATGACCACAGTTGTTGTTGTTACCGCGAGGTTAAAAGAGATTTTTTTCTCTAAGTACTAACAGAGACAAGGTATAGTACATTGTGTATTAAGGGCGGTAAGCGAGGAATTGTAGTCGAGAGCATTTATAAGCCCGAAACCGAAGGTTGAGGGCTTTAAAAGGGCTCGAGACTGCAATTCCTTTACCGCCCGTGTTGCACACAATGTTTTTCACCACACTTGCGAGGAAAATACAGGAAATATTCACTAGGACGACCTGTGAACTTGTGACCGTAGGTTCCTTTTTTGTTTATTTTTAAATATTCAATTCGTACTGGCCACTAACAATGGTGCTGCCATTTAAGTAGTTTTACTTTTTAATTTTTATTATTTCGAAGTAAACAATTGAAAACAAATAGCGTGGGCTCATGAGAAATCTAGAAAGCCCGTGGTCATAATCTGGGCCTTAGAGACCGCTTTGCCTGCCTGTAATGACACCCTTTTCAAGCAAGTGTGATGAAAATTATACTTGACTACCAACCTCCCCTACATTACGGCGTACATCGGAAATAGCCAGGGCGCTTCAACTGTTCATACTTCGCCTGTACACTGTACAGCGCCATATCTAGATATGTTGCTCATGGAGTTCAAAATTGTATGCAGGCTACCTAGGCAGCGACATCTATTATCGCATTTAACACTTATTTCGGGCGTACGTACGCTGATTTGTTTGAAGGTTGTCCTTCTAAGTTTACCTTATTTTTCTATGGTACTAATGACAACCTCATCAGCCACTTTTCTACTATAGCTTCTTTCTGTATTATTCGCGATAAACTCAAAAATTAGGCACTGGAGCTCTATTCGGAACGTTAAATAGGGAATAAAAAAATCCCTATCCCTACCATCAAAGCGCTCTAGCTGTTTAAAGTTCGGCTTCAACGCTGTGACGCTTTGACGGTAGGGATCGCGAATTTCCCTTTCCCTAACCTGTAACGTTTCGAATAGAGCCCCTAAACGGATGTTCATGCGGTTTTCATCGATAGCTAGAGTGATTCATTCATCACGCCAATTCGACACCTCTGTGCTTAGCCAGGATTTGTTTATGAGAGGCACCTAGCTAGCACATTAAGTTATTGTTTTCTGAAATGTTTCATTTAATTTAGAGATCAGAAGCTAAATTAACTTTGAATGTTGTTAATCTATATTTTTTAATTTTGTTCAAAATCAGAAAATCCTTATCTAAGTCATATGTAAGTACCTAGTTCCTATTTCTGTACAAAGTAAGATATTATGTTATTATTATTACTTTATATTATAATACATATAAGACATTTTATCCCATTTAAAAGCGTTAGAAAATCGGTATTGGCCTGTTAATATTCATATCGCATCCTATTCTCAGCGCATAAAGTCGGAGTGTCCAAATTGGTCACTTAATGGCACAGGGTCACTCACAACTATGCATTGTTTACCACGTAACTCTCATGAACGGCTTTATTAACACATTTATTACCAGGAACTGGTCATGTTTGAACTGTAGTTTTGATGTAGTTATCTATAGGTATGTCGGGCATGACGAAGGACGACCTTAAAGAATAAAACAAATTGTCGTAAGTATATGAAACTTTAATTCATTTCCTAAAAAATAAGCTAAATGGCAGCGCAAATTTCACTTCATAAAATCAATAATTTTTACAAAGAAAACATTGTCCTTATACAAGGAAGAGTAATTTATATAATGTAAATATTACATACGAGCACGCATGACATTGTTTACGAGAATATATTAAAATATAAGCTCATGAATTATAAATATCTACTTATTTTAAAATATGCAATAAATAAATGGAATTTAATAAAATTTTGAGAGCGTCCAAGATCCGCATATCGGACAGTCCCAAAATTTGGTCCACTTGATCTTCTTTTCGAAATATTACCATAATATCTATTGCGTTTCATCTAATTCGACGATTCGTCGAGTATTTTAGGGTGCGCCGCTATCCGCGGGAGGCTCTTTTTCAGAGGCTTAATTTGCTTTTTGATGAGATGCTCCAGTTCTGTTAGGGATTTTATTTCTTGTAGTTCATTGAAATTGCTGCGAGCACCATTCATTCTACCGAAGAATCTGTAGAGGTTTTGGCTGGCCTGGCACTGCCCGCAGTTGTAGGGTACAGAGACGGCGTTAGGGAAGTTTTGCTGAGCGGCGTTCATGTCAGTGCTATTTCCCGGGCAGGAGGGTACGAATACTACGGGGACGAACCCTATTATGCCGTACGGAGCGTAGTAACCTTGGTTAGGTTGAGTCGGCTGGGTCGGTTGTGGAGACACGGCTGTAGTATCATTTCTCCCAGGGTTCACTAGGTAGCAAGGGCACGACCCGGGGCTTGGCACGATGGGCAGCGGGTAGGGTATGACGTAGATGGGGAAAGGCGGCATTTGGGCGCCAGGTGGCGGCTGCGACGGTGGCTGGACACCGGTGCCAGTTGGCTGGCCATCAGAATCTGCAAGGGGAAATTGGTAACTATGATATCAGGGCACACAGCAGACACGGCCTATAAAAACACGATGTCGAACACAATTCGAATGAAGTGTCAATGTGTGCGTGCAAGGACGTCTGTGTTGCGTGCAAGGACGTCTGTGTTGCGTGCAAGGACGTCTGTACACTTGTAAATGTGTGTGTACCACTACGCGGGCCAAAGATTCACTCACCATCTCCGGATGACGGTAGGGCGGGTTGGGCGTGGGCTAGATTCAGACGGATAAGTCCGTGGCCATTCTGTACGTAGTACTATTAAATATTCTGTGATCAGGCAGGGCTAAATAGAGTGTAATGAAACAAGCTACAAATTGTTGTGTCCTACATACACTAGCTTATATATTTACTACTTACACTAGCCTATGCGTAATATTTTTTTAGATAGTTGAAAAATGTAAATATTTAAAATAAGAGAATTCCATACACGCACGTACAGTTACACGTTACACATTACGTACACTGATTCTTGTGCTTAAAAAATTTTGATGACTGAAAGGAAACATTTTGAGTAAAAAATGTTCTTGTGACTTAGTTAAGACTATTTAAATAACAATCTAGTAATTACCTGGATAAGGTCCAGTTTGCCCGGGCTGTCCTGGGCCTCCTGGCTGTCCTGGGTATCCTGGTTGACCAGGCTGGCCAGGTGTGCCTGGCTGGCCTGGTTGTCCTGGGCCTCCTGGCTGTCCTTGGTGACCTGGCTGTCCTGGCTGACCAGGTATGCCAGGCTGACCTGGTTGTCCAGTTTGTCCTGGGTATCCTGGTTGCCCTGGCTGGCCTGGTTGTCCGGGTTGTCCTGGGTATCCTGGTTGTCCTGGGTATCCTGGTTGTCCTGGCTGACCGGGTTGTCCGGGTTGTCCTGAGCCTCCAGGGTGTCCGGGTTGTCCTGGGTGACCTGGTTGTCCTGGCTGACTAGGTGTGCCAGGCTGTCCTGGTTGACCTGGGTATCCCGGTTGCCCTGGCTGACCTGGTTGTCCGGGTTGTCCCGGGCCTCCTGGCTGACCTGGGTATCCTGGCTGACCAGGCTGACCAGGTATGCCAGGCTGTCCTGGTTGTCCAGTTTGTCCTGGGTATCCCGGTTGCCCTGGCTGGCCTGGTTGTCCGGGTTGTCCTGGGTGACCTGGTTGTCCTGGCTGACCAGGTGTGCCGGGCTGTCCTGGTTGTCCTGGGTATCCCGGTTGCCCTGGCTGGCCAGGGCCTCCTGGCTGACCAGGCTGTCCTGGGTATCCGGGTTGTCCTGTTTGTCCCGGATGTCCTAGTAAAATGAAAGGTTTGGTGAAAAAAATTTAGGTACTTCCAAAGATAGCTCAAGCATTACATAAAAAAGTCGGAGTCGGACTGAGCTCAAAATTCCATGCTACATGCTAAAACGTATAAATAATATACCATTGCACACAAGATCTGGTTCATAAATAAATTGTGCGATACATAGTTGACATAATTCGTACTTAGTCGTTGAAGACGTTTGTAATGTAACACTATATATAGATTAATTTGTTTGTACATAAAATTGGGTTTATGGATCGTTGTTTCTACACGAAGGTACCCTAGTAGTTGATAAATTACCTGGTTGTCCAGGCTGACCGGGTTGTCCTGGGTATCCTGGTTGTCCTGGACCTCCGGGTTGTCCGGGTTGACCTGGCTGTCCTGGGTATCCTGGTTGGCCTGGTTGACCGGGTTTACCAGGCTGCCCTGGGCCACCGGGCTGTCCTGGTTGTCCTGGTAAAATGAAGGTTATACTTAATAAGAAATGTGACTGACCGCTAAGTAAATGTTGTGGTTAAGTAAAGCGAACGCAGCACATGCCTGCTGACCCTGCCGTAGCGTTAGGTAAGGTTTCTAACAAAATGACGTAAAATATGATAAACTCTGACGGAGCAGCGGTTGTCTGGTTAAGCGTTCAAGTTCAAGTGCATAGACTGGGCCTTATGCTCATGAGTCTCACATAACCGCCCAAGCCTCCCCGGGCCGGTATACGTAAAGCTAAGCATTTCACAGGGTTAAGAAAAGGCTACTAGCACGCTGCATGTGCGAGGGGTGATATGTGGAAAAAGGGGGACTTTTAACTTTGAACTCAGAACATTTATTTTGACATAAAAAAGCCCCTGCCACACAAATAAGATGGGTGTTATGCTCGTAAGTTTGAGTAATCTGCGTGTCTCTGTGTATGGCCTCATAGCTCCGCAAGGTATGAATGGATTGATGTACTTTTTAGGGTTCCGAAGTCCACAAGGAACCCTTATAGTTTCGCCATGTCCGTCCGTCCGTCCGTCTGTCCGCACTATTGCTCGGAGATGCTTGGTTCTAGAAAGCTGTAATTTGGCATGAATATGCATATTAGTTACGCTGACAAAGTGGTACAATAAAATTTTGAAATATATTTTTTTATAGGGTACCTCCCCTACTCGTAAAGAGGGGATGTATTTTTTTTTTCTTACGTACCCCATGGTGCGGCATATCGTTGAATAGGTCTTAAAAAAATATTGTGGGTTTGTTAAAACCATTTTTTGATTAAGTGATGCGTTTGTGAAATATTAAGCTTTAAAGTGCAATTTTTTGTTAGAGTCACGTGTCCCCCCCCCTGCCAGCTAATTGGTGGTATTTGGATGGCTGAAAAAAATCACGGTTGGGGCATACCGGCATATATAACGTAGTTGAAAGGAAAACTATCACAGCTAAGCAGGCTGTACAAACTTACGAGTAATAGTCGACCAACTTATGAAATGATTAAAAATCAATGATTTTTCTCGAGCGGCAGGGGCGTCAGGCGGGCACGTCATACCACAGGCTAGCTAGATGCTAATAAGTGTTAGGTACTGTGGGCATCGTCAACTTCGGAACCCTATACTTTGCGCGTGGCCCGACACGCACTTGGCCGGTTTTTGTTTGTTTGATAGGTGAGTTGATCGAGGGGTTCTTAGTATATTATGAAGAGAAATAAAGATTCCTTTAAATTTTAATCTACAAGGCGTAAAAGGTTTATAAATAGCAACTTTAGGTATAGTTTTGCTGTAATAGACAACGTTGATCAATTGATGACAACATTTCATTTTACACTCTATCTCTGTCTATTTTATTAGCTAGTTAGAAAGTTGCAAAAATTTAAAAGGGCACGTAAGTATTTTTTCTTTTTCCGTAAATCGTACATTTCATAGAGAAAATTAAGATTTAAAAACTCGTCATTCCAAAAGAGCGTAAGTCAAAAATGACGTAGAAGCTGTTTCTGCGCATAGTTCTGCGCGTAGTGGCCGCTCTTTAACGAAAGTCAGTGAATTGAGTGAGATGGCGTCACGCACCAGTTACTACTAAAACAAGATTTTCTCTAAATATCAAAAAAAGTAAACTTTTTTTATTGAGTCCTTTAGATAGAGGTACCGAAATGAATTTCGAATTACATTACGCCTTACTAACATTTTGAAATGTCGTTAATTTTAGTTTGTATGAAAATGCTCAAACTATTGATAACATACCTGGATATCCTGGTTGTCCTGGCTGTTCGGGCTGGCCTGGCTGGCCTGGGCCTCCGGGTTGTGTGGGCTTTCCTGGGTATCCTGGTTGGCCTGGCTGGCCTGGTTGACCGGGTTTGCCTGGCTGTCCTGGGCCACCTGGTTGTCCGGGCTGTCCTGGGTAACCGGGATGTCCAGGCTGGCCTGGTTGACCGGGTTTGCCTGGCTGTCCTGGGCCTCCGGGTTGTCCGGGCTGTCCTGGGTATCCTGGTTGTCCGGGCTGTCCTGGGTAACCGGGTTGTCCAGGCTGGCCTGGTTGACCGGGTTTGCCTGGCTGTCCTGGGCCTCCGGGTTGTCCGGGCTGTCCTGGGTATCCTGGTTGTCCGGGCTGTCCTGGGTAACCGGGTTGTCCAGGCTGGCCTGGTTGACCGGGTTTGCCTGGCTGTCCTGGGCCTCCGGGATGTCCAGGCTGTCCTGGGTATCCTGGTTGTCCGGGCTGTCCTGGGTAACCGGGTTGTCCAGGCTGGCCTGGTTGACCGGGTTTGCCTGGCTGTCCTGGGCCTCCGGGTTGTCCGGGCTGTCCTGGGTATCCTGGTTGTCCGGGCTGTCCTGGGTAACCAGGTTGTCCAGGCTGGCCTGGTTGACCAGGTTTGCCTGGCTGTCCTGGGTAGCCTGGTTGTCCGGGCTGTCCTGGGTATCCTGGTTGTCCGGGCTGTCCTGGGTAACCGGGTTGTCCAGGCTGGCCTGGTTGACCGGGTTTGCCTGGCTCTCCAGGGCCTCCGGGTTGTCCGGGCTGTCCTGGGTATCCTGGTTGTCCGGGCTGGCCTGGTTGACCGGGTTTGCCTGGCTGTCCTGGGCCTCCGGGTTGTCCGGGCTGTCCTGGGTATCCTGGTTGTCCGGGCTGTCCTGGGTAACCGGGTTGTCCAGGCTGGCCTGGTTGACCAGGTTTGCCTGGCTGTCCTGGGCCTCCTGGTTGTCCGGGTTGTCCTGGGTATCCTGGTTGTCCGGGCTGTCCTGGGTAACCGGGTTGTCCAGGCTGGCCTGGTTGGCCGGGTTTGCCTGGCTGTCCTGGGTATCCTGGTTGTCCGGGCTGACCTGGTTGTCCGGGTTTCCCTGGGTATTCGGGTTGTCCTGGCTGGCCGGGTTGACTAGGTTTACCGGGTTGTCCTGAGCCTCCTGGTTGTCCTGGCTGGCCTGGCTGTCCTGGGTATCCTGGTTGGCCTGGCTGGCCTGGTTGACCGGGTATGCCTGGCTGTCCGGGGCCTCCTGGTTGTCCGGGCTGTCCTGGGTATCCTGGTTGTCCTGGGTAACCAGGTTGTCCGGGTTGTCCCGGGTATCCTGGCTGTCCTGGTTGGCCTGGTTGACCGGGTTTACCAGGATGTCCGGGGCCTCCTGGTTGTCCGGGCTGTCCTGGGTATCCTGGTTGTCCGGGCTGGCCCGGGTATCCTGGTTGACCTGGTTGACCGGGTTGTCCTGGGTATCCCGGTTGTCCTGGCTGGCCTGGTTGACCGGGTTTACCAGGCTGTCCAGACCCTCCTGGTTGTCCGGGCTGGCCCGGGTATTCTGGCTGGCCTGGTTGACTGGGTTTACCAGGCTGTCCAGGGCCTCCTGATTGTCCGGGCTGTCCTGGGTATCCGGGTTGTCCGGGTTGGCCTGGGTATCCTGGTTGGCCTGGCTGACCGGGTTTACCAGGTTGTCCGGGACCTCCTGGTTGTCCGGGCTGTCCTGGGTAACCGGGTTGTCCTGGTTGGCCTGGGTATCCTGGTTGGCCTGGCTGGCCTGGCTGACCGGGTTTACCAGGTTGTCCGGGACCTCCTGGTTGTCCGGGCTGTCCTGGGTATCCTGGTTTCCCGGGTTGTCCTGGGTGTCCAGGCTGACTTGGGTAACCTGGCTGTCCGGGCTGGCCTGGGTATCCTGGTTGTCCGGGTTGTCCTGGTTGTCCGGGCTGGCCTGGGTATCCTGGTTGTCCGGGCTGAACTGGGTATCCTGGTTGTCCTGGCTGGCCTGGCTGACCGGGCTTACCAGGTTGCCCGGGACCTCCTGGTTGTCCCGGCTGTCCTGGGTATCCTGGTTGTCCGGGTTGGCCTGGGTGTCCGGGCTGGCCTGGGTATCCTGGTTGTCCTGGTTGGCCTGGCTGACCGGGTTTACCAGGTTGTCCGGGACCTCCTGGTTGTCCGGGCTGGCTTGGATATCCCGGTTGTCCGGGTTGGCCTGGGTATCCTGGTTGTCCTGGCTGGCCTGGCTGACCAGGTTTACCAGGTTGCCCGGGACCTCCTGGTTGCCCGGGCTGTCCTGGGTATCCTGGTTGTCCGGGTTGTCCTGGTTGTCCGGGCTGGCCTGGGTATCCTGGATTTCCGGGCTGAACTGGGTATCCTGGTTGTCCTGGCTGGCCTGGCTGACCGGGCTTACCAGGTTGCCCGGGACCTCCTGGTTGTCCCGGTTGTCCTGGGTATCCTGGTTGTCCGGGTTGGCCTGGGTATCCTGGTTGTCCTGGCTGGCCTGGCTGACCGGGTTTTCCAGGCTGTCCGGGGCCTCCTGGGTATCCTGGTTGTCCGGGCTGTCCTGGGTATCCTGGTTGTCCGGGCTGTCCTGGGTATCCTGGTTGTCCTGGCTGTCCTGGGTATCCTGGTTGTCCGGGTTGGCCTGGGTATCCTGGTTGTCCTGGTTGGCCTGGTTGACCGGGTTTACCAGGCTGTCCGGGGCCTCCTGGTTGTCCGGGCTGTCCTGGGTATCCTGGTTGACCTGGCTGGCCTGGTTGACCGGGTTTACCCGGCTGTCCGGAGCCTCCTGGTTGTCCGGGTTGTCCTGGGTAACCAGGTTGTCCGGGTTGTCCCGGGTATCCTGGCTGTCCTGGTTGGCCTGGTTGACCGGGTTTACCAGGCTGTCCGGGGCCTCCTGGTTGTCCGGGTTGTCCTGGGTATCCTGGCTGTCCTGGTTGAAGACCTCCTGGACCACCTGTTGACAATCAGACAAAGTGTTTACAATAACTTCGAAGCGTAACTCATCTACCTACCTAAAGAGTTAATGTTGAAATATCGATGCATCTATAGCATTTAGTAAATAATATGTATTTACTAAATTGGAAACACTTAGTATCCGTTCCGCGAATCACGCTTACAGCGCTTTGAGCTCGATTCGGGACACTTAGTGAGCGCGCTGCGCACTCACAGCGCTCCGTGAATTGATGACGTCGTTGATAGACGCTCACGGTGCTCACGCTGCGAGGCATGGGCGCTGTCAGTGCAAACGCCAAAGTGATATTTAATTATACATTTGACAGGACGTGAATCAAAAAGTTTGTCAGCTACTAGCGTTGGCGCTGTGAATCAAAAACGCGCTCAACAGTAATGAGCGTGACTTTTGATTCGGGACACTTATGAGCGTTGTGAACGCTGTGACTTGTGAGCGCTTTGAGCGCGATAGGAACGTACCCTGAGGTCTCCAAAACATCAAACGTCACAGTGATATTGACACTATGGTACGTAATGGGTATGTTGTAATAATCTTTGACATCGATGAACACGCTGGCCGAGATGGGTTTGTCCTTTCACACTTTTTTGGTGAAGAGAAGAAGATACACCCACTATCCACTATTACGGAATTTTAATACGCATACTATAGACTTGGTGAACTGTCGGAACTCGGAAAAGAACTGGATCCATCCAGCTGCGGAGCACATTTTTTTTTTATACGATTGAGGATATACTCGTACCACCTGGCCCTGACGACTTCTTGTTGTTGGGGAGCGAATTTTACCGTTCTTCTGACTGGGTAAAGCGAAGCTCCGGAATAGTGATGACCCAAAAACATTTCTTTAGGTTAGGGGTAGGTAGGTGAATAATAGAGTTCGAATATTCAAGAGTTAAGCTTCATTTTATATCTTTGGCAAGTGAAAGTCTATTGCTCGTTAATACTGGCACTGCATTATTGAGGGGTAAGAAAAGCAAAAATTAAGCAATGTGATTGATATTAAATGATAATTACCGGGTCCTCCTGGGCCACCGGGTCCTCCTGGTGTTCCTGGGGAGCCGGGGCTGCCTGGGCTGCCTGGTTGTCCGGGGTAGTAGCCACCGCTACCGCCTGGGCCGTTGGGACCACCTGGGCCTCCTGGTCCACCTGGGCCACCAGGTCCTCCTGGTGTGCCTGGAGAGCCGGGACTGCCTGGGCTGCCTGGTTGTCCGGGGTAGTAGCCACCGCTGCCACCTGGGCCGTTCGGGCTACCTGGGCCTCCTGGTCCACCTGGGCCACCGGGTCCTCCTGGTGTGCCTGGAGAGCCGGGGCTACCTGGACTGCCTGGTTGTCCGGGGTAGTAGCCACCGCTGCCGCCTGGGCCGTTCGGACCACTTGGGCCTCCTGGTCCTCCTGGGCCGCCGGGTCCTCCTGGTGTGCCTGGCGAGCCGGGACTGCCTGGGCTGCCTGGTTTTCCGGGGTAGTAGCCACCGCTACCACCTGGGCCGTTCGGGCCACCTGGCCCCCCTGGTCCTCCTGGGCCGCCGGGTCCTCCCGGTGTGCCTGGGGATCCGGGGCTACCCGGGCTGCCTGGTTGTCCGGGGTAGTAGCCACCGCTGCCTCCTGGGCCATTGGGACCACCTGGTCCACCTGGTCCTCCTGGACCACCTGGTCCTCCTGGTGTGCCTGGGGAGCCGGGGCTGCCTGGGCTGCCTGGTTGTCCGGGGTAGTAGCCACCACTGCCGCCTGGGCCGTTAGGTCCACCTGGTCCACCTGGTCCTCCCGGGCCACCTAAAGTGATTGGTAATACATATTTTGCATTTAAAATTTTACAATCTTTAGATATTACTCATTACCTAATAAAGTTAGAAATCAGTCAGTCATATTCGACGACAGGTTTGGCTCAGTTGGTACTGACCCTGCCCACTGTACCGACGGTCGCGGGTTCGAATCCCGCTAGGGGCAAACTTTGTCGAATGTTTGTACTACTTTGTACCCGAGTCATGGATGTTTAGTATTTATATATGTATGTATTTCTCAATATAGGGTCAAGCAAAATGTTGTGGCGATATTTTAACCGCAGAATCAGCAGCTGTCGACTCTACGCACGTTTTTAGGGTTCCGTACCCAAAGGGTGAAAAACGGAACCCTATTAATATGCCTCCGATGTCCGTCCGTCCGTCCGTCCGTCTGTCTGTCACAGGGCTCTATCTCTTCAACGGAAATAGGGATTTGAAATTTTCACAGAATGCGTGTTTCTGTGGCCGCTATCACAACAAATACTAAAAAATTAAAATATATCTATATAAATTGGGGTCTTCATACAAGTAACTGTTTTTTTCTTCGTCTCATTTCAAGCGCTCTATCTAATGAACTATTATTGTTAGACACCTGAAATTTTCACAAAATACGCATTATTAAAGCCTCCATCACAACAAATACTGAAACAGTCAATAAGTTTATTCCCGATGCGGATTTTAACACAGGAAAGTTACGTATTTTTTCGAACGTCGCTCTTTACGTACATTAATACAATACAATATTACAAGAGTTAAAAAAATGATTTCCTGACTCTAAAACAATAAAACAAATAGAAAAACTGAAAAAAAAACTCAATAAAAAAAGTGTGGAGGGGTTTGGGATTTGAACCCACGTTCACTTGAATGAGTTTCCACGTCTCTCACGAATACGCCACCAGAGCACTTACTACGCTGGCGAAATTAGGTATCTATATGTTCCATAGTTAGAACGAATAGAACAAAAGTCTAATTCAAATTTCGAATATTTTTTTGTATATTCATTCAAGTCCATGATATGACTAAATAGTTCCATGTTGCCAGTGTTGTTTTTTCTAATGGACTCATCGATGTCGCTGGCTAAAGAAGTATGTTTAGTTTTTTTTTTAAAAGTACATAGACTTATGATGAATTAATAAATTCTATACAGACGATGATTCCCAATTCCGATATGTGAATTTTCTCCTGTCTTCCAATAAAATCTTGTTCGGCTTCGACCCTGCCTGATAGGGTCATAAGGTACTTAGTGTTGTGATTAAATTGATATTTTTTTTCACCAACTGTGAATAGGGATCACATAGAGACGCTCAGTTGTACGGAACCCTACATATGCGATTCCGCATTAGACTGATTTTTTAGCTTTTTTTTCGAGTTGATAATTTTTTTATGGGATTCAGGTATCGCTCACGCCATCAACCCCGTCCAACTTGAAAAAAAATTAATTCCCAAAAAAACATGCTTTGAATCGATAGCTGATTTTGTGGGTAAAATATCGTCACAACACACACAACGTTTTGCTTGACCCCGCATAAGTATCGTTGTCTAGCACCCATAGTACAAGCTTTGCTTAGTTTGGGGCTAGGTCAATTTGTCAAATGTCTGAAGATCTGAAGATATTTATTTATCTATAGCAGTTTTAATACCTGGAGAGCCTGGTGAGCCCGGACTGCCAGGGGAGCCGGGTTGTCCGGGGTAGTAGCCAGGTCCTGAGGGTCCCGACGGGCCTCCTGGACCACCTGCAACAAACACAATAGTAGATTAAGGGTTAATTATATTACTATGGGATAAATAATGTATGGCATGACAGCTCGGCGGCCATATTTAACGACCAGGAGTCCGTCAACTGTGCATGAATCAACTCATCCTTAGGGTAGGTTGATTCAAACCGTCCGTTAAAGTTAACATTAAATATTTTACAATGGGACAAAATGACGTTTCTGTATGGAATGACAGCTCGGCGGCCATATTTAACAACCAGGAGTCCCTCAACTATATTGTGACGATATTTTTCCCACAGAATCAGATATCTATTCTAAGCATGTATTTTAGGTTTTTTTTTCAAGTTGGTAAAAAAATGCATGGAGTACTCCCAGTATGGGTTGATGTTGTGAGCGATACCTGAATCCCATACAAAATTATGTTTTTACCACCTCGAAAAAACATCAAAGCCTAAAAACATGCTTAGAATCGATAGCCGATTATGTGGATAAAATATCGCTTTAACGTTTTTCTTGACCCCGTATGTACAAAACCAACGAACCTTTGAATTATCCTCATGCAAGAGTTCCCTACCCCTTAATAAATATAACGTTACTCATACCTACATAAAACCGCCCTTCATAAGGATTATCCTCAAATATATATCATATTTATAATGACGATCTGTATTAAAAGGGGAGTATCATTCTAATTGCATTGAGTGTCGCATAAAAATGAGATCGTCACAGACAGCTGAACCTGAGTCTAAGTGATACTAGATGAGGCTGTGCTAATGATAATGTCACGCTTAATCCGATCGTGCCTCTCTATCGCTTGTTTCGCGCTCTCGCTTCCACGCTCGGCTCAGGTAGAACGTGACAATGAGTCATGCTTTTTCGCGCGAGCAGCCAGCGTTCATCGATTTATAAGACGTCAAAAAATAAAACCATCAAACTTGGAAAGACTATTGAGATAAACTGCGATGTCGAATTCATGATCAGTCGATTCACTTTTGACACCGATTTTGCAGTAATTCTAAATTAGAAGGCGATTTCCTAGTTTTTCAAGAAATGGGACCAGTGTTGACGAATACCCTTTCGATTACAAAAATAATTTTCGAAATCGGTAGCCTCCTTTTGTTTTGAAGTTTGTTCAAAACTAACCTGGGCCGCCAGGGTAACCGGGGGATCCAGGTTTGCCAGGCGTGCCGGGTGATCCGGGGGTGCCGGGTGATCCTGGGGTGCCGGGTGATCCAGGTGATCCGGGGTAGTATCCTGTCGATGAAAGGTAGTATTCCTTATTAAACGACATCTGTTGCGTACGGAAGGAGTTTTGATAGCTTTTATACATTTTTATGCTTTTTAGGGTTCCGAAGTCCACAAGGAACCCTTATAGTTTCGCCATGTCCGTCCGTCCGTCCGTCCGTCCGTCTGTCCGCACTATTGCTCGGAGATGCTTAGGTCTAGAGAGCTGTAATTTGGCATGAATATGCATATTAGTTACGCTGACAAAGTGGTACAATAAAATTTTGAAATATATTTTTTTATAGGGTCCCTCCCCTACTCGTAAAGTGGGGATGTAATTTTTTTTTCTTGCGTACCCCATGGTGCGGCATATCGTTGAATAGGTCTTAAAAAAATATTATGGGTTTGTTAAAACAATTTTTTGATTAAGTGATGCGTTTGTGAAATATTAAGCTTTAAAGTGCTATTTTTTGTTAGAGTCACGTGTCCCCCCCCCCCCTGCCAGCTAAATGGTGGTATTTGGATGGCTGAAAAAAATCACGGTTGTGGCATATATAACGTAGTTGAAAGAAAAACTATCAGAGCTAAGTAGGCTGTACAAACTTACGAGTAATAGTCGACCAACTTATAATGATGATTTTTCTCGAGCGGCAGGGGCGTCGGGCGGGCACGTCATACCACAGGCTAGCTAGATGCTAATAAGTCTTAGAAAGGTACTGTGGGCATCCTCAACTTCGGAACCCTATAATTTGCGCGTGGCCCGACACGCACTTGGCCGTTTTTTTAGATATCTTATGTTTTTATATTTTTTAATTTATTGATTTTCCACTCTTCAGGGTTTTATTTCAGCTTTTTGCAACAACATCACATCACAATAACTACGAGTAAATAGTTCCCTTTCCTCTTGAAGTATAAAGAATTCAGTAAATAGACAAATAATAGTACGAGTACCTACAAGATACGTGCAAACATATATTTAAGTTAGTAGGTACTTATAGGTAATTAGGTACTGAATTAAAAATATTGTTCCAGTCACAGTTTTCAACTTCTTCACTTTACCTACTCGCAAAAGTTTCAAGAAAGCGATTGTTCAGTGTTTTAAGCTTACCGGGGTTAGGGTGGCTGGCTCCGCCGGAACTGTCGGTGGGGGGTTTGGGGGGGCGAGGAGGGCGCGTGATCGGCTTCGCGGGGACCCCTCCGGGCGTGCGGCCGCAACCCTTCGGGAAGTACAGCTTGTCGTACGGGATCAGCTGGCCGGGAATCGGCTTGTTGCTGTCCAGGACGCTGAAAAAAAAAACAGTCATTTCCAAAGGTTGTCTAAAATAAATGGAGAGGAGCGTGGCGCGGGCTGTTTTATTTAAGAAGCTAATCCAAGGCCAGCGACCGCGCGCGGCCGTATCGGCCGTCAGATGCTCCCATCGGCCGCGCGCGACATTCGCGTCGCGGGTTCCATACATTCTCATACATCGTTGGCTTCCGAATAGCACCTTACACAAAGCATACAGAGTAAGTACTTTTCAGCCTATCTCGATTCCCCGTAAGTGTTTTAGTCGGTGCTTCAATTATAGCTAGTTTAAGTGCAGTATCGTCTAAAGTTTTGAATTGCATTGCATTCCATTATGGTTGGTATTTTTATTTTTTACCTACTCGTTGGCACTCATCATTGTTGACGAAAGAAGAAAATTGACAAATATTTAGTAATACGGCGCATTCACATGGGATACGTCTTTGACGATTCGTTAAAATTTCTATATAGTATTTTCACGAATCGTGACCACGTGTGAATGCGCCCTTACTTAGGTATCGCGAAGGATTTAGTTCAACAGATAGGTACATTGTTTAATTGAACTACTAAGCTATAATTACATTCATCGGAGATTGGCTCAAGCACACAAGTTCTTCTAATAGAAACTTCTTCACTACATTCTTTTGTGTCTGATTTTTTAGTTTAGGATTTATTAATCTGTGCTTTAGGAGAAACTTTGCCACAAAGAAATTTGTCTAGAAGTAAAAGAACAGTAAGTAATAAAAACTTGAAGAGTATGTTAGAAAAAAGCGTCGATGTGAATGTAATGCCAGTAAATGATTGTTGTTCGCTACTTAGGTTGATTTGATAGGCCATGTTAGCTCGACAACAGCCTGCGCGGAGTGCCGCTGCCAACTTTAATCGCATTGTGGCTTCTGTTGCGGCCCACATCAAATAGAAATTTTGCTTAGTTACCGGATGAATCGTAAATGGGAAAGAAAAATCGCTAATTTAAAAAGAACCTTTTGAACAACTTCCAAAGGAAACTTTCCTGTTTATTTAGGATTACTTCCACAGTCGGAGATTTTTTACCTTTTACAAGGAACATCTGTTTGTATAGGATTTTCCATATAGTGACCCGATTTAATTGCGGTTGAGTGTATATAGGTAACTTTACTAATAATAAGTAGCATATGTCCTTTCCCGGGACCCCAACTATCTCCAAACCAAATTTCGTCCAAAATCGGCCCAGCGCAAGAAAAATTACCTGTTTAAATAAATATTTTTGTGTTTTACAGTCATGGTAGGTACGTTCGGGTAAAAAGCTGGGCCTGTATTTGAAGTCTTTAAATAGGGATCTCGCTCTTCCCTATGGGATCGCTCACGCGTCGCGTGAACTTTGAGCAGGTAGATTTAAAATTCAACTTTACGCGTGAGCGATCCTACAGGGAACAGGGAGATCCCTATTTAAGACTTCGCATAGAGCCCCTGCTGTTGTGGTCATCATTGTGGCATAGGTATTGAAGTTTTAATTAGACGTAAATTATAATTAACGTATCAATAATCTAATTGGATTCTTACTTTTCATCATACTCGTGTTTTTCATCAGGGAAGACTTCAACAGGTTTGTTGGGCTCGACGACTCGGTACCCGTGGCTGTCGGCGACATAGTGGGTGGCGCGGAGGATGCCATCCGGGTCCACGTAACCATAGCAACCGTACGTCACGCCGTCGGGGCCGCGGTTCTCGTGGTGGAACTGGCCGCCTGGACCGACGTCGTAGCCGAAGCCATAAGCACCTGAAAAAAAAACAGGTAAGTCAGTTTTGAAGTACCTACTGGCTGGAAAAGTGCGCATTCCCTTAAGTAAAAGTATTTGACGCTGGATAAAAAGTAAGGTACGTAGCAAATTATTTATCTTATTCGATTTATGAAAAGAAGTGGTTGCGTTTAATGGCTAAAAGATTTGCTGAAATATTTCTTCGCATTTGTTACCTATAGGAATTTTGTTTAAAGTTTCTTATTCAATAAAACATTTTAGATCACTGAAGTCCTCTCTTTTTTTTCAACCTTAGCAACCTCTTTTTTTAGGGTTCCGAAGTCCACAAGGAACCCTTATAGTTTCGCCATGTCCGTCCGTCCGTCCGTCTGTCCGCACTATTGCTCGAAGATGATTAGGTCTAGAGAGCTGTAATTTGGCATGAATATGCATATTAGTTACGCTGACAAAGTGGTACAATAAAATTTTGAAATATATTTTTTTATAGGGTACCTCCCCTACTCGTAAAGTGGGGATGTAATTTTTTTTTCTTGCGTACCCCATGGTGCGGCATATCGTTGAATAGGTCTTAAAAAAATATTGTGGGTTTGTTAAAACCATTTTTTGATTAAGTGATGCGTTTGTGAAATATTAAGCTTTAAAGTGCTATTTTTTGTTAGAGTCACGTGTCCCCCCCCCTGCCAGATAAAGGGTGGTATTTGGATGGCTGAAAAAAATCACGGTTGAGGCATATATAACGTAGTTGAAAGGAAAACTATCACAGCTAAGTAGGCTGTACAAACTTACGAGTAATAGTCGACCAACTTATAATGATGATTTTTCTCGAGCGGCAGGGGCGTCGGGCGGGCACGTCATACCACAGGCTAGCTAGATGCTAATAAGTCTTAGAAAGGTACTCTGGGCATCTTCAACTTCGGAACCCTATAATTTGCGCGTGGCCCGACACGCACTTGGCCGGTTTTTCATAATTTTGAAAGGAAAATATACCACCTATACGGGGTCAAGCAAAATAAAAATCACTATGGGATTGATGATGTGAGCGATAAGGACTTACCTGAATTGGCTATGGGTGAAAAATGACAATGTGCTCGATTATTTTTTTAAGGATAGGAATAACCTTCCGTATCAAGAGAAAAAAATCTCAGAATTTTCCGTACCGTAGATTCTGCGTAAAAAATAAAATTGGTTTTGCGTTATGACGATTGAAATAAAGGTGTTTCCTTGGTCCAAAAAAAGTGTTGATACTATTGACATTATTGATTTTTTCAAGAAGTAGTGCTGCATACTTGATTTCCTCACGATATTTTCCTTCACCGAAAAGCTCATGGTAACTTCAAATTGAATTTCGTACGTAAGTAAACTTAGAGGTGCGAGCCGGAATCGAACCCCCGACCCTCTGCATGAGAGGCGGTAGGTCGAACCACTGGGCCAATCCGCACTGGGCCCGCGTGGGGACTATAGCCCAAACGGTCTCATGATGAGAGGAGGCTTGTGCCCAGCAGTGGGATGCAAATAGGCTGTAGAAGTATAGTAGTAGTAGTAGCCGCTTTTATTACCGCACAATTATGTATCTGGAGATAGTTGGAGAGTCAGGAAGTTACTCTTCTACGAAAGGACTTACGGAGGGACTTTGAAGTAGGAACTTCGTTGATTAGTTTTGGTGTAAGTATTCGTAGATTCCTAAAAATAGTTTCACTGTGAACTATGTTTCAGAATCAATATAAGTTCTTACGTCACTCTTACGTAACTTACCTACTGACTAACAGACTGATGACAACGCATACCAAAACTACGGAAAAAATTTTAATGATTGTGCGCACAATATACCTACGAACGGTATTTCATTTAATTTTTTCAAGAACCCCAATCGAGATTCTAATAATGAAGAAAAATGACCTATATTATAATGTTACTATACTTAACTACTACCTAATGGATCCTGTTACCTCTTCACGCTTCAACCGCTGGACCGATTGAGATGAAATTTGGCATGGAGATAGTTGGGGTCTCGGGAAAGGACATAGGCTAACTTTTTATCCCGGTATAATGCAAAGTTCACGCGGGAACGCGATAACTTGAAAACCACGCAGGCGAAGACGCGGGCGGAATCTAGGCCATATCGTTAAACACGCGTTATCCTTTAACCCTTAAATAGTATAAGTACTTTCAATTTGTAGTGAGTTGAATTGAAAATTGAATTGTAGGCTGCTGCCAAAGCTCCATCGTTTAAAATTTCGAGTTTTTGAATGACGACTACACGATGACAGCAAAAAAAGGAACGTTCAAAAACGTGGTCCAATATGACACTTTTTTCGTTAGTAGAGAGGTGAAAAATCGTGTGTGTTCACTCTGCAGCAAAGGGGTCGTCCATTAATCACGTGATGTTTTTTAAGCATTTTTTAACCCTCCCTCCCCCTTGGTGATACGTGGTGAGGATTGACTACCCCCCCCCCCCCCCACCCAAAATCAAGTTATTTTTTTGCAATTTTTAGAATATTATCTTTATATACAAGTACAAAGTATAATCTAATGTTATTCTATAAAAATAATTTTCGGTTTAGAAATCGCGCGTTGCAAAGCTACTTCGCGACTTGTGCGTTGGTTGTATAGCACGATGAAACTTAGAAGGCGTGTGGATTAAGCAATAACATACCCTGCGTCAACGGCTTAAGTGCTTCGCCGCGCGCCTTCAAGTTGTGTTCTGCTTATGCCTAAGCTTCGCTACGCTCAGGGGTCTACTTACTAGTGTCGTAGTTGGTTTCGTAATACTGGCTCTTTTCGTCGTCTTCGATGTCGACTACGACTTCGTTGGTCCCCTGGTCGACGGGCCCGTAGTACTGTCGGCCCTCGCGCCCGTTCGACGCCGATACTTTTTCTGTAGCTGGCTCTTCTTCGCTAGCTAGTGCTAGGGCTAGCGATGCCTGTCGACAAGGAAAATGTTTTATAAGTAATGCCATAGAAGAAGTAAATCAAACAAATGAAATAATTAGTTTATTTATTATTAATAATAATTATTATTTTTAAATAGGTAGTTACTTATAATTGTATTTGTTTTTTAGTTTTACACTGTTTGATTTAATAAATCAATAAATAAAACAAATCAGCATACGCTCGAAATAAGTGTTAAATGCGATAATAGATGGCGCTGCATACAAATTTGAACTCCATGAGCTACATCTAGATGGCGCTGTACAGGCGAAATATGAAAATTTGAAGCTCCCTGGCTATTTCCGATGTACGCCGTAATGTAAGGAGATGACAGTCTTATATAATTAATTATATTGTCTCTGGTAATGTGTAATCAATATAATATAGTTATCCACTAATAATAAAGCCGACTTGTGCGTCTAGAACAAATAAAGTTATGCTGTAAAAATGATTTTCTAATGCATGGGGGGAGTTTTTTATTTTGTTTGAATAGTTCACAATCCATCCCATAATTTTCCTAAAAGATATACCTCATTAATTAGAAATCGATATTTATATTCTAACGTAGGGTCTGATCAATATACATACAACTGAAAGAAATCGACGCTACATGAAATTGCATCCAAGAATCATTTTATCACGAGAGCTGTTACATGGACATATCTCTTTGCTTAAAGAATTGAAGTAGGCGCTAGATATATTCACTGGTGGCATGTTGAGCCAGGACGTGGTCATCATTAATTCCGAGAGGCTTATATTTGAAGTATCGTACATGCCAATTTCTGAAGCCAAAAAAGTTAATTTAAAAAAACAAAAAACCCGACTGCGTAAAAGACTAAAAAGAAAAAAATAAGATTACTTAGTTCAGTAGTAGCTAGGATTATGTTAAGTAATATTTACCGTCGCCATCAGATATATGGTAGCGAACAATGTGATCATAAATATCTGGACACGATCTTACTGTCAAGACGTTAGACTACATGCTCAGATATTTCTGATCATTCTTGCTTGCTCATATTACGTCTAATGGCGATCGTACCTACTGAGAAAATACACCATGGAAATAATTTCATGTTCGACACTAACATAAATCAAATATTGATTGCTATTGAGGAATCTAAAGATGCCTACTATCGGGACCCATTATTTGTAACATTTTACCCTAGATTTTAAATGGGTCCCGACTGTAGGCATCTTTAGATTCCTCAATAGCAATCAATATTTGATTTATGTTAGTGTCGAACATGAAATTATTTCCATGGTGTATTTTCTCAGTAGGTACGATCGCCATTAGACGTAATATGAGCAAGCAAGAATGATCAGAAATATCTGAGCATGTAGTCTAACGTCTTGACAGTAAGATCGTGTCCAGATATTTATGATCACATTGTTCGCTACCATATATCTGATGGCGACGGTAAATATTACTTAACATAATCCTAGCTACTACTGAACTAAGTAATCTTATTTTTTTCTTTTTAGTCTTTTACGCAGTCGGGTTTTTTGTTTTTTTAAATTAACTTTTTTTATTTTACTATTTTTAGTTAGGGATTATAAGACCGTAAATTCCGCAATCTTGTCATTTCATGGAGAGAGTTGCTATCGTGGGGATTATTAAGTAGCTTGCGATGATCTAAATTACTGATTATTAATCCCTCTAGAGACCTAACCCGGCTCAAAGCTACATAAGCCTGACCCTTCGCAAAAATGCGTGTACCTAAATCAACCACAGCTCGGTCTCAGGTAGTTCCTTGTAGCTTATGTACAGTAACACCCCAGCACAATATCTAGCGACCAAGCTTTGCTCGACACCGAGTTTTCTCAGGTACCTACCTATTCCAAATTTCATCCAAAACGTTAGAGGCGATTCTGAAATCGCTTGTATAAATAAATAAACATACAAGATTAGGCGCGTTTACAGTACAAGATCTACAGGTTGAAATCAAAGACGTGAATGCATATGAGTTTATCTGGGATAAAAAGTAGCTTATGTCTTTTTTCCGAAATCCAACTATCTCCTTACAAAATTTAATCTAAATCGGGCACGAAGTTATCATCGAGTACGGAAAGTCTAAATCTGCGCGAGACGAAGTCGCGGGCAACGGCTAGTCTATATTATATATTATATACTAGCTGTTTCCCGCGACTTAGTACGCGCGTGAACATCAAAATGTAAAAATTCCGTTCCCGTGGGAATTTCGAGCAATCCTCTTTTAGTGCCGCTTCGGCCGTCTACAGAACCGGAGTTTCGGAACTGGTTCCGTACGAGGCTTTTAAATTACTTGTATGGAACTGGTTCCCTACGAGGCTTTTTTTTTACCTGTATGGAACTGGTTCCGATTCCGATCAAGTAATTATTATATTTCATCAGCCGTGTACGGAACTATTAACTATTAACTATCAAGTATTGAAAAAAATCAGTCAAATGCGGAATCGCATATGTAGGGTTCCGTACAACTGAGCGTCTCTATGTGATCTATTCACATTTGGTGAAAAAAAAAACAATTTAATCACAACACTAAGTACCTTATGACCCTATCAGGCAGGGTCGAAGCCGAACAAGATTTTATTGGTAGATATCATATCATGGACTTGAATGAATATACAAAAAATATTCGAAATTTATAGCCGGGCGAAGTGAGGGACAAGGGAAACTCGACTTTAGCACGAGAACTTTACTACACGGACGTTCTACACTACCGGGGACAATAAGTGCGCCACCGTACTGACAAAGTAAATCCCAGCTTAGGGTGGGTTGATTCAAACCGTCCGTTAAAGTTAACGTTAAATATTTTACTATGGGACAAAATGACGTTTCTGTATGGAATGACAGCTCGGTGGCCATATTTAACGACCAGGAGTTCGTCAACTGTGCTTGAATCAACTCACCCTTAGGGTGGAAGTTCACTGTGGCAGCCACGGTATTATCCGGATAATCGACACTAAAACAGCAGAGGTGAAAGCTTATAGCGTGCTAGATACTAGGTCCTAATCGGAACAAATTTTTGCATATGACCGCATGTCACTGTTTGGTGGCAACCAAATGATAGCGCGATGTAATCGACAGCGAGCGCCATCTAGCGAAGACCGCTGTAACCTTGACGTGCTACAAATTTGAATTAGACTTTTGTTCTATTCGCTCTAACTAGATACCTAATTTCGCCAGCTTAGTAAGTGCTATGGTGGTGTATTCGTGAGAGACGTGGAAACTCATTCAGGTGACCTCGGGTTCAAATCACACACATACTATCCACACTTTTTTTTCTTGGTTTTTTTACTTATTGAGTTTTTTTTTTCAGTTTTTCTATTTTTTTCTTGTTTTAGAGTCAGGAAATCACTTTGTTTAATATTTATAAAATTTTATTGTATTAATGTACGTAAAGAGCGACGTTCGAAAAAATACGTAACTTTCCTGTGTGAAAATCCGCATTGGGAATAAACTTATTGACTGTTTCAGTATTTGTTGTGATGGAGGCTTTAATAATGTGTATTTTGTGAAAATTTCAGGTGTCTAACAATAATGGTTCATTAGATAGAGCGCTTGAAATGAGACGAAGAAAAAAACAGTTACTTGTATGAAGACCCCAATTTATATAGATATATTTTTAGTTTTTAGTATTTGTTGTGATAGCGGCCACAGAAACACGCATTCTGTGAAAATTTCAAATCTCTACCTATTTCCGTTGAAGAGATAGAGCCCTGTGACAGACAGACGGACGGACGGACATCGGAGGCATATTAATAGGGTTCCGTTTTTCACCCTTTGGGTACGGAACCCTAAAAACGGAGCGGTCCACGTGGTCTAATTCACTTATTGTCCATTCCTCAACCGTCTATTCCCCGAATGTCTGTTCCCTGAAAGTCCATTCCCTTGAATGTCTATTCCCTGAATGTCTATTTTCCCCGAATGTCGACTACTAGTTTACCGGTAAGGGTCCACTCAGTCCGTGAATATGTAAAGACTTAGGAATGTGACTGGGTCGACGGGTCCCCGCTACGCGGGGCCCCTATTTCTAGGTAGTTTGCCCTTCGGGCGTATATAGATGACTAACAAACCTAACCTACATTCACACCTTTGACCTAAGTAAGATATGTATGTATAAATAGTATAGGTACATATAAAGTAATCGGAATCAGTTACCTACAAATTACTTTATGAAGTAATCGCAGTCGGTTACATAAAAGCACAGCAAAAGCCTCGATCGGAACCAGTTCCATACAGGTAAAAAAAAAGCCTCGTACGGAACCAGTTCCGAAACTCCGGTTCTGTAGACGGCCGAAGGTCTTAGTGCACCCCTACACTCCCCAAGGAACCTACATGCTAACTTTCTGATATCTACAACCGGTGATTTGGCCTGTGCGTTGTTACATCAGTCAATCAGTTTTGCCTTTTAAATTTTCAGAACTATTATTTTATATATTATTATTATTATAATATTATAAATGCGAAAGTAAGATGAAGTAATTCTAACGTATACTTGCGTCCGGTACCTGTAAGCTACCGAAGCTTGCCAAGCGTGTAAACGCACCATTACCATTACGTAAGATCATAATCAGTCACTGAGAAAAGCACCAACAGAAAAATATTTGCGACTGCAGCGCCACCTACCGGGCGTGTTTATTGTGTTTTAAATTAATCCAGGAAGCCATTCAAATAAGCACACAAAGTTTCATCCAAATCAGTCTAGTCGTTTAGGACGAGCAGGGTGCCAAACACACGTAAGAAGAATTATAATTATACCTAAGTACCTATATTAAAATTTATAACTTGAGATTGCACTTTATTTATGCATATACTTTACCTGCTTTCCAACAGGCGAGCCGACGGAACACATTTCAAAACTCACTATCCATCAGGTGGGCCAAAATTATTAAATTTACTAATTATAAAAATGATAGAAACTCATATCGGATCAGTCATCCGTCGGCCGCACGCGTCAGTCGCAACCCACGAAAACGTCTCCATAATTCCCATACTACACCGGCCGCATCGCCGGCACGCGTCAGCCGCAGCCGCAAGCCGCAGCGATCGATCGGAGACATCCAAAACCGACCTTAACCCGGCTCAAAACGCTGGGTCTATTAAAATTCTTCAAGTCAACCGATAGATGGCGCTACTGGTACTACATAAGAGTATTAGGTAGCTATTTTATTTATTTACGAGCGCTGAGTACTGACTAGTGTAATTGGTACCTATAATCAATTAGGTTATATTTCACTGTATCACACACACTATTGACACTTTAAATGTAATAACGAAACTAAAAGTCTTCAAGTCAACGGATAGATGACGCTACTGGTACACTACATTGCACATGCGTACGTACTTGATTGAAGTTTGAGATTTATGAAAAACATTATTATTAAGTATTTTATAGTCGTCGTGACCTGCTTGAAGACTCGTTGGTCTAGATTATTTCCTGTGTTGCTAATTCGAACGGATTTACTACTGGTACCTGGTACCTACTTTACGTGGTTAGTAAAGGAACTTTGAATCGTTATAAATCATAAACGGTTCTTTTGTCTGAAAAATGGTCAAAGAAACCTAATAATGATTTTTAAATACCTATTCAACGATACCTCACATGCCATAGTTGGTTGACTTTTATTTTTTTATTTTGTACAATATGGCGTCTGGTGGCCGCCATTTTGAATTTTGATTAATTTCATATCTTCAGTGACACTCGCGCGATTCAGACGAATCGATTGACGTATGATTCATTAAAATCGACCCACGCGTTTGATCTCTAGTGTGCCACAAAGGAACAAACATACATACATACATACATACATACATACATACATACATACATACATACATACATACATAGACAGGTAAACACATAACCCTCCTTTGCGGTGCGCAGTCGGGTAAAAAGAAGGTTTATTCTTGAGCCAGCTTCGGAATCTCGTTTCTTTTTCGGTTTCAATTATTACTCTGACCTCTCAGATACTTAATTACTTTTATTAGTGATTAAGGTGAAGGAATTCTTCAAAGCCTTTTAAAATTGTAATCTTTAACCTAAATGCCTGTTGAAATAGAGGCTGTAATAACTTACTTTGTATTTTCTCCACAAATAATTTTGTTGATAAATTAATTTATGATTTTGAATTTCATTCTTCATAAGTATCTGTAGTTAAGGCGCCTGTAGCCGTCGATGACCTTGGGCGTTCGAGCTAGATCCTCTCAATAATAACCGCGCCAAATACGCTAACGTAAATTACAACGATACCAATGGTTAATTTCGCCCGTTGTCTTAAGTCTACCGTGGCCCAGCGGTCCAAATTCATCATGACGTACATGAGAGCGCCCTCTTGCGCGGGTTCAAATCACCGCCTAAAATATCTTTTTGTATATTTTTTTTATGAATTGAATACTTTTTTAATTAATTTACATGCTGAACATGGTACTAGTGATATTTAGATATTTTTAATGTTTTTTCGTATCAAAGTCGTAGTTTAAGAATATGCAATGCAATTAGGCATTATGCGTATGTAGGGTAAAACCCCGATTAATGACTACATACATTATAAAGTTCAAACAGCAGGAAAACTGGCCTGTCTGGAAAAAAAATCTTCATGGTTTTATTAATTATAATCATGATTTTTTAATGTCAAATATTCTTGAATAAAGTCATTGTTAAAATCCGATCATTCTGTACAATCTAAACATATATTCTGTACATCTAAATATACATGGTGGGTCAGAAAATATGGCAAATACCTAATTAACCCATAGTATCGGCTATCGATTCTAAGTATATTGTATAGGTAAACATATTTTGTATAGGATTCAGGCGTCGCTCACACAACCAATCCCATATACATTTTTTTTTACCAACTCGAAAAAAAATTAAAGACCTATACAATATACTTAGAATCGATAGCCGATATGGTGGGTTAATTATTTGCCATATTTTCTGACCCACCGTGTATAAAACTCAAAGGTGACTGACTGACATAGTGATCTATCAACGCACAGCCCAAACCACTGGACGGATCGGGCTGAAATTTGGCATGCAGGTTCCTTAGGGAACGTATGGGAGCGCTAAGAGAGAATTTCCCGAAATTCCCACGGGAACGGGAAAAACGGGATCTTTCATTTTAATATTTCTGCGCATACGAAGTTGCGGGGAAAAGCTAGTTATCTATAAAAACATCAATTCAGATTCCTTTTCTAAGTTGGTGGACGTGAATTGGGCCATCGTCCACCTGGACGCAATCTGGATTAAGTGGACGCAAACTTGGTAAATCGCCTAATATGCCTATTTGTGTCGTTTTTTTGAAAACCACCAGATGTTTCGACCAAAACCGTAAGTTACGAGTATATTGAAAAGGACTATATAATCAATACATTACGTTCCTTTTATAATCAAAATTTCAATTAGAACATTTTTATTTTCACCTTCAAACTTGCCAACTCCACTAAGTGGACGCAAACAGGCGAAGCGACCCTACTTTTCTGGTTGAGTTCGGGATACCTACCAAGCTGGCAACAGCGCGCGCGACCGCGAGGTAAACAACACGAGTGCCGAAACTCGCAACGTCGCCTTGTTCACATCCACAACTTTCTGTATAATGCAATGAAGTTATAGAAAAATAACACGACTTCAAATCCAATATAAAAGTCAAATTTTTGAAACGAACTTTTCTACTTCTAGCTTTAGTAATCATGATAGTTTAGATATTTTTAAATTAATAAATAAAAATATTTAAAAATATTAAAAACGCCGCATAATTCAACAAAGCGCCTACGTTAATAAGCGCAGCAAATGTGTGTTGTGATACTTGTGATTATACACTAAGTAAGACATAGGTTTTTCGTCTAAAAGCTATTTATCATAAAAGTTAAGAAGGTCAAGCCCTAGATAAAATTCTGAAAAGTACTTGCAAAAAATTTGGCAACGCAGATTTTTTCCTAAGCGGAAAGAAATGGTTACATATAGGAGGATTAAGGATTTCTTAAATGACATCCATAGTACAAATCATTACATATAAGACGATATAAAATACCAGAAACACTAATTGACTATATTTGTGTTCCATATTCGTAAACTTTGCAGATGACTACTTGTTACAATTATAGAAAAATGGTTACAAAAACACCTCGATTTTGCATTTTTGCCTCACTACTCACCTTAAATACATGGTAAAACGTATAAAACTTCATAAGTAATTTTCAAGTTCGTAGTTACTAAATAAAAAAATAAAAAAGCCGTGGTGGCCTAGTGGTTCGACCTACCGCCTCTCATGCCCATGGTCGGGTGTTCGATTCCGGCTCCCACCTCTAAGTTTACTTACGTGCGAAATTCAATTTGAAGTTACCATGAGCTTTTCGGTGAAGGAAAACATCGTGAGGAAACCTGCACGCATCTGCGAAGTAATTCAAAGATGTGTGTGAAGTCCCCAATCCGCACTGGGCCCGCGTGGGGACTATAGCCCAAACCCTCTGATGATGACAGGAGGCCTGTGCCCAGCAGTGGGACGCAAATAGGCTGTAGTAGTAGTAGTAGTATAGTTACTAAATTAAGGATAAAATCTGTGGACTCAGATTGAGCTCAGACATAATTCTATAAAGGAAAGTGTAAAAAATATGTTATGTATTTTAAGGTGAGTAGTGAGGCAAAAATGCAAAATCGAGGTGTTTTTGTAACCATTTTTCTATAATTGTAACAAGTAGTCATCTGCAAAGTTTACGAATATGGAACACAAATATAGTCAATTAGTGTTTCTGGTATTTTATATCGTCTTATATGTAATGATTTGTACTATGGATGTCATTTAAGAAATCCTTAATCCTCCTATATGTAACCATTTCTTTCCGCTTAGGAAAAAATCTGCGTTGCCAAATTTTTTGCAAGTACTTTTCAGAATTTTATCTAGGGCTTGACCTTCTTAACTTTTATGATAAATAGCTTTTAGACGAAAAACCTATGTCTTACTTAGTGTATAATCACAAGTATCACAACACACATTTGCTGCGCTTATTAACGTAGGCGCTTTGTTGAATTATGCGGCGTTTTTAATATTTTTAAATATTTTTATTTATTAATTTAAAAATATCTAAACTATCATGATTACTAAAGCTAGAAGTAGAAAAGTTCGTTTCAAAAATTTGACTTTTATATTGGATTTGAAGTCGTGTTATTTTTCTATAACTTCATTGCATTATACAGAAAGTTGTGGATGTGAACAAGGCGACGTTGCGAGTTTCGGCACTCGTGTTGTTTACCTCGCGGTCGCGCGCGCTGTTGCCAGCTTGGTAGGTATCCCGAACTCAACCAGAAAAGTAGGGTCGCTTCGCCTGTTTGCGTCCACTTAGTGGAGTTGGCAAGTTTGAAGGTGAAAATAAAAATGTTCTAATTGAAATTTTGATTATAAAAGGAACGTAATGTATTGATTATATAGTCCTTTTCAATATACTCGTAACTTACGGTTTTGGTCGAAACATCTGGTGGTTTTCAAAAAAACGACACAAATAGGCATATTAGGCGATTTACCAAGTTTGCGTCCACTTAATCCAGATTGCGTCCAGGTGGACGATGGCCCAATTCACGTCCACCAACTTAGAAAAGGAATCTGAATTGATGTTTTTATAGATAACTAGCTTTTCCCCGCAACTTCGTATGCGCAGAAATATTAAAATGAAAGATCCCGTTTTTCCCGTTCCCGTGGGAATTTCGGGAAATTCTCTCTTAGCGCTCCCATACGTTCCCTAAGGAACCTGCATGCCAAATTTCAGCCCGATCCGTCCAGTGGTTTGGGCTGTGCGTTGATAGATCACTATGTCAGTCAGTCACCTTTGAGTTTTATACACGGTGGGTCAGAAAATATGGCAAATAATTAACCCACCATATCGGCTATCGATTCTAAGTATATTGTATAGGTCTTTAATTTTTTTTCGAGTTGGTAAAAAAAAATGTATATGGGATTGGTTGTGTGAGCGACGCCTGAATCCTATACAAAATATGTTTACCTATACAATATACTTAGAATCGATAGCCGATACTATGGGTTAATTAGGTATTTGCCATATTTTCTGACCCACCATGTATATTTAGATGTACAGAATATATGTTTAGATTGTACAGAATGATCGGATTTTAACAATGACTTTATTCAAGAATATTTGACATTAAAAAATCATGATTATAATTAATAAAACCATGAAGATTTTTTTTCCAGACAGGCCAGTTTTCCTGCTGTTTGAACTTTATAATGTATGTAGTCATTAATCGGGGTTTTACCCTACATACGCATAATGCCTAATTGCATTGCATATTCTTAAACTACGACTTTGATACGAAAAAACATTAAAAATATCTAAATATCACTAGTACCATGTTCAGCATGTAAATTAATTAAAAAAGTATTCAATTCATAAAAAAAATATACAAAAAGATATTTTAGGCGGTGATTTGAACCCGCGCAAGAGGGCGCTCTCATGTACGTCATGATGAATTTGGACCGCTGGGCCACGGTAGACTTAAGACAGCGGGCGAAATTAACCATTGGTATCGTTGTAATTTACGTTAGCGTATTTGGCGCGGTTATTATTGAGAGGATCTAGCTCGAACGCCCAAGGTCATCGACGGCTACAGGCGCCTTAAGCAAACATTTTATTAGGTAAGTCTTTAGGTAAAGCAGCTATGTGAAGTACTGACGATATGTTTAGTCCTTGTAGTAGTCAGGTGTTGGTAAGTGTTTAGATTTAAAACTATATAAAACTTCTTCCAAACCGTCAAAGTTCATTAATTTATTTGTTAGACTGTCAACAGTTGGTATTTTATATTGAGCCAGCTACGTAAAACAGTTGCATATTTATCGCGTCTCCGCGGGTCTTGCTCAAGAACTCTATTGGTTTGGGTTTACTCAACCGATGTCTAAATATCATTGTTTGGGCGCGTCTCATGAATCTGATGATGTCATTCCACGTCATATTTCATAGTCGGTAGGTGACCTAGGGCTAGATTCATAGGCTATGTAATTTAATAAATTTATTAAAAAAAAGCATGCTATTTTGTCAGATAAAAATAAAACAAAAGCAATTTAAAACTGAATGAAGCCAATGGTTGTTATATTTAGTTTAGCCTTATAAAAAAATGTCCCTACTCGTTTAAAAATATATTATATAGAAATAATAGATAATTAAGAGCTTGGAATAAAAAGGAAAAGGTGTCAATTTTTTTATAGAATACGTCGGTTTTCATTTCCGTCCTTCTTCAGAATCTCGGGCTGGTCTGCGACGATTTGAGGTATTAATTGTGTTATTTGAGTGATATAGATCAGTTGGAGTAGGCACGCACAGTTGATCCCTATATCAGCGGCTTAGGGTCCGGTTACCGAAGGGTTTCGGTAATTAATTGTTTGCCCATAGAAATACTCGTATGAGCTGCCTTGGAACGTACAAACATTAATATGAGATCATAATTCAATAGTTATTGCAGGGTGTTTACAAGTTTTTACAATACAATACACTAATACTCTTTATTAAAAACCAAACAAAGTACACAAGTATATAATTTTATAAAAATAACTAAGAAGAAGGGTGACAACAAACAGGCGGTCTTATCGCTAAAGAGTGAGACATGAGGGATGTCTTAAATAATGAATAAAATATCCGTTTTATGTAATAAATTCACGTCATTCACGCTGAGGCATTTTTTTTAACGGATAACTTTATCTCTGCGCGGGACACGTGATGAAATGACATAAAAGCATGTCAAATTATATTCCTTTACTTGATTTACTATCAGCTCCTTGTGACATTTAAGATTATTTTTCTGCAGAAAGGTCGTTGCTAAAGCTGGCTTGCATCATCGTTGTATGAAAGTGCCCAACACCTGATTGCCTCGAAACGTCCTTGAGCACTAAGGACATAACAGTCAATGTCCTTAGTGCTCAAGGACGTTTCGAGGCAATCAGGTGTTGGGCACTAACTACAATGAAGATATAAATTGAGAAGACTAAGAATTTGCGTACCTAATGATAATTTATACATATAGGTAGGTAGATAGATGATTAAAGTTTAAAAAGTCCATAAAACGTATACTTAGTCGAGGGGACTATTAAACGGTGAAATAAACTGTGTTTAGAAAAAAAATCTGTATGTATGTAACTATGTATGTCCGATGCATGGGGGTAGATTATAATACAAGTCAACATATAGGCTACTTTTTATACCGAAAAAACGTATAGTTCTCGTGGGAACGCTCATACCAAATTCCATGCGGATAAAGTCGCGGGCAGAAGCTATAGATTATAATATTAGTATGCGATAAGCGGATCTTTCTAACGTATTATGTCACTGAGTAATGACTATCTTCTGGGATCAACCAGGTCAAAAATCCTTTTGTGTTGAAGTCGATGTTGTATAACGTCCATATTACGTAACTCATCGCGTGTCAACTTCTGCCTTATAAAATAAAAACTTTTTTGTTTTTTTTTTCAGTGCCATAAATAGACATAGACGAAATGTGCCTAGATTGGCGTCGAGTATATATATACCAATATATTATAACTAAATTCGATAAGTCGAGGGATAAAGTAAGACGCTTTTTACAGTTTTACGAAACAGCTCAGCTTTCGGAAGTAAAAATCATACCAAAAAACCGTCTACCAAAATTTAGTTTCAAGCGCTGAAGCACTTATTGGAATCTAAAGCAAAAAGGGATAAAGGTTACGTTTATGCGTTAATTTTGTAATAGCGCCCTTCAAGAAGCCATCATGAGAGGGTTCGGGCTAAAGTCACCACTTCGACCCAGTGCGCATTTGGGACTTGAATTACTTCGCAGCTGCGTGCAGGTTTCATCAAGTTTTCTTTCACCGAAAAGCTCAGTGGTAAATTAAAATTGAATTTCGCACAAATTTAAGTTAACTCAAATGTGCGAGCCGGTTTCGAAGCCGCTACCCTCTGCATGAAAGACGGTATGTCAAACCACTAGGCTACCACGGCTTATTAACAAGCAAGAAGAGTTTAGTTTCAATTCGATTCAATTATCGGGGACCTTTGTTATAGTATTGAAAATTGAAATGTTTGCGCGTGGTCCATATAAATGTGGCTTATTAGGATGCGAGTCGAGCGCGGCAGGGGCCGGTCCATCAGCCACCAAAACCTCACGTTTCGCACAAACCTCAAATTTTATGTTCTCAACTAGGCCACAAACGTGTAAGCATTTAAAGGATGATGGGTTTTAACGGGTGAATTCGCGAAACAATGGGCTTGGCACACAAATCCATAGCGGGCTTAAAATACGAAACTCGGCGGTATACATTTCGTACATATTTCGTACGCGCTCGAGTTGACAATGCTGAACTTGAACTCCGCTCACTGAATGTAAATAGATTATCTTTTGTGTTTTTCTTTTCGGTAATGCGGTCGCAACGGAATGAGTGAATGAAACTCTATGGTTCGTATTGTCTATTAATAAATAGACAATACGTACCTCGGTGACTTTTCGAATGACCTACTTTCGTATGAAAACTTGGTTCCTCATTGGAGTTTGCATTGGGGATCAATAAGGAAGGATGAGGATTTTCTCTAAGTCTTTTCGGATAAAATTATTTGGGACGTTAAAATAACGGCTTACTTAGTCATACACTTAACTTCAACTTGTCAAGCCGTGGTGGCCTAGTGGTTCGACCTACCACCTCTAATGCAGAGGGTCCGGGCACGTCCGGGACTCGATTCCGGCTCGCACCTATAAAGTTTACTTATGTGCGAAATTCAATTTGAATTTACCACTGAGCTTTTCGGTGAAGGAAAACATCGCGAGGAAACCTGCACATATCTGCGAAGTAATTCAAAGATGTATGTCAAGTCCCCAATCCGCACTGGGCCCGCGTGGGGACTAGAGACCAAATCCTCTCGTTATGAGAGAGAGAGAGGATGCCTGTGCCCAGCAGTGGGACGCAAATATGCTGTAGGTACTAGTAGTCATACACTATACCCTTAAACTTTCGGAGCGGCTAAATCGCCTTTCGGTCCCTTTCAATTAGCAATTAGTGAAGACGAAAACGTAAACGGACGGACGGAAAAGTATGGAAATCTTATGGCTGCTGTAACTGGTTACGAGTAACCATCAGGTGTGTGACCGTTTCGCCTTACAATACATTAAAGGAAAAAGTTGGTTCTCATTTTTTTTCCATTTCGTATATTATATTAATAATTCACTGTTCATGCGGAAAACTATATGTTTCGTGTTTGAATAAAAATCAAATTAAGACTTAGGTAATCCGGTCACGGTTACGAAGGGGATGGAGTTTTCCTCCTCACAGTGCGTGGTGCCGCTATGCAGATGCGAACATCATATTAAAATTTATTACATTTTCTGTTATACCTGTCGTATAATCAGCACATCTTTAAACCTGTGCTTAGTCATGCCTACAAAGGTATTCTATGCATGCGGATCTCATGTGCCCTTGTTTATTACCTACAGTTTTATGTTTGTTTAAATGCAACAAGAATTGCCAGTGTATTATTTTAAGTAAAAGAAGGTACTTTGTATATCTACCTCCTTTTGCTTAGTACACTCAACAGCAATGAATTCGGGTCGGGGGTATTTACTGTGTACTTACCCAGAAGTAATAGTTTCATACTCGTACCAGTCATACCTACCTATATTTCAAACTAAACTCATTTATGTCTTCGTGACAAGGTACTAAAACTCTTAGCTACTTTAGAATTAATAATAGGATTCCAAAACTCTAATTTATGTGACTCTTCAAGATCTTTTGGTATAAGTACATTTTGACCATCAACAAGCTCAAGTTATTTCAATTTATTGCTATCTGTATTACTTCCGAACCTTCCTCAGCATTCGTATGATGACGGGACATACGAATATATCACGTTAATAAAATTCACAGCCTTTATCGCTGTCTTGAATACCTTTCAAAACACATTTATTTTTTGTATCCTTTACAGTTATGTTTGCATTATAAGGGTGTGCGGGAATATAAAAGGTTCATGTTTATGTCGGAATCTATATTGTGTCAAGGTGCCAAGGTGCCAAAGGTGACGCCATCGAGTTATGTCACACACTCTCCGAACTCCGAACGCTAATCTAGACGCTAAGTAGCTGGGTAAACCGATGAAGGTCGCTTGCATCCGGCCCGGCGCCTAGAGCGGCCAGTGCCAGAGACTTCAGACTCGCCATGCTATAAGTACGCTAGTGAAAGTGGCCGGGTGGCTCTGCTAACCTTTGCTATTGACCACTCGCGCTATCAATCGACCGTTTATAGGTTACTATGCGCTCTTAACTCGCATCGTGCATTCGAGAGTCAACAATAGATATTACGTGCGCTGATGGCCGCTCAACACTTGTCATCTCTTCAATGCTTCATTACATACAATTATACGCTAAGATATAGTAACCGTTCAGTTGAAAGCTAATCCTTTGCAGAAGTCACAGAGAGTAGGGTTATTGTAATCGTTGAACTTTGTCATGCAGCATTACGCGGAATATACTACTATAAATTATTGCACATCCAATGTTTTAAATGGCTTCGTAAATGTCAAGTGAACATTGCATGCATTAGCTTGTAAAAATAACATTACTTTTTAGCTCTGTTATTCCACTGGGAATTAGACGGTAAGACTTTATCACAACGTTAAACAAAGGTTGTTTACTTTGCTTAAATCGTTTCCTAATAGTAATCTATTGGTAATTCGATATCGTCCTTGTCAACACATTAAGATATGGTGGTTCAATAAAACTGCAATTAGAATTTCAAAATATACAAACAACGGGTACAGTGTCGTGGAAAACATTGCGAAAGCCGATCACGATGCCTCTGCCGGGCAAACACTGGCTGACCGGCCGTTTACTCCAAGCATTGCGGACGTAGACAACGCGACGCGATCCGTGATGGGTGAATGGGGCAAAGCCTTCGCGTGAGAACAAGAACGAATTGCCCAACCACCCCAATTATTCAAATGGTTTTTGAAGTAAATTCTCAACTCTATTATTCGTTGTTATCGTATTAATTGAATGAAGAATGGGAGAGTATGTAAGAAGTTTGTCAATGTTATTATTAATTTAAATTTTGTTGCTAAGTGTATGTAAGTATTTAATTTAATCGAATAAACCGAGTTCACTATGTTGTATATTTGGTAAGGTGACGTAATATATATCGGCTCGTTAATCTTCATTGATTATCTTATAGGAATTACCTACCTACCGGAATTATAATTTTACCTGGAGGCATTTAAAGTCGTCAACTAAATTTTTTCCGAAATTAAATTGTGTTTGTGTGTTTTTATTCTGTACAATAAAGTGTTACTTACTTACTAAACGGTAAGTAGATACCTAGGATATAAAACTTGTATATGCATTTCTGTATAGATACTAAGATGAGATATACATATGTTGCTTGGTTCATGGACGTGATTAACACGTAATATATTTAATATTTAAGTTTTATTCGAATGTCGCCGTAAGGTCATAATAACCTCGAGCCAACAACTACTGTTTGTGGCTAGGAAAATTCAAACAATTTATGCAAATGAGTTGGTAATCTTTCGTTGGGTACCTACCTATTTAAAAACAAACGAAATGAAATTAGTTTCTAATTCCCCTTATCTTGGCATGATCTAGAAAGAGGAAAGGTTATTTGATGGCCTTAATGTTTGATTTGATAAAACTCTCGAGGTAGGTATTTTATAACATTATGTGGTAATTCACATTGAAAAGGCTTCTTATCGCATCATAACTTGCATCAGAGGTTGCCATGGCATGACCTGCCAATGCCGCCATCGTTCGCCGGATACGCATCGTGTCAACCTTTAACTTTAACTTCTGCTAAAACGTGAGCTTTGTCAATAAACAGCGTTTCACAAACCTAATCGAAAACCAGTATCTCCGTCCCTATCGTTTAATATACTGACTCACCACTTTGTTTACAACATCCGTTCGTATCTGGATTTTAATGATAATGAACTTCTTTAATTATGCGAAATCTACGTGTAGCGAGTTGAGTGTCCGCCACGCAGCGGTAGTTTAATCTGCGAATTTCAAGTTCAAACTTCAAGCTACTATTTTTGGAGTTCGTTATGACACGAATAAAAATGTTATTTAATGTCAGGAGCGTTTTCTCCATCGCCACCCACAGCTGTTGGCGCAATCCAATGAATATTAAGTATTAGCAATGAGAATTGAGCAAAATTGAGATTTCATCTCGATAAAGACCACGTGCTTCGAAATCTAAAATCTAAAAGTGATAAAAACAATTAGAAAATTCACATTATATGTGTATTAAATATGATAATGAGGTCGTTTCCAACTTTTCGACTGCTTTTGCGAGTGTATGAAAATGCTAATGTAATTGTACATGTAATGTAAATTTTGTAAATTTTGAAAAAAGGCCTTCTGCTTGAGTTTGTTGCGGCGCTTCTTCTCAAGCAATGGGTCTAGGAAGCGCTGGTAAATTCTTTTTCTGACGTGTAAAAGTGCCGCTATGTGGCCAATTTGCTGAATAAATGATTGAATTGAATTGAATTGCTACTTCTTCATGTTTAACTTCATGCCATTGGTATTAAGCAAACGAGCGCACAGCCGACCTGATGGTAAGTGGTCACTGCGGCCCTGCGGCCCATGGATATAGACAATGCGTTGCCTACCCTCACCTGAGGCCTGAGATGGAATGCCTCTGTGCCCGAAATTTCACCGGCTGCCTTAACCTACCGGAACACAACAGTGCGAGATTTGCTATTTGGCGGCAGGTTAAAGTTGCTAATCACGATCTTTGCTACACATTTTTTACGGCCGGATTGGTCTCGTTGGTAGTGACGCTGCCTTCTGTTCCGATGGTCGCGGGTTCGAGTCCCGCTCGGGGCAAACTTTGTGTGATGAACACGAATGTTTGTACTCGAGTCATGGATGTTAGTATTTATATATTATGTATGTATTTCTCTATATAAGTATTTATATCGTTGTCTAGCACAAACTTTGCTTAGTTTGGGGCTAGGTCAATATGTGTGAAATGTCCCAAGATATATATTTTATTTTTCATTTATTTTATTTCCTTATTGTTCACAGGGCTTCACTTTGAAATGGGATTTCGGAACACTCTTTAGTAGCTCTTTCCAAAAGTAACAACGCTTCTCGAGTTTCAAATCCGCTATATCACCCGAGGGAGTGCTTCAACATTGTCAACTGAACTGCTAAGTAGAAAAATAAAAACAAGCTGCGAAGTTTTGACATTTTATGATAGAACGAATCTAAAAACAAAAGCAAATAAAGCTGACGAAACTTTTGACCTTAGGTACTCAGTTTGCTAATAAATTACCGTATCATGACTGCGAAAGTGTCAAATTCACGATGAGTTATTAATTACGACACGTCTCACACATTACTCGTATGTTAATTACTTAATAAATATTCCTAATCAATTATGATGTTGTATGAATCAACAAAGTGATGTCAAAAAATGCTTAGGCCAGTAGGTAGGTAGTTGTATTGTCGGTAAAATGCTCGTGAAAAGGTGAAGATGACAGCTAGATGGTCAACGCAGGTAGGTATATAAATTCAATAAAAATCAATATTTAAGAGATCCCTGAAGAAGAGGAAGGTCGAAAGATAAAGGTAATAAATAAGAGTTAAAATTCTTGTCTTTATACAAATAAACTTAAAATGCATTCTCCTCAATATAGATAGAGCATAAATGGTACATTTATTTTTAATATCGTTATACAAGTACAAGTTTAATACAACATCAAACGAACTTGTTACTTAAGTAAACAATGTTTCCGTCTATGATGGAATCCACATGAAGTACATGACCAGGACTTAAGAAATGTCTAAAAAAAACACGTAAAAAGCTCTGAACATGACCTTATTCACGATTAGCATAAAAAGCCTTGACAAGCCTCAAGTCCACTCAAAGAACTCAAAATATAGAAAAATAAAATTAAGAAATCAACACTGAGGACTCATCTGTAAAAAATATTTATGAATCATACCTAGACTGAATGATTTGTATGATCTAAGTATATGTCGCTTTAATGTTTTTGACATAATGGTCTTGTAGTATTTATTTTTGATTGCACAATGGGATGCCTTTTGAATGGACATAAGATAATACTTGTAAGTACATGTGTATGGGAGACGATCTTGTGATCTTGTCCAATTTGGTACGGCCTAATCCTGCTGGAGGATGATTGACAAGACAATACACAAAACAGCACGTACATGGACCAGTATACAGTAAGTCTTGTACGACCAGTGTGTTATCGGGTTAATGCTCTATCGTACAGAAAAAAATCAGTCACATGACAATACTAGCCTTAACTTTCTATGTTTTATTTAGTACAAAAAACACAAACAACATATTACTTAGTCTTAAATATTAATGAACCTGCATAATGTTACAATCATATAAACTAGAGAGAAATATACACTTTAATTTTTAGATTTAAGGGAACATTCTTCAGGCCTAATTAATTTCTCCAAGAAACCAAGGTGCTTGCTAACACCGTTCTTTAAATATTCAAAATTATAATTTAAGGCCCTTCATAGACCCAGCTCAGCCGTCACTGTCACTCGTGGGACGAGTGAAAGAGAAAGCGCTACGCACAGAACGCCCGATTTAGTTACTTTTTAACACGTTTTAATTTCTATAAAAATACCGTCTAAAAAAATGGCATTTATAAAGCTGTCGATGTATGCATATAATATGGATATTTTTTGTATTATAATTAGTTTTACACTGTTTGATATAATAAACTGGAGTAAAGTTGGATTAGCGGTCCGAGTTAGAGGTTACTTTGGAATTAAATTGTATCGAGCGCAGTTTCGTGAAACGTGTATCGAAAGCTGTCAATGTAAGGATAATATAATCAAATATAACATATGTTTTTTTCATATTTTTAACTTTTAACATTTCTTAGAAAAGTATGATCTCAAATGAGCAATTTGACGATGCTGGGTCAGGGAAGGGCCTTAATCAATTATGTACTTTAAACCAGAGTAAAATCTACCTAATTATATGCTTTTTATTTTCTTGTAATAAAGTTTCCAAATCTCCTTTGTGTATGACAAGGAGTTGAAAATATAAAATAGTTCGTTTTATGTTTTGCTATTTAATCAAATTCATCGGGACAATGTCATATAAGAATTTTCAATAGAATCTGTAAATTTTGTATGGTTCTGTCATTTACGAAATCATTTCGAATAGTCAGAGAATTGGCCCCCAGATGACAGTAACTTTTGTCTAACTCTAAAGGCCCTTATGCATTAGTCGTCATGGCAATATTTATTCATTTTGTATGAAAAATACGTTTTTTTCGATGACATCTAAAATTCATTTACAGCATCGTTTCTGTTAATGTCCCAAGTACTATGCCGAAGTTAACGCATATCAACATAAACACCCTGTAGGTATGTAGAATATGCAACAAAGCTCCTAGCTCGCAAACTTTTAAACTTCAAAGATTTAGGCAATAAAGACTTGCTTTCTTGCCTAAATCTTGCTTTTGTGTGTCATATGTGGTATGAATAAATGTTTTTCTTCTTCTTCTTCTTCTTTACTTTACGTGTTTAATCACATAATTAGAAACTTAACTGCTACACACTGTATCAATTTAAAAAATACAATACAAAACCAGACGGGTGGATGCATATAGTTGTAGATAATCAGTGTCATATCGCGTTTTCTGTCTTAGAAATTCGATTGGAATCAAATTCACACACGATATTTTCCATCGCAAGCTTCACTGCAATGTGACTCCGGATACAACGTCAAAAGAAAAAAAAATACAAAACCAACCAACATGGCTTTTAGCGATATGATCAAGCCAATCGAAACAGGTATCAGGCGGTGTATTCTGAAGCGATACATTTTTCACTGCACGCTTTGTTTTGATAGAAAACCCAAACGATGAATACTTTAGAAATCCATTGTTTACGCTACTATCACGACCATATCGTGCCATCACGGAAGCTCACATCTAGCTAGTGAGCTGAAAATATATAATTAAAAATGGCGTTCCCTTCTAGATCCTTTCATTTAAATATTATCATTACCAAGATTACTAACGAAACCGCTGTAAAAACACACATAGAATTAGCCAAGGCAAACACTATGGGGTATACCCATAGTGATTGACATGACAAATCCATCATCGTTTCAATGCCCAACTGCTACAAAACGTATTCAGCGTTTCGCTATAAAGCTTATACTTGTTCTAAAATGTCTCTATTATGTCTTGATTGGCTGGCAACAAGCCCCAAGAGAGTGAACTGTCTACTAACTCAGCCGCGTCACTGCTGACTTAGTCAGCTGCCAGCCCATTGATCTTTCGGACGGACTCGGTCCACACAACCAGTCACACAAATGAAATCACCAGTTATATTTAAGACATTAAAGATTCAATTTTTTAGGTACATGTTTATGAGGTTTTATTGGACTGGTTCTATTAATATTCACTTGCAGCATCTAACGATGGAAGCGCGAACACAGCCAAAATGCCAAAGAACGTCATTATTATTGTGCTTTTACATGTATCATTTTGAGGATTTTAATAATTCTAAGCTCTACGGAATTTAAGATGATCAAAACGACTGGTATGCGCAATATTTTGAGCCGTGGCCGACACATATTAAGCGAAGGAGTCTAAAATCTTGTAAATTAATAGTCATTTTGAAATTCGCGATCGTTACTATGAGCCAGTGGCTTTATGCTCGTCACTTTAACGGAACGCCTTTGTCACACCACGCCGCTCTACTATCGGCCCATTTGTTATGTAAACCAAACAATAGGCACAGTGTAACGTTCGTTAATGGTGCCCGCCAATGAATTGACCGTTCCATGAACAGACTGTGACACTTTTTACCTTCAGCCGGGTCAGACGCTGAATTAGGAACCGAATTGTGTTTAATTTTTTGGGAGCATCTTTTTCGTACAAATGCGCTGACGCATTGGAAGTAGGGCACGTGCATAAATGGAACGCTTATAGTCAATCAGTATCACTATTGAAAATGACTAATTACTACCTAGACTAAGTAGCTGTTCCATTATTAAGACTTTTGTTAAGAAAATATTGAGGGGTCTATTTATGAAATCGGTTCCCATTTCATGTCAATGTAAATCGGTTGTGTGACAAAAATGTAAACAAACGACACCAGGTTTTCTTAACTTGAACCTTACTTATCAGATAATTGAATTGAATAACTTAAGGGTGCGTCCTATATAACACGATTATATACGCGAATATCGCGCGAGTAAGCGATGCGACCATCGCGTGGTTGCTGGCGCGCGGTGGCGATTACAATAGGGATGACAACAGGGTGAAGAAATCGAAATTCTAATTAGTCCGTCAGTCAGGTAATAAAAAAATATTAGACACGTATTTTTCGTTTTATCAAATTAACAAAGAATGACTTAGCTAAAACGCATTAAAGTTAGAGAGTTGGGGCTAACTACGTCACCGTTAGGTATAAATCGTACCTAACCGTGACGTCACGCGACATTTCAACTCAATATATCTCCGTATAAATTTGATTACGTTAAAAAAGAAAAAATACGTGTCCAATACTTTTCAATAATCTTTCTGATAGACTAAGGAAAAAAAAGTTGTCGTCATCCCTATTACTCGTAGGACACCTATTCTAGTTCAATATGTTCGATCGCGTGTTCGGGCGAGTAAAATTCCCGCAAACTTGCGATGATCGCGTAGTCGCGTTGTAGGTATTAGGACGATCCCTCACGAACGTAAATATATTCTTATCTTTTGTTTTCTAAACGCTGCCACGGAATAAATAGCACGCTGGTGTAACAAGTTGGTGCATTAAGGCTATCTAGAGGTAGATGCCCTTAAAGCAAAAGAAAATAAAAATCTTAGTACCTATGCTTGGTTAAGCAGACGGTGTCCTAAAAAGGTGTCCACTTATAAAAACAACCTTCCAATTTAGTGCATAATGTGATGTCACTGTCTAAAGAGCTTGTTATAGTGACAATAGAAAGGACATTCAACTTCGTGTGATGGTAGTATTATGTGTGGTAGGTAGCTTCATCATTGTAGGTATGTGGAATGAAGATCTACCATCTTCATACTGTGATCGATGAGAGTCAAATATTTATTTGCATAAAGAAATGGCAAGGGATAATGACGGTAATGCTGATCGCTGATACAATTCAATCCATCACGGTACTCAATCATTCGGATTGTCGGAGGAAGATGGTATCGATGCCTTAAGGCGTACATAGAGCAAAAAATATATAAAGAGCTAAATTATCCTGCTTTCTCATTACGCTCTACCGAGTTTATCGTTATGGACGCGATTGTTTGTCGCGTTAAGTAGGAACGTAGTTCGTTTCATTAGGAAAATTTCTGCTTGATTGAAATAGGTACTGTATATAGGAAACAAGTGACTAAAAGGCCACTTTAGGTGTTACCTGCCAAGTAAATATTGACTTAATAAATATCAAGACCACGATATGTGAATTTCTATGTGGAATTTTTGGAAAAAGGTCCTCTGCTGAGTTTGTTACGGCGCTTCTTCTCAAGGTCTTGGAAGCGCTTGCTTTTCATTTCTGAATTCATTTCTGACGTGTAAAAGTGCTCCTATGTGGCCAATTTGCTGAATAAATGATCGAATTGAATATGAATTGATATAAAAGTCAGGCTAAAAACACGTTATTTTTAACAACAAGGAAACTTTTTTTATACAAAATAAATTTTCAAGGTTCTTTTCTAAAACTTCAAAATCGAAGATTTTTTTATGATTGATGTCCGTTATTTAATGACATGCAGCGGACTGAAAATAAGTAAGTAGTTAATGGCAATGTACTTTTTTTTATTGAGTTTGAAATACGAGATTCCTATAGGGACTTACTTTAAACTACTTAAGAGGGTTTATCTCGAAAGTTGGCAACGTCGCATATAGCTGTCAAATAGTTCGCTGTTTTTATTAATTTCTCAATATTACTGAATTAAAAAAGAAGTTGTTACTCTATGGTTGAATGACGCGTCTCGTTTTATATTTGTTGGTTACGCATTCAAATGAGAAGATTACATTAAAATGCATGGAAAATGCGATGGAAAGTTTTCAAAAGCGTTCTATGATAATTGTTGCAATCCATACTTAAAGTTTATTCAACCATAGAGCGATAATTCATGTTTTCATTCAGTAATATTCAGAAATTAATGAAAACAGTGAAATATTTGACGGCTATTTGCGACGTTGCCAACTTTCGGAGTAAACCCTCTTAAGAATGGTCACAAAGTGAAGGCTTGTAAAGTAAAGGACAATTTGTATCGCCCAAAGCCTCGGACCCGTTTCTGAGAATATAAGTACACGGCTTTTGGGACATCAAAGAATATCCAATGACCCTACTTAATCAAGGTGTCGAGAAAAAACAAACACTTGGGACGAAGAGGGTTAAATATTGTTCCATGAGAATAAAATTGTAAGCTATTTTACATAATCTCTGTAATGCCTGTCCCCGTGGAGACACAATGTAAATATTGCGTAAAATTCCTTAGTGAGGGACATTGTAAACCTGTATCTAGCTACTATCTCAAATATTGTTGTTTGTTTGTATGCGCATAGGAAGTCGCGGAAAAAAGCGAGTACCTAGTTTTTTTTTAAATTCTTACAGTTGTATAAATATATATACATTATTCCTAAGTGACTTAGGCTATATTTTATGTCAATTTTATCGCGGGATCGGGACCTACGGGAAAGGCTTGTGGGTTTAAAACGACACGCTACTTTTTCATGCCGTATTTTAACGTAGCGTTTTCAGTAAGGGCGCGGGGGCATCAGCGGCCTTGGCGCCCATCGACGTCATGTCATGTATCAATTGGCTATGGGTGAAAAATGACAATGTGCTCGATTCTATTTTTATGGATAGGAATAACCTTCCGTATCAAGAGAAAAAAATATCAGAATTTTCCGTGCCGTCGATTTCGCATAAAAAAAAGAAATTGATTTTGTGTTATGACGATTGAAATAAAGGTGTTTCCTTGGTCCAAGTATGCAGCAGTACTTCTTGAAAAAATCAATAATGTCAACACTTTTTTTCAAGAAGTATTGCTGCATACTTGGACCAAGGAAACACCTTTATTTCAATCGTCATAACGCAAAACCAATTTTATTTTTTACGCAGAATCTACGGTACGGAAAATTCTGAGATTTTTTTCTCTTGATACGGAAGGTTATTCCTATCCTTAAAAAAATTATCGAGCACATTGTCATTTTTCACCCATAGCCAATTAATTCCATCCATAGAGAGAGAGAGAGAGAGAGAGAGAGTGGATACATATGACGTAACAAAAATATGTAATCCGACTTACAACCTACCTACCTATTAAAACTATTAGTACCTATTAAAGTCTAGTAACATGAAAAATAATACTTATCTTTGTATTGAGTCGACTGTACAGTCATTGGTGTTCAATATTGAATATAGAAGAGGGGTTTGCTTTAATTTTTTTAGCAGAATATTCTAGAATTTTATTTATGCCAAAGCGTCTAAATATGTATTAGGTATAAATATAAAGCGGCTCACACCACACGCAATAATAGGCACTCTAAAGTACATTACAGACCTCACCTTCGGCTCGGGCCACAAACACCTGCCATCTGGTACATTAACGAATACACCGCCCGTGGTTTGTCTAAAGTTTTACGTCTTGCCTTGGCCAGGAAGTGACCCACTTTACGGCCAAGGGTGACGTAAAATATGCTTTGACAGAGTACATTATTTTGCCCTTTACTTACAAAGTATAACAGGACACTTTCAAATTTTAAAAATGTAGCGTACAGGCGTTGTTAGTACCAAGTAGTTTTGACACTACGGTGTGAATTTCTATGTCAAGTTAGTCAAAGCTTCGGCGGCGAAGGCTTTGTTTATCCTAATTTATGCGCTGAAAGCCTGTCATCCTCTCTTTACATTAACGTAGATAAATCTTACACTACTCCATCACTACACTTAAATATAACATATCCTTTTTGAGCTGTTACCTACATGTTTTTATTCTCAATATTATGAGTGCCATAAACTCGTAATTGAGACGACAATTAATTTATATGGAAACAATGTTGAGATGAAATGAATATTCATTTCATTACAGATGGCAGTAGTAACATTCAGTGATACGATAACGGTAAATCGGTAATTACACTCGTATGTCATGTACATGTAACGGAGCGGAGATGTTTTCATTGCGGATAGCGGGAGCGATAAGCCGACCGAGCTGATTAAACCACCCTCATTAAGCGACCCTTCACATTACGGCATGCTATATATGACGTGTAAACTACAATCGACCAAAAAACACACATGGTAAAAAAGCCCCAAGTTGCTTTTCAAAAATTTACGCCACCTTAATTATGTCCTACTGAAATCAAAAATTATACCAAGTTCTGGCCACAATCTGTTCCATAAAAAAAAATCTAAAATTAAATACGCCTACGGTAGCTTCTAGTTATAAATATATATGTATAATGTGTAGTTTTCGGCTTTTATGTTTTTTGAATAAATAGGTATTTGCCATCGGGAAATCACGGGAATCACGTAGACTACCGAAGGCTATCGACGTGTACTACACATTATCATATTTATTGACTGACGTTAATCATAGTTTATACATATATACATAATTAAATGTGAAACTTTATTATGTCAGTATCATATTGCGTACATATCAAATCTTCCACTTTGACATTTTGAAATTGATTAATATTACTTATTAAAGGACACAACATTTGTCAGTCATTAAATTCAGTAATCAGCTCTTAAGTTCTTTACATTCCACAGGACCATGAGCAACTTTGTATGGAACCTCATCTAAAAACCAACAGTGATGAGTGTTACGTCATTAAATAGGTCTTCCTTTCGTGCTTGGGACACCAAGTCGAATCCCATTGCAGAACTGGGTTTTTAGACCATTTTGACGCATGGTCCTTTCAAGGTTTGCCATGTCAGGAAGTATGCCCATAAATTTGGCGAGGCAGTAATTAGTAAAACAACAAATAGAACAGAGCAAAAACAGAAGATCCAAAAATCTTAAACACCGAAAATTTTAAATAAAAAGAATAGAAAATTTTAATTATCATCCTATTCCTTCATATGGAACAGTTATGAAGTGATGAAAGAGAGAAAAGTATCTACGCTAAAATGTTTCGTGTTATATACTCATTGTGCGATCGTCATGCCGGAACTTGGCCTGGCGCACTGCCGTGCACCATGATTTACCGGCGACTATGTAAAGTAAAACGCCCTCGAGGGACACATTTCGAAGGCACGTTTTCACGAAGGAGTTCACGAGTAAACGTTACAGATTTAAAAAGCTCATTTTCGTGTTTTATGTTTCTACGTGTTTAAGAAGTGCAGAAGAAATAAATATATTTTACAAAACTAAGACACTTTTACCAAGTATTCCAATAAACAACTTAAAAATAAATTCGGATCTTCAAAGCGTATTTGCTCGAGGCTTTGATTGTTTGCGAGTTCAGATTTGTTCTAAATTGCAAAGTTACTAAATAATGGACGACCTTTCTCGAAAACAGAATTCCGTTTAATAAATTAAATGGAAATGAACTTGTAAAAGAAGTTTCTCAAATATTTATAACCAGATGGTTTGAGACATTTATTAAAATATAATGGACGTTGTTTCTCAAAAAAAAAATGCATTTAATAAATCAAATGGACATGAAGTTCAAAGAAGTTTCTCAAATATTTATAAACTAATAAACAAAAAGAAATAGCTAAGATAACATTAACTAAAGATACTACTTAATTTGAAATAGGAACTTACCAGTAAATAAATAATGCGTCCCGGCCCCATGGCACGGGTGCGGCCCTGTAGGCCCCTGCGGTTTCCTGGCCACAAGAAGGCCTCGCACACGAAGCCTCGACACGACTAATTCCGAATAGGACCCGCTCGCCGGCGACCGGCTTTTCAAACTAAATTGTGCAAACTCGAAGATGCGCCTCTTATATTACCTCTTACGTTAACGTCGAATACCGCAACGTATTTGGCATATAGGTGTTGCCGTGTGTTGGTGTTTTTGGCGATAGGTGTGTGAGTGTCGCGACTATGTGTCCACACGTGTGCGAGCCCGAATCCTTTGAGCTTTTAAATAATATATCAGACCGATTTATATCCTGCTTTTAAAGTTTTTAACTCCATTAGAGCACTAGTGAAGTAATGATGATTATTTACGATTTTCAAAGTCGTGGTTAGGGGCGTGCTTAATCCCGTGTCCACTCTGTCTCTTTATTCGAACAGCATAGTGTGTATGTTATGTACGTGATAAGGATGGAAATGAGTCATAAGATATTTAAAAAAATTAAATGGCCGTCTGGGACCCTCCTTCAACTATTACAACTCTTGAATAATAGAAGTAGTGTTAGACAATATGTTAAATTATCAAGTCACGGATTTTAATTAAATCTAGGAGTTACCTGCAGTACCTATAACAGGCGTAGGTCCCATTTTTTTCCGTTCTCGTGGATTTTTTTGGAAATCCTCTCTTAAGTGATCCCCTATACTTCCAAAGAGACCTACATGCCAAATTTTAGCTTTCAACGACCAGTACCTACGCAGTATCAACTGTGCGTTGTCTGTTAGTAACGAAAAGTTATATGATAATAAAAATATTAGTTAGGTAGGTAAGAAAATGAAATAGGTACCTATACTGAAAATTAGGTTTGTTGATCCCGTAGTGAGATACTACCTATCCGACAAGGACCCAACCCCACAGTCACGGTAGGAAAAAAGGATTTCATCAGATCATCATAAATTAAACGAGTTTTATAAATAAGTAAGTTGAAATTGTCCTTAATCATGATTTATTGAAACTCAAACTCGTCCTCTAAAAGTTTTTGCAAAACTTGCATCGACTGCCAAGTGACTTAAAATCATTTAAAATCAGAGCATTCATAACAATGTTAGACTCGCCTAAACTTATTAAACTTTATCTGAACAGATGGCTCATAAACTTTGTTTAATTTGTCACACAGTTTGAACACACAGTAATATCTTACGCGTTCCATCATATTAAACAGACCTTTAAAAATAATCGACTGATTAGAACACTTATTTATTGGTAACACCCAAGTTACATTTTATGGCTCAGATTAACCGTAGGTACACAAACCATAAATTTACTCTTCAATTCTTTTTTCGAATTCCATGATGTTTTTCCTTCGAGCCAGTCGATTCGCGGCTAATCTAAATTCCTAAACCCCAGGGAGAAATGTCATTGGAGCTTACATGTGACGCGCAGAGCCGACCCGTTGGAAAAAAAAAAGACGAGAACCACGATGTATGCAAGTTGACATAAATTTATCGTGCTTTTTTCTACCTTCCATCGATCGGCGTAGGTAGAACCAACGGCCGTCAACCTCTTTCTGATTTCACATTATTATAATAAATAGGTCTATTGAACCAAGATTAAACGGAAATTTGTGTCGACCGCTCACAGCTATGAATAAATTAATGTACGTATTTGACAATTTCTGGACGTGTTTTTTTTGCACTAACATTCCGCTATCACAAAGATATACGATAATGTTTAGCAATTAATGCAATATCCTTTCCACTAAATTAAAATAAACTCGTTAGGCTCCACAATTTAAATACTAGGTACCTAAATTAAAATGCTCTACGAATTCCAATAATACTTTCACGCACACACAGCGAAAAATCTTTAGAACATATAGAGGTACCTAACTAAATATATTTAAAAACTTTATTAATTACGTTTAATGAAGTAAGTACCTAGTGTAATAATTATACTTTTTTTTTTAAATTAAATTGTGTCATTCGATCGGTAGATAGACCTACATAATATATGGTCTGTTAGAGCTGGCTACAATGGAATCGAGTCAAATTCACATCTTGCTATAGCGGCCGTTCCCAGGTTTGATTGCTTACTGTATCTTTGTCTGTCATGAACAGTACTTATGTGATCATTTAATAAATTCCTCGTGTTTATTATCCTGGTTAATTAACCAGGATAATAAACACGAGGAATTTATAACCATTTTAGACCATAAAATTCTATAACTAACAGAGATTATTGAAGAAGCTGAATTCAACTTCTTCAATAATCTCTGTTAGTTATAGAATTTTATGGTCTTCAGTATTTAAAACTAAAACTGAAGTGAAATAGGAAACTATATAAAATACATAAACATATTAAAATAAAAATCGCCATCATCAAATCATTTTTATTTTAATTACGGTAAATTTAGGATTGTCAGTATTAAACGGAAGTAACTATTTAAAGGGAAAATAAAATCCTCGCTGTTCAAATATTTAAAATGTGCTTCGAATGTAAATTCAGAAACGGTGCTTATTTATCATTAGTGCACCCATTGCATTACCGTAATATGTCTATTACATGCAATAGTCTATTACCTACTCAATTTGTGCAGTCGAGTTCTCCAATATACACTTTTACACCTTGCTCCCTTGTAATAAGGTCCAAAAGGGATCATATATTAATGAACTCGACTGTACTTGCTGCTACCCGCGACTTATTCGCGAGGTTCGCGTAGACTTGTATGTTGCTTACCTGATAATACCTAAGGTTTATTACATAATAAAATTATAGAGTATTATTTGTTATTCCGTATCTATAAATTTGCCCTAATTTTTTTAATAAAATAAATGTTTTATAAGTATTAAAATAGTTCCAAGGGGTTATATGGCTATAGTTCTTGGCTCTCTTTTCCGCACTTGGCTTGAGCTTGCCTTGGCTAGAGATCTAGGCTCTAGCGGTGTCTGGAGGACTTCAGCTAGGTGTGTAGCCAACGTCTCGTAGTCCAGGACGACAAGAGTAAATAAATATCTTGGGACATTTCACACAAATTGACCTATAGCCCCAAAGTAAGCAAAGCTTGTAGGTACTATGGGTCAACGATATACCTAAATACTTATAATAGAAAAATACACACATGTACGGTGGGGACAAGCAAGACGTTGTGACAATATTTTACCCACAGAATCAGCTATTGATTCTAAGTACGTTTTTAGGTTTTAATTTTACCAAGTGAGCTAAACCTGTCATCAAATTATAGATACTTGTTTACTACTTAGCTTTATTTGTAGTGTACCAAAATGAATCCCTAAACATAAATGGAACCTAAATAGTTTCAACAAAAAATGTTGACAGACTAAAAGACAACAAAGTAACCCTCCAAAAGTAAGTAAATTACTACTAATACTTACTACAGACACATGGCGGACACGGCCTATAAAAGCACGATTTCGAACACAATTCGATGCATGCGAGGACGTATGTACGCTTTTTAATGTGCGTGTACCACTACGCGGGCCAATTATCCACTCTCCATCTCCGGATGAAACAAATGACGGTAAGGCGAGTTGGGCGCGAGTTGCGCATCGGCTAGATTCAGGCGGGTGATTCCGTGGCCATGTAGTACTATTAAATAATCTGTGCTACAGAAATGTGGGTTTCCGTCCGGTCAGTTATGTTTTGTAGCTCGGCTGCATGAAGTATTAAAGAAACTTAAAATTATTATAAGGAATTTAGTATTAAGACCGACATAGCGGTATTTTTAAAAATAACTTTCGACAACACAGGCCGGCCCTCCAGAGCCAGGAATATCTTCATTGGAATTAAATGTAGGAGTTTTTTCCTCATAATCATTTGGTTCATCGACCGGCCAACCGCTATTTCTCCGAGCATTACACACGGCTGTATAATCCTGATAATTTTAAAGGGCGGCGTTTTCTGTGAAATCCTTTCGTTGCTACGTCTTTTTGAATCGGAACATGCATCGGTGTAGCCATACGCCGAATTTGCGTGCAGACGCTGCAGCGTAAGATAAACAAACGAGTCGTTATTAAATCCGTTGATAAGTGCACGGCCCTGTGAATTGCGGTTTAATTTAATTCTCGCCTCAAAATTGAATATTAACTGATGAATAACTTAATATTTATGGTATAAAAGGCATTTTGAGCATTCGCAGCGACTGAAAGTCGTATAATAAGACATTTTACGTCGACTTCAATAGGTACAATTACGATGAGACCCTCGAGAGAGACGTCCGACCTTTTTTATTTTGATGCAACAATGTAACAATTTATTGTAAAGTACGTAACTTCTGCCCGCGACTTCGACCGCGTGGAAATCTGTTACCTAGGAGTCTTACGGGAACTATGCTTTTTTCCGGGATAAAATGTAGCCCATATTTTGACTCGTGTTAGCCCTATACCAAAATTTGTGGCAATCCGGCCAGTAGTTCTCGAGAATAGTTTAACTTGAGAACGATGGTAGTCGGGTGGAAGGGTTATAAAACACAATATACAGGCTAATTTTCATCCTAGAAAAACATGCATAGTTTCCAGGGGAACGCCCGTTGTATACACATAGAATTCCGAGCAGAAGAAGTCGCGGGTAGAAGCTAGTCTAATATATTTTTTAATTGATTTAAAAAAGGAGCAGGCTCTAAATTCGCCGGAATCTTTTTTTATAAAACGGAAAAGCGTGATTTCCGGGTATAATATAGTTGACTCAGCTATAAGCAGATTGAGGTTCAAAAAAATCTGCTAATGAGTCATTAATGAAATCATTAAAAATAATGTTTGACTTCCTGCACCTATAATTTGATACTCATGATTGCACGCACATACATATCTATATCTGTTGATAAGCATCAGAATTTTGGGTCCAAGATTCACATTACCTACCGATGCAATATTGCCATAACGCACGTCATATCATCATGGCAATTTTATTGCAGTTGCACTTATCATATTTTCTTCAACTTTACAGTTTTGCAACCGCGTTTTCATTGCGCAAATGCCTAAACCTTTTCATGATTAAAATACAATACACATGCCATTAAAAGGCATGAAAGTTGCAAAGCAAAGGTGTCAATTATTTACAGAGACTTTGTATGAAACTTCAGTAAATTCTATAGTATGTCAAGTTTACGTTTTATTTAATGTTTATTACATTTAAGAATATTTCCTTGAATTAACTAAATTTCTCTGTCCGTAATCTGAGCTTAATATTTACCTGTTCTCATTTAAATCCTGTATAAATTTGGAAAGCTCACAAAATTCACGGAAACCTCTGTTTTTTTGTCAATTAGCTGAACCTAAATTATGCGAGTACAACGGTTTGCCTTCGAAGGACATACGAAGCCTTGTTCATGCGTCCAAGATTTGGTAAGGGGCGTGTGAAACAACCGTTACAAACAGATTGTTTATTCTGTCCGTGCAAACACTACCACCCGCTTTTCAAACAGTTTTAAAGATATTTTACACTGTGTCAAAACAAATGGAACAAGATTTGAAGTTCCGACCATGTTTCACCTTTTAATGTACACATTTTTTTCGATATTTTAGAGCGATTTTTAAGGATATTTGGATATTTATATAGAATTAAATGAAAACCTTAACCGAAAATTGGTTTGAACAAAATCAGTCGCGTACTTACCCATGGGATAACATTGACATAATATAGGGTAGCTACAGAACCAAGTCATATAAGCGATTCAGACTCGCTATTGGCCGGTTTTTTTAAGGACCTGCAGTTGGTAAATGTAATGGGGACTATCGTTTCTTTGCTCACCAGTTGGCGCCACTGTTGACTAAGGTCCAGAGGTATAGCTGTCAAAGGCGACTTTATAAGATCGGCGCCGAAACAAAGTTTTCAATCTTGAATCTCATTAAGTTGATTAATTATAAATAACTATCATCATATCGAGTAGTTATGCCGCAACGTTTTGCAGTTCCGTTTTATTTGGAAAAAAAGATTTTTTTTTCAAAGCGTTTACATTCATAGCCAAATAATCCATATTTGCTATAATTTCACGAAGGAGGTCACATTTCAACAGGCAAATTAAAGAAATTATGATTTATATCACGAAGCCCGCCAAAACCAGTGAAAACTGAATGTTATTGGACCTCACGCGACACTAGCGCCTCTAGTGGCAAATCCACACGCGATAGTCCCCATTGTGTTACATCACCCGTCTTTACTATATCGTTTTACGTACGTGGTATGTTAAGTTGAACCTGTCCGTACCTATGCTGGGCTTAACTTAATAGGTACCAAAGTACTATTGTATCTTTATTGACCGAGCGAGCGAAGCGTCTAGTTTTCTACTTGGGCAAAATGCTTTCATATTATACATGGTGGGTCAGAAAATATGGCAAATAATTAACCCACAGTATCGGCTATCGATTCTATAGTAGATTGTTTATCAAGGGACTAAAACAAGCCATTATGACACGAGATGTTTAGCCACCCGAGCGGAGCGAGGGTGGCTATATTTCGAGTGTCATTATGGTTGTTTAGTCACGCGTTAAACACTCTGCTTTTCACTTCGAATGCGAGGAAAAAAAACGAAGTTCCATACAAAATTACGATATTTATTATAACACAGTAGATAACCGGCTACTTCCCGATGACCTAGAATCATGAAATTTGGCCAGAAGCAAGGTCTTACAGGACACGTACAGGAAAAAATCTGATAACCATAAATATTATATATTTTGGTGCAAAAACAGCCAATTTACTAATACAAACTTATCATTTGCGGTTGGCGCAGTAGCCGTGTCTACTTCAGCAACCGCAAATAATAAGTTTGTATTGTTAAATTTGCATCATCAAGTTTGTAGGTACGGAACCCTCGGTGCGCGAGTCCAACTCGCACTTGACCTGTTTTTTTATCACGTGACGTTTTGAATGATATTTAGCCAACAGATTCAAAATATTTTAAAACTAATTGGGTCATGCATTATTAAATGTATTCACTTTAAATAAAACAAGATTCATAGGTATTCGTAATCATTAAATCGTGTTTCACGAAATTAAATCGTTTTTTCACGCCCTAGAAATTCTCTAGGTTCACTGGAAATGGGAATAATCCTCCTTTCACAAACTCTGTGGTTGGCTGTTTAGGCGGGTTTCCAATGTCAATTAAAAAAAAAATACTTTAGTCCCTAGAGACTAAAAAAGAGCTTTAGTCCCGATGTGCAGAGACTAAAGTAACATTTTAAGAGCATGAGAAGTGAAAAGTATATTGTATAGGTCTTAATTTTTTTTGAGTTGGTAAAAAAAAAGATTTTGTATAGGATTCAGGCGTCGCTCACACAACCAATCCCATATACAATTATTTTTTTACCAACTCAAAAAAAAAAGACCTATACAATATACTTAGAATCGATAGCCGATACGGTGGGTTAATTATTTGCCATATTTTCTGACCCACCGTGTATACTTCGTCTGCGTGGAATTCGGTTATAGCGTTCTTCCGGGAACTATCGCTTTTCCGGGATGAAAAGTAATAGGTACGTCGATTCGACCTACTGGTCATATAATCTACCCCCCATACTAAATTTTTTTTGCAATCCGATCAGTAGTTTTCGAGTTAAATCCGGACATACTACATACATACCAGTTTTTCTAAAAATCGTATTTTTGTGTTCAGTATCGTTTATTATATAGTCCCCTCTTACGCTACTTTTCTACAGACTTATTATTAGTACTTATAGAAAACCACTAAAACCAGATACGAGTCGGTATATTTTTGACTTTGCATAGTAACTAGGTACTGACACTGTGGAATCTAAAAATCTTTTATGCATAAATAGTATACGAGAAATTGATGTCGCGAAGCTCGTCAAAAAGGCTTACCTATACATAGTTGACCTATCTGCTATGATCCCGTTATTAGTCAAAAGGATTTATCGTGCTGAAAAGGCCACGACGATATGCCCTTTTGGTTTGGAATATCGTATTGCCCGCCACCGGGTGAATGTCATCAACAAAATTGTGGGTAGAGTGTATGATTAATGGAAAAAGTGACTTGGTGTTGCGAGGACGACGACGAGCATCCCGCGGACGCACCTAAATAAAAGGTAACAACAATATTGACTTTAAAAGCTAATGTCGACCATCCACCCTCAGTAAAATGTGCAAACCTGTCACTGCTGATAAAATACATTGAATTCGAGAATATTATGCGAATTCCGGGTTCAATGAATGACCATTAAAATGCTAACGATATTTTGACAAACAATTTAGATTTTGTCTCAAACGGTATATTCCTGCAGAAATGAAGTTTTGTTGTTTTTCGATACTTTTGCAACTCTTCCATTGCACTTTACTCATTGACCTATAATAAGTAATAACGTATGGACGAACAGTGTCTAACAGAATATGTAAAAATATATGGAGCAAACTGCATTAGAAAATCAATGACTTTACTCGACAATTTTCTAGTCTTGGTAGTCTTCACTTTAAATGTCAATTCTTTTCGTCATATAATGGTCTTAAGTGACATTTTGCAGCCAATCGTTTTTCGAGAGACCATCCAATATTCAGAGTATTGTCGAAAAAGTACAAAGTGCTTTGAGCTCATACAGTGGTTTAAAAATATTGATAGAAAACGAACTTCCTTAGTATCGCTTAGCAGATTTGACGATGTCTTAGAAGCGTATGAATGGTAAAATCTAAAATACAGCAATTTAACGAATATGATCGCGTTTTTGAAGTATGAAATATATTTCGCGCTAAAAAAAAGCCAGCATGATATTTTGGCAAAACGATTTCGCCATCTGACATCTTTATGGCTTAAGTAACCCATATATCGAGAGAGCATGTACCCCTCCTATTTGTAAGCGAAATTCTTTGGAGAACTCTGCAAAACTTACCGCTTGTGACTTATTGCGCAATAATAAACTGTGCTTATTTTACAAGGGTTCTATCTCCTTTTGATTTTCGGCCGGTATTTTATATCCATCCAACTCTCATTGGATAGAGCCCGTTTATTGGGCTTATCTTGTTGGTAAATTGATCAATTTTCAATGTTACTATAAAAACTCATCTCCTGATGAAATGTAGGTACTGTAGGTAGTAGGTTAGTTTAGTTACTTTGGCAGTAAGAAAGTTTTGCTTTTCATTCAAAAGTAAAACATAAACAGACGAAATGCGTAAAAGTAAAAAAAAAACTTACAATAAACATGAGTCTTATGCTTTAAACTGGCTATTTGCTTATATTTATTTATACAAACGATCTCAGCAACGGCTTTAACGGTATGGATGGGACTGTAATAGGGGTTTGCGGGAGCGAAAAATCGATCTAGCTAGGGAACCCACTTTGACTCTTTTTTAGCCAAGCTCGGTCACCTTGGTCCCTACTCTGTCTTTAATAGCTGCGGTTGGGATATAAGTTAGTAGTAGTTCACTGAACTACTAATCTAAGTGACAAATGTTCTCTTAAGTAAAATGGTCGGTGAAGTTAGCGTTACCTGATCGAATAAATTAATGCGCCACTATTTAACTACTACTTACTATTCGGCGGGTCAATAGGGTGAACGACCCAAAACATGACACAACAAACTCAGCTAAGTGTGTCCACCTACAACACCTATTTTGCATTTGAAACTAGCTTGGAAATTTTCTTTTCGGACGCCTTTATTATTTACGACTCTTGTGAATTAATTCCAAAACCGCGGAAGAATGCCAACGGAATCTGACGCAGGATAGAATGTTTAATTAGGAAGGAACCATAAAAAAATATTACCTTTTTCCTTATTTTCTAACCTCGTTACATATTTTACCACTTTTTTTTTATTTAACGCCATTGGTATATACAAACGAGCGCACAGTCCACCTGATAGTAAGTGGTCACTGCGGCCCATAGACAACGAAATCCCATGATCCCCCATTAAGAAATCATAAGATCTCGAATGCGTTGCCTACCCTGAGGCCTAAGATCGAATGCCTCTGTGCCAGAAATTCCACTGGCTGCCTTAACCCCCTACAGGAACACAACAGTGCGAGCGCAACATTCAATGGATATCTAGACTTTTCATAGCTTCAACAAAAGGTTTATTTGTCTGCAAGTTATTAGCATGAATTAATTATCTGCTTTCGTGTTTAAAAATTGGCTGTGACAGACGGACGCACAGACACACGAGTGATCCTATCTAAATATATAAAACTCAAAGGTGACTGACTGACTGACAGTGATCTATCAACCCACAGCCCAAACCACTGGACGGATCAGGCTGAAATTTGGCATGCAGGTAGATGTTATGACGTAGGCATCCGCTAAGAAAGGATTTCCCGAAATTCCCACGGGAACGGAAAAAAACGGGATTTTTCATTTTAATATTTCTGCGCATACGAAGTTGCGGGGAAAAGCTAGTTATAGGATAAATCAAATCAAATCAAAATGTATTTATAACTGTATAGTTACATGTCAAATATTTACATTATAAAACTGTATATAAAATAAATAGGTACATCATTAAACTGTATATGATATTTTTTTAATAAATTGTAAATTGTGTTGTGTGCTAAAACATCAGACGTCCCGCAAAGTTTCCATCGTAAAGTCCTTTAAAAACGCCCATCGCTTTGCGGTTCATATCGTAGTCTCCAGAGGATCTAGACTAGCGATAAAGACATGTCTTGCATGGCAGTTATTCTAAATGTGGCGGTTTTAGACGATGTTTTAAAACGGTATCTTAGCTACTCGATTTAAAATTGTGAATTCACGTCGGTTATACGACTTTCAGGATGCAAATCTGTACGTTAGGAACCTAATATAACGTTCAAATCAACAGAAGACTTTGTATTTATTTGAAAAGTAGGATTTTAATAAATATAAATTTGCAGCTTTAAACTATATGTGACTATATGCTGTACGTATACGTTGTCCAGTTGAAAAAGTATGCAATGTAAGTACTTTTCATTGATGAGTCATTGAGAATTTTCGCTACGTTCCGTTCCGTGCCCAGAATAGTAATAGTAAGTAATCTTTATAACCTCTCGTCTGACCAGGAAACGAGACTTGATAATAATACTAAATGCTAAACAAACCGTGTCTTCTTTTGAACACGAAATCAGACAATATTAGACACAGTTTTATTGTTTTTGATCTAACGTGAGTGGGACTTCCCGCCAATTACCAATAGCCAAAACGGAACTGCGCCTATGTAATATTTGTTTATGATTTTCCGCGGCCTTGCTGAATCAACGTGTGAATTAAATTAACAGATTTTTGTCATTTCCAAGTTAAAATATTTCAATCACACGATTCACGACAGATTCAAGGTGGAAACCAATTATAAATTATCAAAACATGCAGTATACTTAGATGTGTTGGTTATGCACAATAGGGATTTATCAGAGCTTGTCAACGAGTCAAAAGAATTTAATTTATTTTGATAATAGGTACAGTAATTTGAACTTAGAACACAGAATATTTAATAATAGTATACTACATACAGAATGGCCACGGAATCAACCGCCTGAATCGAGCCGGCCCGCAACTCGCGCCCAAATCGCCCAATACCGTCATTTGTTTCATCCGTAAACGGAGAGTGGATCACTGGCCCGCGTAGTTGGTACCTATACACACATTTATAAGTGTACAGACGTCCTCACACGCACACACACGTCCTCGCACGCGAACATTGACACTTCATTCGAATTGTGTTCGAAATCGTACTTTTATAGGCCGTGTCCGCCCTGTGCTTAGAACAAAAAGATCCATACACTTTGATCCTTTTACAAAATAATGAGGTTCAAAAGTGTACAAATAAAAGGGGATGGCATGTCGAATCTGACAGCGTGCGAGCGGGATGCATTTATACATTTCTTAATGTGAAAGATGAGAGAAGTAATAGATGTTTTGTCCTTATCGGCGTACCAGCTTTTTTGTGTTTGCCACAGCTGAGCTGTGGCAAATAAAAAGAGTAGTCATTATGTCAGTGTGACTTCGTGTAAACAACAAAATTATTTGATATAAGAGAAATATTACAGATATTTTTTGATAGTGCACTGTTCTTACTAATATACGTTTGCCCCTATAAGATAGCGATTATAATTCGCTCGACCATCAGGTATAAAAGACGTACCCAGCAAAATTATGAAAACATAACCTTTCGTGCGTAGTATTTCATTTTGGCCATTCAAACTCATCTTGTTCGGTATGATAGCGTTACGTAAGTTATATTTAGCTCATGTATTAAATTGACCAACTATCTTTGAATAATAACATAAATGAATCATTTTCAAAATACCGATGTTTTTAATATTATCCGCCCAAATTACGATGTTGCTTACTATGTATGCCACCATGAGTCAAGCTGTATTTTTAATTTAGCCACGGTTCGGGATACCAGCTATGAAATATAAGAGTGCCCACCAGATACCCAATATCTGGGGAAAAGCTATGCTGCAAAAATGAAATAAATAAACTCAGGATAATAATATGAATGTGTAAGTCAGTTTATTAGTAACACTTTCACACGAAGTAGTAACTAGTAATGAGAAATAATGATGATCAACTGAGACATTTTTTACCGACTTCACTAAGGAGAAACGTCAACATTCGACGGGATCTTTTTTGGATTTATGTACACCGAAAATAAATGAGTAAACATATACTTGCATTTTCATTTCTTCTGTAGTAGGTACCAGGTATCTACCTAGCTAGAAATACAGGGAGTCCATTTTGGTGGACCAATCTGGGAATCTCTCAAAACATGGAAAAACCTGTAATAAAAACTACATGTCTTTATAACAGATCTTTCCGTGTTAGGAGCCACTCTAGTAAATATCTTCTGTATAAAAGCCATGTACCTAGATAGCTGAAATTTGGTAAGTAACCTACATTTACCACTATTGTTTCTCTAAATCTTAACCGTCAGTCAAAGTCGCGTGTGATAGCTAGTTATTGGAGTGGGGTAATTTTTTACCCACCTTGCCACCCCATGTACTTGACGCACACATACACATTTTATATGCCTATCCCTTGCCGGGGTACGCTATATAGCGCATCTAGGAGATACTTAATCTAAGACAAATAACCATTAGGACGACGCCTAACGTTGGCCGCCTATTTTTCTTAACTGACAGTTGTCAGTTGTTAATGACATGTTCGGAATAGATAGGTATCTTCCGATGTGGCACTCTGGATGTGGATGCTTGTTTCTTGTTCACTCTGTTATGTAAGTATCTCGAACAGTATATAACTTAACAGCCATATACCTCTTTATTTTCGAAACATGTTTACGGTTTTTATTATAATGATCACACTTCCCAGTTTCTATATGTGTAATGGGTGTACGTAATAAAATGACTTATTTTAAATCCGAATTATTTTCAAATTTACGAAAGCGCATTTTTTTGATAGCCTGAAAGCAAAGCAGGTATTAAAACTATGTAAAATTAATCAAGCTGAGTGGGTTTTTCCCGGAAACTCTTTTCTTCTGTCTTTTCCTGCGACATGCGAAAGTATTGGATTTACAAGCGTGGCCATTTACATTTTATGAATTAGATTAATGTCGGGGCAGCAGCGTGGTTTGACGCATCGCCTCTCGTGCACAGTCGCAGGTTCAAATTGGGATCGCTTCTTAGTGAGTTAGCAAGTTACTCAAATTGCCTGCCATTAGGGGAAGCCGGTGCAGGCAGTGGGTCACAAAAATAACAAACAAACTTACTTACGTACAAGAATATCACATGTTTCTCAGCAAGATAAAATATCAACCGTAATATGGTAATATTGGTAATTCGGCTCGTCGTTTATTATTTCAACATGAAATATTGTCCAAACCAGATATTCATGAAATGGTCCCAACATTATCACAAAGGACGTGAAGGATCGAACGAAATAAATTATGGAAGAATAGTACATTACAGACCTAGGGTGGTGAATTCGTAAATGTCCCAGATCGCAGGTTTCTGTGGCCCGAACCGAAGGTGAGGGCCATAAATATGCGATCTGGGGCTTTACGAATTACCGCCCGTGATTTGTCAAAAGTTTTACATCTTGCCTTGGCCAAGAAGTGAGATTTTCTCTCCGCGTAGCGGGCAGAAAATCCCACTTTACGGCCAAGGGTGATGTAATAGGTATAAACCCCTCACGATTCGGTCCTTCGACCCTTGTTAGCGTAAGTAAGTACCTAATTATCTATGTAGGGTTAACATTGGTATTTTTAAGCTGCCTCAAGCGTCCGAATCTCGTTTATTTTAAAGCCACTCAGTGCAGGTAGGTATTGTATTTTCGGATTACACCAGGATGATCTAATCATACACGTAAACTTTTGTTCACATTTGGATCTGCGTGAATGAAGACATACCTAATGTACTCTACAAAAAAAAACAAAAAGTAATATATAAAATAGGTACCTACTTACTCAACAAATGTACTTATACGAAATTCAGCGGAATAAAAGTATATTCAAAATGTTATAGTCTACTTGGCTATATTCAGTTTGCTTATTCGAGATCAAAACGGATGGCCCAAACTAAATTTAATTTTACGCAGGAATAATTTCCTTTTTTAAAACCACACGCTGTATTGATTTAAGTACCTTTTTCTTAAAAGTACGTCTTCTTAAATAAGCAAATTGATTATACTTTCTTATAAAAATCCGGGGAATTACCACACTCTCAGAATATCGGCGTGAAGTAATAGTTCGCTATTGTGTTTCTTACGGTGAGAGGACCGGGGGCTGTCCTGTTCCCTATACTTACTTCTATGCCATCTTCCCTAATCCTATATCCCCTTATCCTCCCTTATCCCATACGCCCTATCCTCCTCTGCTTTCGAGATCGGCAACGCATAGGTGACTCTGGTGTTACAAATGTATATAGGCAGCGGTGACCACTTAACACCAGGTGGGCCGTCTGCCTGATTGTCAATCTTCTTACATAAAAAAAATATACAAAAAACGTATTATAAAGGGGCCGACTGCCTAGTTTCATTCGGGTGATCGGTCCTCCATTCGGAACCATTTCAACCACAAAAAACCAAACGCATCTGTCGTAGATTTCTTGGTCTCTAATTAGCAAACTGACTATAAGTAGCTAGAAAATTTAGGTAAGTGTTGTACTTAAGTAGGTATAGTACGTCACGTTTTGACAAAGTGGGTAATACTTTAACCCCGGTGTACTAAAATAACTCCAACTGACTGGTTTTAGGGTAAAATTTGCCATAATTGCAAAATTTGAACATGTCTCAGATGTTATCACGAGATTGTGACCAGAATAATAATTTAAATAGCCATTAAAACAGCCCGAGAGATAACTGTACAACGGGGTCCGGTCATATGGCACCAACCTACGTCCGTCGGAGATAGCGGGGCGCAAGCAGAATGTCATAATCTCGAAATTTATTAAAATTAAACTGGAAAAAACTACGACAGCGTTTGTTTAATCCTAATAAAATGCAAACAACGTTGCAGTTATGTCTGAATATAATACCAAGATTTAGTTTATGCAGATGATTGCTAAGATTTTACAGCTCTGTTTTAGATTTTGAATAGGCTATTGTTTTATCTTTTGTTGAGGACGCAAATTGCAACCTCTCAACGTCATTATTTATAATTTGTATGTGCATGTAGGGACCATGTAGGGACTTCTTTTACATTTAAAGATACCGTCTTATTTATTAGTGAATATTAAAGTTGACTTCATTCTTCCATGTTGATATTGAACGTGTGTGGAGCTTATGCCAATGTTTTAGTAGGTACCTACCAATTAAATGCATAGGTATATATTTCTTGTAATGTTTGATGTGAAATTGTGATCGACATTTTAACAAAACCTTTCTGTTGAGTTTATTTGGCCGTCTTGTTCTTAGCTATTATATAGGCTAGCAAGCGCCGGTAGAATAAATGATTGAATTTGAATTAAGCAGAAAAAAGGCTATATTGCATAATTTGCACACACTTTGTATTTGTTGTAATGAGGATTAATGAAAATAATGCCTAGTATTTATTTAATCGGATTTAACGAAGTTGATAACCATCTTTTAGTCGTTAGGAGGTCATTGGCTCGCAAGACTTACTCACGCCTCTGGGTTTTAACAAAAGGACTTTATTATATAAATGTTTTAATTTAAGGAAAACCAACATTCCAATAAATAAGTATATTTACATTTTGTATGTACATGATTCTTCCGACATGAATTTTACTTAATTACATCTTTATCAAGGTTTACATTTAAAATCGGAATACCTCGACGTCAGATGAATTATCATCGGGGATGTCTTGAACGTGTATAATTTTCTCTACATTTTCATTGAACGTGACTACCGATTTTCTTCGGGCCTTGTTTTTTCTTTCTCCGAATTCATCTTCATCACCTGAATTCACGTCATCCTTAAGCCGGTCTATGGACTGTATCACTATGGGCATGGTTGTGTCTGGTGGCGCCATGTTGATTATGGTGTCGAAAGTACCTTCGGGGTCGACGGATGCCGTGGAAGGCTTCGCAGGGACTTCCGCGATGGGTGCGTCGAGCATCTCTTGAAGCCGCCGTTCACTTTTCTTTAGCTCTTCCAAGCCAAGCCTAGGCTTTAGCAAACTGTCCACCTTTGGCGGTGGCTCGAGAGGCTCATTACGCGACGCCACACTATTTGCATCGCTGAACTGCTCATAGTTCCGTGCCTTCCTCCTGATAACAACCACACGAATACGTGATTTAGTTTATGTTTATGATAAAACTAGCAAACTAACTTAAGGAATGTAAACGGCACTCTTACCATCTTAGGATGAACCACACAGCTATAACCACAATTAGTATGAAGAGCAGGACGCTTAGGACTATCGTGGAGACTAATAGAGCTGTATCACGTCCTGCTTGTATCTCGCGGCTTACGAGATGATCTTCCAGAGATATCGTTCTTGTAACGTCAACTCCGGCCAAAACATTCTCGGTAATATCACTAAAGAGAAAAAGAAGAATAATGTTAATTACGAGTATTGTTTATTTCAGTTGCGTATCGAATCAATAATTATCTTACGCGCTGAGTTTATCGACTGCCACCGGCTCGCGATCAATCACGCCATATACATAAAGCTGCAACGACGCCCCTTCATTGGTCACTTCTCTTTTGTGTCTTGTATTCGAATCTGGATCCACTTCTGTGTCATCGGATATGACCGCGGAGCTGAGGACTTTAACCTCGTACCCGACGGCAGACGTCAGATTATCCAAAATATCCCCTTCTTGGTCCAAAAAAGCATTGCGGACTGTGACCACGGCGATATGACGAACGTCAATTAGTTTTACCTAGAATGTAACAGTCAATTATTAACACTGTACCTATCCATGAGACTGGTAGGTGAATCAGATAGGTAATAAAACCGGGATCTATCCGAAATTCGCAAAAAATAACGTATATTATGAATCACCACCCTATTCGACAAGATTTTACCCTGGTTAGGTCCGTATCGGTTAATCTTTATTAGGTACAGTCAAGGGCATTAATATGTATACACCTTTGGACCTTAACACAACGGAACAGGATGCAAAAGTGTATACATATTAATGCCCTTGACTGTACCTTTTGTTTTAATAAAAGTGCACTCATATTTTATTTTACATATGTAGGCCCCCAATGTGTCATTGAACCGCAAATACTCGTAAGCAAGCAGGTTAACTTTTTTACTCCGGCCTAGGTACTTATTGTCTGGGACTGTGCGAGTTATCTAATTTTACCGCATTTGGTATGACGATCACTATTAAAAGTGGCTTTTATTCTGTACGGAATCGAACCACAAGATACCAATGAACGGCCAATCTCAATTAGCTATTCACCACCTCCCAACGCTGTCATCATCACTAATTTCAACATAACCCGAATCTTACCAATAACTGTATGGATGCAGTGCGCCCGTCCTCCTGTCCGTTCAGGTCTGTGACGGAAACGGTCAGAAGCTCGTCATCTGTCAAGCTCGCGCCGTCACGGACGTGTACGGAGCCAGTTTCGGGAGCCACTGCCAGGACGTTTTCGTCACTCCAGTATCTAAGTGCTGCGTTCTCCCCGACATCAGCATCTGTAGCCTAAAATCAATCAAATCAACTACGGTAAAGGAAAAATAACCGGTCTGAGTGGCGAGCCTTGGCAGAAGCCTAGACGAACAGCGGACGAATTGCGGTTGAGATGATGATGAAGTCTAATAACGTTCTGTTTGTTGCCGGGCGTAAGCACATCATCGCCAAGATCGCAAGCCAGACTTTAAAAAATGAAAATAAGTAGGTACCTATATAAATAAAAAAAAATACGGTGCATGTATACAATTTCCAGTTTCTCACGACATTCGCATTCATCGTACGCGAATTCGAATATTACTTTGTGTATGAGCAAACATAGAGTAGAGTTAATTAATTTGTGTGTACACTTTTGGACCTTATTGAAATGCAGTAAGGTGCCAAAGTATGTACCTATAATATTGGCGTACTAGACTGTAAATCAACATCAGCGCTCTAACTTACATTACAATAGAGTCGCGAACATATATTTTAAAACAATAGAAAAGTAATAATGGTACATACAGTACATACTACATGGTACTACTACATAAGATCCAGGGCTTTAATCTTAAGGGGTACTTATCGGTTTTCAAATTTAACGCAGAGGCATGCTCAGGAATGTGAGTCAGTACCGGTTTTGAACCCCCGACCCTCTGCGTGAAAGGCGTAGGTCAAAACCTCTGTCTCGTCTTCTGCCGAAACCCGATCCACCCATAAAACACCTCAGCATTCCTTCACTTTGGATTGGAGTCACGGAAAGAAGCGTGACTTTTTTGCGAGAGCATTTACAATAACAACTCAACCATTAACTTGCTGGAGGTACGCATCTGGTGTGGAAATATGTTTAGGGTTCCGTAGCTAAATTGAATGAAATGGAACCCTTATAATTTCGTCATGTCTATCTGCCTGTCAGTCCGTCCGTGTTTCACAGCCATTTTACTTGGAGACTATGGATACTGTATGGTTGAAATTAGGGAGGTGGGTGTATATAATGAACCGCTTAAAATGAGGTAGTACAAATACATGCAACTAAGGGATAAAAATAATAATTTAAGAGAACATAGCCGTGGTCTTTGAAAATGATATGGGGGTTCTTGATTGAGTTTTTTTACTTATTGTCAATATTTTGTGAGATAATTGCTTGCAAAGGGGTAAAAAGTGTAACTTTTGGACTATGGAGTGAAAAATTGTAAAAAATAACATTGAAACTTATAGAATCCAACCGAACCTTCAAAGAGAAATTGGTTTGAACAAAATAGGTTGCATAGTTTTTGAGATATGGGATAGGTAATTGTGGAATAATTTCGGTACCTACGAAACCCTTCATGTAAGTGAATCCGACGATCTCTTGAACGATTTTTTTTCTTAGAATTGCTCAAAGGGTAAATTCAGCGAAGAGATTAAGTATTTGTTGGAATTGTTTCAAAATAATATTATTTGAAGAACGACTTGCTTTCAAGTGTACAATTAATCTCGATGCTTTTTATAATATGCTCACCTTTAACTCAGCCAGAGCACGTGGAAGCACAATTTCTTCTAGTTCAGGAATCGGATATCCGACAACAAGTGGTTCGTTTTCTTTTCCAATGAATATAGGATCATTGTCATTGATATCGTTCACTATTAAATTAAAGAAGCTCCTTCTGGAGTTGTATAGTATCGTGTCAGTGAGTATCCACTTGTTGCTTCCGTAGTCATAGGGGCCGAGCCAGTCGAGTCTGGAATTTGTATTCGCACTTTTTACGGAGCGCTTGCCTCGAGTTTGCGAGTCGCTGGGGCATTCTAAAATAAGTTCGGCTTGTACTTGGGATAGTGCCATGAAGGCTATCCGGGGATCTTCTCTGTCTATGCTCCGTGCGTGGAGGCCATTCTCATCCACGTATAACCAGTCGTGTTCGAGAGGCCAGCGGTTGGTGAGGCTGAACTGGCACCCTGGATAAGTCTCGCTGTCCAAGACTACGAGGTTCTCGTGAGGTTCCTCTTCATCTCTGTCCAGGATTATAAGAGGTGGGAGCACGTGATCGTCTCCGCCGCAAGTACTCGTAGTGTCGACAGTTAGATGGACCTGTAAGAACATTTTTTTGCATAATATAGAGATTATTATATCGAGAGACCTATTAAGTTTTTTTAAGATATAGAACAGTGGGATCTGGCCATCGCGTTCCCGCAAGAACTATGTATTTTCGGGTATATGTATAAATACTAATGTCCTTTCCGGGGACTTCAACTACCTTCATACCAAATTTCATTTTAATCGATCCAACGGTATAAGCGTCAAGAGTCATACAGAGTCACTTCCGCATTTACAATGGGTATCAGAATGGATGGTAAAAATGTCACTAAACTATTCTAAAATAAAGGCAACATGAAAGATGTTATTGTTATTTTTAGCCTAGTCAAGCACGAATGCCTGATTTCTGAGTTCGTTAGGTACTAGCTAAAGCTACGTACATCAACTCATCAAATCAAAGAGTGTGTGAATATAAATGCCGTATTTTTTATTGTTTTATTGTTTTTTTGGTGCTTACCGTGGCAGTAGCTTGTACTTGTGTGATGATTGAAGTAGCAATGACTTCGAAGCTGTATACCCCAGTGTTGGTGGGTGCTGACAGATGGACCTCTCCCTCGCCATTGACAGAGACCCTCTCTCGCAGATGGGCTAAAAAATGATAGTGATATCACAACCCAGAATTTGTTTGAGACCGAAGATATTTTAGTGTGACGAATGAACACAATTTATAAGGTTGAATAACAACGATAAGGGAGTAAGCAAAAATATTTAGTCATTTTATTTGTAAAAATAAATTGAATGCGTCAGTAATAAGCGTGGGAGTGGGGGTCGATGAATTGATTTTTATTGTAATTCACTTGGCATTTTATCTGATAGCTATTTAAGATTCTGTAATACCAATACGAGTAAGGGTATTCACTACCCAGTATATTCAAATTAGACCTTTTTATGTGGTTATCTGCCTGAAACTGAGTAATATATTATAGCAGGTATATAAACGTACTCTAATCACTAAAAATAAAACATCATCATAAATAACTTACAATAAATACCTTTTAACTTTTGCATTCTCCAGTTTATTATTTTACAATTTATTTTACATGGTAGGTACTTATTTATAAATATAAATATAATATCTATTAGCGAATAAAAGTGGAGGCATTTTCTCATTGGTACACTATACTATATAGGTTGTAAGTGATAATAATATCAATTGAGTTACTTTACTAGTACCTGGTTCGAAGGACCAAAATGTTTGGTGAGTGCGAGTGCGTGTGGTATGGCAATTGATACCTGAACATACAGCGAGTTATCGTATAATTTCGTGTCGTGTATCAATTAACATAAATAGGTAAAAATAATAGGTTGCCCCTGATGATTGCTGTAAACGTAAAACATGTACTTAGTAAATTTTTTGGATGAATTCTTATTTAGATTAGGAACTAAAATAACTAGGTATGCATAAAATCAAAAACTTTATAGCTAGTCATATTAAAGTTCGTTATTGCATTACGAGTAAACACATTGTGAATTATGAAAAGAAAATAGGTTTTTTAAAGATATTCGTGGCTATGTCGTAATTTTAATATAATTAAAAAAATCTAATGTATAGATAATTAAAGGTACGCAAAAACATAATAAGCACACTTCAAAATTTTCGCCTAAAATAATCTACCACGTTTTCCTCAGCATTGTTTTTGCCACTGCTTTTAGTGAAGGCGTTCAATTTATTCATATTAAGAGCAACTGGGCGATCGCGCTTATAACTCCGGTGAAAATACCTATAAACGAGATTTCCCGAAAATGAGATCTAGCTAGATAGATTTGACTCCCCCAAAAGCACCAATCCAATTTTCGTCCAAATTGTTAGTCGTTTCTGAAATCGTTTGTATAAATAAATAAGGAAATATACAAGATTAATGGGTTTAAAGTATAAGGAGTAGGTACCTGGGATATAGCTAAAACCGAGTTTTCTCAGATATAAGGCCTAGCTAGATCGATTTGTCGCCCCCGTAAACCCGTACATTCCTATTCGTTAGAGCCGTTTCTGAGATCGCTTGTATAAATAAATAAAGATTTCTATCTTTCTAAAAATAAAGAAATATACAAGATCAGCGCGTTATAAGGTAGGTGTACCATGGAAGGCCACTCTAACAAATAAACAGTTATCATTCGTTTATTTCCTGGATAAATGAACCTAACAAATATTTAAGTAATACTTTGTTTTATTACGTAACATATAAACCACTTTTTTGAATTGCAGATTTAATCAATATTGATTAAACTTCAGTTTCATTGAACTCTTCCAAATGGCCTTGCTAGAAACAGGGCTCCTTAGAAGGCCATTATAATAAATCAGTCATTTAACACTAAGAGTTAATAAATAGCGCTTAAATCTACAATAAAAAAAGTAGTTTATATGTTACATACAAAAACAAAGTATTACTTAAATATTTGTTTGTTTCATTTATCCAGTAAATAAACAAATAATAACTGTTTATTTGTTAGAGTGGCCTTCCATGGTACACCCACCTTATTTTAACGCCGTCGATTCCCGATATCAATAAAGCGAGGGACTGTACTGCCAAAATATTAGCGCGAGCGATTCGCCGCCGCGTCTGTGGTTTCCAGTTCGATGGGTGTTTGTGTTAATAGAAGGAATTTGTCATCGCATGGCAATAACTACGAAATTTTAATGATTGGCCTTCGAAGGAGCATGGCCTTCCATGGTCCACCCACCTTACGTATATGATAAGGATAATATTGTTATACTAGCTTCTGCCCGCGACTTCGTCCGCGTGGAATTTGTTAATAGCATTCCCGCGGGAACTATGCATTTCCCGGGATAAAAAGTAGCCTATATGTTAACCAGTGTTATAAACTACCCACATACCAAATTTTGTTGCAATCTGTACAGTAGTTTTCGAGTTCAATCCGGACATACATACATACAGACAATTTTTCTAAAAATCGTTATTTTGTGTTCAGTATCGTTTATATAGTCCCCTCGACTTGATAGTTTCTTTTAATTGTCAAGTTTCAGATGCGACTTCTTCTACAGACTTATTATTAGTATAGATTTAATTAGGTTATTATTGATGTACTTTATCGCCTTAGGCGGATTATATCCTGTGGTTTTACGAAGATTAAGATATTTTATTAATGCGCATTGATAAATTTGACATCGTGTTAGCGATTTGTGTTAATGCTGGTTGACACTTTTGTTATAGAGTGAACTGTTGATGATTTATTGTAGAAAAAACCGGCCAAGTGCGTGTCGGGCCACGCGCAATGTATAGGGTTCCGAAGTTGACGATGCCCTTAGTACCTTTCTAAGACTGCATCCTAGCTAGGTTGCGGTATGACGTGCCCGCCCGACGACGCCCCTGTCACTCAGTAATATGTATAATGGAATTTTACTTTTCCGTACCTACGCATTTTTACTTGTTTGCAGTTGGTCGACTATGACCCGGAAACTTGTATAGCATTCTTAGCTGTGATAGTTTTCCTTTCAACTGCGTTATATATACCACCACCATGAATTTTATCAGCTATCTGAAACCACCAATTAGCTGGCAGGGGGGGGGGGGGACACTTGACTATACCAAAAAATAGCATCGCATTTCACAAACGCATCGTTTAATCAAAAAAATGGTTTCAACAAACCCACAATGTTTTTTAAAGCCCTATTCAACGAGACCCCACATCATGGGGTACGCCGGAAAAAAATATACATCCCCACTTTACGAGTAGGGGAGGTACCCTAAAAATATGCATATCGAAATTTTATTGTACCACTTTGTCGGCGTGACTAAGTAATATATATATTCATGCCAAATTACAGCTTTCTAGAACTAAGCATCTCCGAGCAATAGTGCGGATGGACGGACGGACGGACAGACATGGCGAAAGTATAAGGGTTCCTTCGTGAGAGGAAAGTATATGGTGGACTTCGGAACCCTAAAAACCAAATTTTGGCACCTCTAATTCTAGATGGCGGCTCGCGCCTCCATCCCCCAAGGTCGAAAATTTGGATTTATATTAAGCATCCATACCTTAATAAATATATGCAAAAAAGGGTTCTACTCCACCTTTTGTAGGGCACCCCATACACTTATTTCCCCACAGACTGGATTATTATTCAAGTAGGTAAATAAAAGTCAAACCAGCGCCTAGGCCTCCCAGGGCCAAGGCATCGTGCTGAGTGTCGCCAACTTGACATCCATCACTTCTTTCATGTATTGTCTAAGGAGTTAGTTTCTAATTTTAATTGTATGTTTGTTTAACGTCATTACTTTTACTTTGGCTTTTTAATTTAATTATTACTTGCATGTTTTTCATTTTATGTATATTTCTCTTTTTTTTGTATATTTCTATTACTTATGATGTCGAAATAAAAATGTGTCAATGTTTCAATGTTTCAAGTATATGATTTTGATTAAATATCGTGTTTATTCACTTACACCGAATAAATGGACTGCTTAGTGCGGTCGATCGGGATTTTTCCCCGGTGTACCTAACTATATTTCCCGTTCTCGTAAGAATTTTGGAAAATCCTATCTTCGTGCTCCGCTGCACTCCCGAAGTAACTTATATTCCAAATTCGTATGTACGACGACGTAGCTTTGGCTGTGTAATGTTTGCCAGGCGCTTTTAATATTAGGTCCTTACATATGAAATTGGCGTTTCATATGGCAGAAATGAAAACGATTTTTTTTATGAAACTATTTTTTTATTTAGTCAAAGTATGTACCATGGCTATCTATGCACTTTTGCCATCTCGAAGGTAGTTCATTGATTCCTTTACTAAAAAAAGTGTGTGAGCGAGAATCAATAAAATCTTTGAAGGCCGTTTGGACAGCCTCGTGAGAATTGAATTTTTTTCCTTGCATGAAGTTGTCCAAATTCCGAAAAAAATGGTAATCAGTTGGAGCAAGGTCCGGGGAGTATGGTGGGTGTCGAAGACATTCCAGTCGCAGCTCCCGTAGTTTTGCGGCCGTCAAACGTGCCGTATGTGGTCGAGCGTTGTCCTGAAGCAGCAGTGGGCTAGATCGATTGACCAGTCTGGGTTGTTTAATGGCTAGCTTTTCCATCATCGTTTGCAATTGTTGACAATACACATCAGCCGTGATTGTTTGCCCAGATCTTAAGAAACTGTAATGGATGACACCGGCACTAGTCCACCAGACACTTACCAGTACCTTTTTCTGAGTCAACTTTCGTTTCGGGCAGAATTTGGCTGGTTCACCTGGGTTCAACCATTGTGAAGAACGTTTCCGGTTGTCGTACAAGATCCATTTTTCATCACAAGTAACGATACGATTCAAAATGCCTTCATTATTGTGCCGGTTGAGAAGTGAAACGCAACACTCGACGCGTGTTTCTTTGTTTGCGTCGCTCAATTCATGCGGTACCCATTTTTCAAGTTTTTTCACTTTTCCAATTTGTTTCAAGTGAATCAAAATGGTTTTATCACTCACACCGAAGCCTGCCGCTAACTCTGACGTGGTTTGCGATGGATCTGCTTCCACAATTGCTTTTAATTCTTCGTTATCAACTTGTGTCTCCGGCCGTCCACGAGGCTTGTTCTGTAGGTCAAAATTTCCAGAACGGAAACGTTGGAACCAATAACGTACCGTATTTTCTTTTGCAGTAGCTTCCCCATACGCATTGTTAATCCTACGAGCCGTTTCTGCAGCACTAGTGCCGAGGTGAAACTCATATTCGTAAATATAGCGATATTTTAAGTTCTCCATATTGTGAACAGAACGATGTGAAAGAAAAACAAATGACGCGATAACAAATAAATTTCGTAATTCGAACACAGAAATACATGGTCTTAAATTTGAAATAAATTTGAATTTGGAATTCCTAGCCGAACGCCACATATTTTGAATCAAAGTTGCCAGTTCGCCAAACGCCAATTTCATATGTAAGGACCTAATATTATATTATACCTACCTACTAGCTGTTTCTCGCGAATTAGTATGCGCGTAAACATTAAAATAATATAATAGGTAATAATAATAATATCCGCTAGGATATAGGTATCACACATATGGACCTAGCTCCAAACTAAGCGACGCTTGTATTATGGGTGCTAGACAAGAATATAAATACTTATATTTATTTATTTATTTATTTTTATTTATTTATTTATTTATTTATTTATGATTTAGCTTATAACTATACTTAGTACATATTTAGCTTATAGGCTTAACTATAGATAGTTACACATCGTCTTGAGTTCTAGTATGAAGTACATTATTATTATTTCATACAATCGCAACAGGTGGTAATTGTATAGTTAACGATATGTTAAACAGTAGGGGTGTACTAGAGTAAGGCAAGCTACCCTCCGTACTAGTATTAAACTGTATGACGGCAGGATGGGCTTCCTTCTCACCGAGGGCTCCCACAAAACTTGTAAGAACAGTGTAATATTACAATAGAGAAGCTTAAGCTGTGCTAGATTCTACGCTAGTTACTAAAAATACTAGCTAGCTAGTAACTAAAGTTAGGTATTGTAAGTTTGACGGTGTGAATGTGTTAGTGAGGTATGATTAATTTGTGTGTCTGAAGAGTGTAAGAAGGTGTAAGTAATGTAATGTTTGACGATCTTTAGCACAATGATACAGGATTAAGAAGCAAAATGCTGGAGATTAGACAATAATGCACAATGCAAGTAACAGTTATCACTAAATGACGCATAGCAACACACTTTATAATTAGAGTTTACCAGAATTAGTTTGGGTTAAGGACAAAATCGCGGGAAATGATGATGCAAAGAGTCATGTTAACGGCAGCGGGGCGGAAATCGGCTGATGTTTGATCTGGTGGTGGATAAAGCTATTGGTTACAGCACAGAGACATCATCATTTCAACACTGTAAGCAGTGATTCCGTTTCGTTATAAGTAAGCTCGGTTAAAAAAGTGCCAACTGATGACTTCAAACGTCTGTGAGTCATTAGAGACAGGTTCAGAGATTTAGATATCCTGTTATATAGAAACGGTCCAAGGAAGAGTGAGAATCCGTGTGCAAAAGCTGTCTTACAATGAGGTACATTAAAAACTATATCACGCCTTCTTTGGTGGGCTGTAATATTACAGGGTTTCATGTGTTGCGATGATATTAAGAATTTGATGAAAAGCTGACGTACGGTTAAGACTTGGAACTCATTGTAGACATCAGTAGTGGGATAGCTAAATTTCTTAAAGAGTGTAACCTTAATTACAGCTCTTTGGGCTCGTTCAATTTTTATCATGTGCGATTTTTTGGCTCCGCCCCAAGCTACGATTCCATAGGAAATAATTGATTGGCATAGTCCATAATATACACTTTTCACCAAAGTAGGGTTCCCAATATGCCTAATATTCTTGAAGATATATATCAATTTTCTTATTCGGGAGGATAATGAATCTATATGAAATGACCAGTTTAGATTTCTATCAATAAGGACACCCAGGTATTTAATATATGGTGCTGAATCAAGAACGGGACAGTCACATGATAGCAAGGGATTACAAGTATGGGCTTTTATATTAAAATCGGACGGAGGTTGTGTTGAGTTCCGGATACTGAAAGTGATAAATTTTGTTTTACCTATGTTAAGTGTGAGAACATTAGCGTTAAGCCAGGTCAGGATTTTACTTAGGCCTAATTCACATGAAGTTTTTACCTTATTCCAGGAAGACCCGTGGAAAAGGATAACTGTGTCATCAGCAAAAGTAATAATTTCAGCATGCAGGAGTTGTAATCTACAAAGGTCGTCAATATATATTAAGAAAAGGGTTGGACCGAGGACACTACCTTGAGGTACCCCAAAGGACAGTACTTCTTCAGTACTTTCATACTCGCCTACCCTTACGACCTGTCTCCGTTCACTGAGATAATTGGAAAAAAGTTTCAATGGGATACCCCTTATCCCAAGGCGTTCCATTTTCATAAGGAGAATTGGAACGGAGACAGTATCGAAGGCCTTAGCCAAGTCCAGAAAGACTCCCAAGCATTTATTGTTGGAGTCGAGTTTGTGGGCAACATAATTCACCACATGATTTATAGCATCAGATGTCGATGTCTGTGCTCGAAAGCCATACTGGTTAGGGGCTAAAAGTTTAAACCTTTCGAGGAAATTTAATAGCCTTTTGTTCAGTAACTTTTCCAGGATTTTTGCCAGCGTGGGGAGAAGGGAGATGGGTCGGAAGTTCGAAACATCATTTTTATTCCCCGATTTGTAAATGGGAATCACAATTGATTTTTTTAGGGCTTTTGGAAACCTACCGGTAGACAAGGCTAAGTTGCATATGTGGGCAATAGGAGCAGCAATAAAATCAATTGTTTTTTTGAGGAGAGACGAAGAAATTCCATCCCAGCCCGTACTTGTACTGTTTTTTAACGAGTGAATAATGCTTTTAATTTCATAAATATCTGTGGGCAGAAGAACAATGGAGTTGGCAGGATTCACTACAGCAGGAGTAAGTGCTTCAGGAGTAGGATGAATGGTAGTCAGTATTTTGTTGGCAAGATTGTGACCAACATTTTTAAAGTATTTGTTAATGAGATCAACAGAATCATCAGGATGCGTGGCAATTTTGAGAAGGTTAATCGAATGATTTTTTGGGGGACTTATATTGCAGATTTCCCTAATAGTCTGCCACGTTTTTTTCAGGTCATTTTTGTTTTTATTTATTTTATCCCGTTCGTATCTACGTTTTAGTTTGGTAAGGATATTATTACACGTATTTCTATATCTTTTGTACGACGTTTGCAGTATATGGTTATTTGGTTGATTACGAGCTTTATAGTGTAGGCGGTCTCTAAATCTCATACAGCGCAGTAGACCAGGAGTAATCCAGGGTTTCCGTACTCTTTTCCTGTTTGGGACGGTGTACTGAATAGTATGTTTGTCAATCACGTCCGATACAATAGAAAGGAACAAGTCTGTGGATACATCAGCATCCTTGCTGGCGAGAACAGAGGACCAATCAATATTTGACAGCTCATTGATAACGGCATCATATAATATCTTTGGTTTAGTTATAACGGTGCTATCGAAGAGAGAACCAGTTTTAGCCAGGGAGGTAATGACGCTGCAGTGATCAGTCACCGTTGTTTCACATACAAGTGTTACCAAATCAAGTTTAGATTTAATAAGACAGTGGTCCAGGCAGTTGGTCAAGCGAGTAGGCAGATAGTGACTTGGCATGAGACCATGCATTGCCGCAATATTCAGGTAGTCGGAAGACCTAGGGTCAGTGTTATTCGGCTTGATATCAATATTCAGGTCACCTATGGTTATTATATTAGGAAATGATTTTAGTGACGATAATATACTATCGAAACTGGATTCAAATCGGTCCGCATTCCGAAAACATGGAGGTCTATAAACACCAAGAATAACAAATTCATTATAAATTTTTATTAAGAGACAGTTAGCCTCTTCAAGATCAGGTTCAGATACTTGTATATTCTTAATATTAGATCTAACATAAGCGACAACACCACTATTCTGGTTTATGCATTTGCAAGTAGCATAGCAATTATAGTTCGGTAGATCTGGCAGAAATGTGCTATCCGTTAGCCAACACTCTGTCAGTATAATTATGTCGTATACAAATTCAAAACGTGCGAGCAATACTTGAAAGTTATCAAAGTTACATGAAATACTTCTAATATTCTGTGTAATAATAGTTAGGTGTTGCTTCGATTTTTGGTTAAATAATAACGTCTTGCACATTGTAGGTTCATTAACTAGATGTGACTTACCGGCAACGATATTCTCATCAATTTCACATGCAATTTTTTCTATAGACATATATAATAGCTAGCAAAAGAGCAGCTGTTATCAGCCACTATGAAAGCACACAAGAAACTGTTGCTTTCATTATACTTGGAACAAAATATATGCATGAGAATACAGTCACCTTGCCACCTGTTTTCTAGATTATGTAATAGCGAACAATTTACTTCCTGATTGTTAACGGAGGATGATTTATTAACGGAGGGTAATTTAGTTAAATTATGGGGATAGTCCTGTACCTGTACTAAAGATCTTCGTGTTTTGTCGTTTTGTTTATAGTGAGTGTATGGAATGCGTGTGAGTGACTTACAATACCAGGTATAACAAAAAGAAAAAATATAGCAAAGAATATTTGTATAATTAGACATAGAGAGTATAGACACGTAATTATACAAAAGGGAAACGCATATAATTAATGCTACACCAGACAGTCACGCAGGTTGGTTCACTAGCTGCTCAGCGCTTTTAATTTCAACTTTCGGTTGACCTTGACCTCTGCGGATGAACTATATAAATACTAAAAATCCATTACTCGAGTACAATCATTCGTGCTCATCACACAAAGTTTGCCCCGAGCGGGACTCGATCCGGCGACCGTTGGGACAGAAGGCGGGGTTACTACCAACTGGACCAATCCGGCCGTCAAACATTTATAAAGGAACCCGTCTCAAGACTTGTTACGTACCATTATCGACAGCCAGCGAGTATGCGACGGTCTCTCCATTGCTGGCAGCGGCGCTGACTCGGCCCACCAGCCCCGTGTGCGACATGTCCGTCCGAAGCACGTACGAAGGCGAGCCGAAAACCACCTCAGGCAGCTCGGGCGTTGCTAAATATAAAACAGGAAGGGATAATTACTAAAATAGCTAAAACTTTTACGAGTTTATCCCATCCACTCGTCCTTGGCATAGTTGGTCAAAATTGTGATAGTCTCTCATCTCTAGTGTGCGTAGTAGCATAGAAAGCAAGGTAAACCTGGAATGGCAACCTTTATACAATTCAGCCTACGCTCAAAGATAGATCACGCCACGCAGCGCAGTTTCTTCATACAGGCTGCCTAGGTAGCCTGTATAGAAATTTGTAGCGCCCCCCGGATACTGTTCACATCAGATTTATTTATTTATTAAAAATTACATTTAGTTATCATCTATATATATATATATAAAACAAGAAACTGACTGACTTACTGACTGACTGACTGACTGATCGATCAACGCAGAGCCGAAACTACTGGTCGTAGAGAGCTGAAATTTCGCATGCAGGTTCCTTAGGGAACGTAGAGGAGCACTAAGAGAGGATTTTTGGTAATTCTCCCTTTAAGGGGGTAAAAAGGGGGTTGAAAGTTTGTATGAAACTTCTAAACCGCTAGACCTAGAAACATGAAATTTGGCAGGGAGGTTCTTTTTATAACGTAAATGAGCGTAATTAAAGATTTTTTGGAAATTCCCCCTTTAGAGGGGTAAAAAAGGGGGATAAAAGTTTGTATGAAACTTCTAAACTGCTAGGCTTAAAAATATCAAACTTGGTAGGGAGGATCCTTTTTTAACGTAAGTGAGCATTAATAAAGATTTTTTGGAAATTCCCCCTTTAGAGGGGTAAAAAGGGGATTAAAAGTTTGTATGAAACTTCTAAACCGCTAGGTTTAAAAATATCGAACTTGGCAGGTGGGTTCCTTTTATAACGTTAGTGAGCATTGATAAAGGATTTTTGGAAATTTCTCATCTAAAGGGGTAAAAAGGGGGTTGAATATTTGTATGTAACTTCTAAGCCACTGGGCCTAGAAACATGAAATTTGGAAAAAAAGGTTTCTTTTATGACCTAAATGAGCTCTAACAGGGCTCTAGGAATTGTTCCCATATAAAAATGGTCCCACATAATGTGTTATTTGGAAAGCAATTTAGAGGGCACATCAAAAGAGGGCAGTGGGACGCAAATAGGCTGTAGTAGTAGTAGTAGTAGCAGTATTTAGAGGGATACGGATAGGATTAAGCATTTCTTGCACTTTATGATTGCCATTTACACCATGCAATTTAAATGAATATCTTAGGAGTTATCGAAAAGAAAATGAATTCAGCGCGTACTTAGCTGACCCGCAGCGGCCTTGTAGTTGGCCATCCGTTTGCGATGCTTATTATGACCAGTAGTTTTTTCAATACGAGTTCAATATGAGTGGCGCGCACAATCGAATCCCGGGGCAGGAAAAAGTTCGGTTTACAGGGGTTCAGTGGTTATCCCGGAAGAACGCTTAGATCCCGCGGGAACGCTATAACCGAATCCCACGCGGACGAAGTCGCGGGCAAAAAGCTAGTAAATCATAATTGTAAAGTTGAAGTTTAGTAATTCACTAGCTTTGAACCATTCAAAATAATAAATCACTTAAAAAAGTACACCTAATACTTCTTTCTCTGGTTACCTACTTCTTATGGGTCATCCAGAAGGTGTTCCAGATGCATAGAAAAACCAACCACCACTTACTTATTTTTAATTTATCATCTACATATATACGTCTTGTAATATTTATGGAATTAAATATATATAATTAAATATATATACATGATGGGTCGGATCCTATTACAAATAATTAACCCAAAGTATGGGTTATCGATTCTATGCTTAGAATTTTATAGGTTTTTTTTTTATAGTTGGTAAAAAAAAAAATATGGGATTCAGGCGTCGCTCACACAACCAATCCCATATACATTTTTTTTTACCAACTAAATTTTTTTAAAATACCTATACAATATACTTAGAATCGATAACCGATACTGTGGGTTAATTATTTGCAATAGGATACGACCCACCATGTGTAAATATAAAATTACTTATTAAAAAAAACTATAAAACCCAAATGTCGGAAACCTAAGCTGATTATGACAAACAATATCATCCTTCTTGCCATTCACAACAAATAGGTACAGTTGAGTTCATCTGGCTGAACCGTACAAGGTACATTAAAATAATGTATGAAGCAATTGTAGACCTCAAATAGTTGCGCAGAAAAGTCTTCGAAAGCATATGTCTATCTGTTACGGTTTCCATTATCCAAGGATTTTCTGTTAGTGAAAAAGTAAAGGGCCCTATGCTCTTACATTTTGACAAAATTTTCACTTTTTCGCAATCCTCTTGACAAGCTCTTCATTTTGATAGGTATATTTCAACAAACTTTTTTTTCCGGTTTCTACTTCAGGTGGCTCCACCGTCCATCAGTCGCCATTTTGTTTTTTCATCTGACCCCTCTAACAACACTTGGGTTGATGAGACGATTCTAATTATACCCCAATCATGAAAATCGGTTCAGCCGTTTGGCCAAAACGTGGTAATAAAGAAAATTCCTACGCATAGATACGCACGAAAAACATTATCCTCCTTGACATTCGGGTAAAAAAATTACCTCCTTGTATGACATCGAGCAGCAGCACAGCGCTCGCCCCGCCGGCTCTGAGCTCGAGCGGAACGAATGCGACCTCTAGTGGCAAATCCACAGAGCCAGTTGGTATGACTGTCACAATGCCCGCAGACGCCGAAGCGGAAAATAGGTGGTTGTAACCTGTGAATGTGATCTTGGGTAAGGACAGTGATGATTTTGATCTAATGGTTTCAACAAGTGAGGCTGACACAAAGGTTATCTAATAAAAACATGCGTGTCAAAATGATTAAAAAAAGGAGAGTTAAGTAGGCACTGAGTCCAAAGAATGTTACTGCATTTGTAGATTATATCTTGGGAAACATAACCATAACGCATCTTGTAAATTCAATATTGCCATTTTGGAATGGCAGTTTTTTGGAACAGTAATGCATTAGAATTAACGTAAAGCTCTTTGTAAAGGTCGAGCTGAAAACCAGCGCTGCACTGTTGTGCTCCGCGCACTCGCACCACATGCTGAGTCCGGTCCTATTGCCACCACCTACCAAACATGTGCATGCTTAAGTTAATTTTGTTTGTGGATATAAACCATTTTTTTAAGATGATGCAAAACGCTGTGCGGCTGAGGAGTTAAGTAGCTCAGGCGCAAATGTTGGGAAGGATACCTAAATCTGAACGTCCCGAGGGAGAGACCTAATTGCCCAGCCACTCATCTCCACATTAAATGGATAATTTATGAATGCAAATCATAATGATTGATGTCATTCAATGATGAATTATTTTCATTCATCATTGAATGACATCAAACTCTTCATTGAATGAAATTATATGATATATTATATACAAAGGAAATTATATGTAAGTGGCTAGAAAGTTCCCAGAAAAACAATAGGCGCTATCGGTAAACAGTGACGTCTTCATTCTTTGGTAGGAGAAGATTACGGAAAAAAGCATAAACATTGGTAAAATTAAAAAGTAGGTAGGATATCTCTTCTCATTTCCTTCTTACCTCCAAAAATTTCGACATTATTCCCATCATATCCCGTAATAGTAATAGGTTCATGTTGTACATCATTAAGGTTGATAGTTCCTTCATAAAGTGTCTTATCAAATGCAACATCTGTCACAGAGCCTGATTCTGAAAAAATAAAATTATATAAGAAAAATAATAATAATGACACGGTCCTTACGTACTACTTAAAACTAAGCCTCTCAACAATGAACGAAAACCACAATTATATGTATGCTAAAGGTTAAAAAATAGGGAAGTTTTGGAAAAACATGCACACGTGATTTCTTGATCGATCAAAAACAGATACTGTGACTTTAAGAAGGATTAAATTCAGAACAGAGAGGGAAAATTGTTAGATAAGATAAACAAAGGATGTGTGATGCTTATGTATCAAGTGATAAAAAGCAAGATAAAACAATCGATTTATATGACTATTCTATACATGAAATTAATAATATACTATCACTTCCGTTAGCAACCGATGACAGGAAATGAAATGTGAAGAGAAAGGTCATAATTCAAAGCAGCGAGACTTTGAGTTGAGACAGTCTTGCTCTTGCCTTGCTTGTTAGCCCGCTTTTAATATAAAATGTAATAAAAAAATAGACTGCGTGAATATAATCACGTAACTACTTAATACCCTAATTTACAGTCTTTATGTCGTCATGGTCCTTCAGACGCTGTTTAATTCCGTCATTCACGAAGGGAGAACGCCGCAAGCATGGAACAGAAGTGTGATGGTGCTTTTCTTCAAAAAAGGTGATAATACTTTGCTGAAGAATTACAGACCCATCTTACTTCTGTCTGAGCCATGTATACAAGCTGTTTTCGAGAGTCATTAGGAACCGTCTCACGCGCAGGTTTGACGACTTTCAGCCTCCCGAACAAGCCGGTTTCCGAAAAGGCTACAGTACCGTAGACCACATATATGCGTTGCGACAGGTTATGCAGAAGACGGAAGAGTATAACCTCCCCCTTTGCCTTGCATTTGTGGACTACGAGAAAGCCTTCGATTCGATCGAGACTTGGGCTGTACTGCAGTCTCTCCAGCGGTGCCAAATTGACTACCGGTAACATCGAAGTGCTGAAGTCTTTGAATGAAAACGCCACTATGTCCGTCCGACTACAGAACCTGACCACGAAGCCTATTCCACTGCAGCGGGGAGTCAGTCATGGAGATGTAATCTCTCCGAAGCTGTTCACCGCTGCATTGTAGGATGCCTTCAAGGTGCTGGACTGGAAAGGACGAGGCATCAATGTTAATGGCGAGTACATCACTCACCTTCGATTTGCCGACGATATAAGTAGTAGTTATGGCTGAGACCATGGAAGAACTCAGTGCTATGCTCGTTGACCTCAGCAGAGTTTCCGATCGAGTTGGTCTGAAAATGAACATGGACAAGACGAAGATCATGTCCAACGTCCATGTTGTGCAAATTCCGGTAATAATCGGAGGCTCTGCGCTCGAAGTTGTTGACCATTATGTATACCTGGGACAAACAGTCCAGTTAGGTAGATCCAACTTCGAGAAAGAGATCAATCGTCGAATCCGACTCGACTAGGCAGCGTTCGGGAAGCTTCGCAGTGTCTTTTCGTCCAAATTACCGCAGTGTCTTAAGTCGAAAGTCTTCGACCAGTGTGTGTTTCCAGTGATAACTTATGGTTCCGAGACGTGGGCGCTTACGATGGGCCTCATAAGAAGGCTCAAGGTCACCCAGAGGGCAACGGAGAGGGCTATGCTCGGGGTTTCTCTGCGTGATAGAATCAGAAATGAGGATATCCGCTGTAGAACTGGGGTCACCGACATAGCCCGAAGAATTGCGAACCTTAACTGGCAGTGGGCGGGGCACATTGCTCGTAGGACTGATGGCCGATGGGACCAGAAAGTCCTGGAGTGGCGTCTGCGAACCGGTAGATGGAGTGACAACCTTGTAAAGGTCGCGGGAACATGGTGGATGCGAGTGGCACAGGACCGGTCTGAGTGGCGCGCCTTGGGGGAGGCCTATGTCTAGCAGTGGACGTCTATCGGCTGAAATGATGATGATGATGTCGTCATGCATATCTAATTATTAAGTACGTAATTTTAGGTATGATGATTATCTATATAGGAATCCTAGATAGAATGGCTAGTCTATCTAAGATATCATCATCATCGTCATCATCATTATACTGGGTGTGGCCTGTAATAGGAGCAACAAAAGATAATTCCACAGAGTATCCGCAGTTACCCCTTTTTTTAACGTTTACGCATACCACCCGCCCTGAGGGGGGACAGGTGGTTATGTGGGACTCACCGGCCACAGTGGCCGGAATACCCACTAAAACCCCAGCGATTCTCCTCCGCGCTGGCTGCGCGAGGGCTGTGGGATCGCGTTGTCGTATTCTACCGCAGCCCTCTCAGCGGGCCCGTCGCTCGGGCCGTCCTTCGAGTGAGCGCCTCTGGAGAATGACGGGGCGCTCTAACTCCGTGGACTTCAAGTGGACGTTGGGGCCCTCCGACCCCGCCGCCCGGTCCACTAGGGTGGGGCGTTTAGATGCGCATAGCGCCTCCTAGCTCGCCCCACCCTCCTCCGGCGGAGAGGAGGCGCGAGGGGATCGTCCTCGCGCTCCCTTTCCGCGGCCTCCTTCCGCGACAATACGGCGTCACAGAAAGAGGCCATCGTCTCCCAGCACCTCTCGCTATCGAGCATCCTCCCAACGATGGTCGACAGCGAGAGGTCGCCCACGACGGCAGCCAGGCCGCTCCGCTCACTTGCCCAGGCCGCGCACTCCTCCACGGTGTGACGCACAGTGTCCACCTGTGCGCCACACACGTGGCAGGCCGGATTTTCTTCCCGGCCCGCCACGCGGTGCAGGTACTCACCGAAGACCATCCGCAGTTACCCTGACCTGATCCTAATGCTTCTATTTACCTACTTAAAATCTGAGCTAAAATGTTTTTTTTTTATGTCAATGGTATAGGCAAACGAGCGCACAGCCCACCTGATGGTAAGTGGTCACTGTGGCCCATGGACACCGAAATCCTACGATCGCCATTAGGAAATTCACCGGCTGCCTTGACCCCCTTGTACCGGCACTGCTATTTGGCGACAGGTTAGCGGGGAAAGACGGTGGTACCACCCCGGACGAACCTAGCACCAGGCCCTACCACTAGCGAAAGTTACAATGCATTAACATCAATTTTTGGTTTTTAATTAACATGTTTTCGTCGATATGGCGGGATGTAGGCCGCGCCGGAGAAGTATGGCATTACGCGATTGCCTACTTCGTTTTTCATCGACTATCGGAAAATACAAGATTTTTCGTGGTACAAATCGTTCGACTTTCGTAATTTATGCGACACGTTCGATTAACGCTCACGCGATTGGGCCCCCGGTACTGGCGCTATGACCATGATTTTCCTTTTCGTCATTACGTAATTATACCCCCGTAGACTCGCCAGCCAGGTACAAATGGGTCGGAATTCTATGTCAGCATCATCCGGTCTAACACCGTGTAATATGCGTCGTCGCCGCGCGCGAATTCGTCGCTCCAGGCAGTACATGCAGTGTGAGTGTGACAAGAGCGCTGTCACATTTAAACGAGCTGTCTATTTTTAGGGTTCCGAAGTCCACTAGGAACCCTTATAGTTTCGCCATGTCCGTCCGTCTGTCCGCACTATTGCTCGGAGATGCTTAGTTCTAGAAAGCTGTAATTTGGCATGAATATACATATTAGTTACGGTGACAAAGTGGTACAATAAAATTTTGAAATATATTTTTTTATAGGGTACCTCCCCTACTGGTAAAGCGGGGATGTAATTTTTTTTTCTTGCGTACCCCATGTTGTGGCATATCGTTAAATAGGTCTTGAAAAAATATTGTGGGTTTGTTAAAACCATTTTTCGATTAAGTGATGCGTTTGTCAAATATTAAGCTTTAAACTGCTATTTTTTGTTAGAGTCACGTGTCCCCCCCCCCCTGCCAGCTAAATGGTGGTATTTGGATGGCTGAAAAAAATCACGGTTGTGGCGTATATAACGTAGTTGAAAGGAAAACTATCACAGCTAAGTAGGCTGTACAAATTTACGAGTCATTAGTCGACTTATGAAATGATTAAAAAACCAATGATTTTTCTCGAGCGGCAGGGGCGTCGGGCGGGCACGTCATACCACAGGCTAGCTAGATGCTAATAAGTCTTAGAAAGGTACTGTGGGCATCGTCAACTTCGGAACCCTATAATTTGCGCGTGGCCCGACACGCACTTGGCCGGTTTTATATTTATAAGGAACAAGTAAGGAACTATCTCAGAATCGAATCTAATGATTTGAAAAAAAAAACTGTAAATGTATTAAATATAGTGAACGAAAGAGTTTGTTTGACATTTAATTTTATAAATAAATAAATAAATATCTTGGGACATTTCACACAAATTGACCTAGCCCCAAACTAAGCAAAGCTTGTACTATGGGTGCTAGACAACGATATAAATACTTATATAGAGAAATACATACATATATAAATACTAAACATCCATGACTCGAGTACAAACATTTGTGCTCATCACACAAAGTATGCCCCGAGCGGGATTCCAACCCGCGACAGTCGGAACAGTGGGCAGGGTCGCTAACAACTGAGCCAAACCTGTCGTCTGTTTTGAATTTAATGTTCGTCTTACCGTCGACTAAGGAAATAACTATCGTCGCTCTGGCATTTCTGGCATCGCTGTCGAGTCTTTGCGCTGTCACGATAAACACAAGTTGCTGATTGTTGGCTATGACCGCGGGTGGTATTGCACCTGACAGTTCCAGCGTGGCGACATTACCCTCAACCACCAGTGTAAACCATTGAGCGTGATCTAAAAGGAAAATAAAGCAGGTAACTTTTCAAGTAAATGTTTTCAAATTGATAACAAAGACGCATAGAGTCATAGGTTACCTCCTTGCAGAGCAAACTGAACAGTTTGAGCGTAACCGTTGCTCAGAGTGATGGAGGTGTCAAACACAAGCCCTCCCGCTTCGCTGAACTGCCCGGTATAGTAGGGTTCACTGAAGACGAGCTCCTCCGCTGTGATCTCATCATCCCGTACGATTTCAAACACGACCGCTGTAACTGCTGGAACGGCGTGTGGAGCTGCCGCTCGTAGCTCGAATAAAATGATGTTGTTGGCGGGCAGAGACTGGTCGGGGATTATGCTTTGCAGCACGATGTTGACTGAGGACTCTTGGATCACTAAACTGAAGTAGCTGACTAGATCTGCAATGTTTTAGTGTCAAAAATATATTTTCGTGGCGACAGTACAGTCAGCAGCAGAAGTAGATAAGCTGCCCAGGTGTTCAAAATGACCTACACACGACCTTATTCTTAAGACGTTAAGGGCGTGTGTAGGTCATTTTGAACACCTGGACAGCTTATCTACTTCTGCTGCTGACTGTACTACTATACTGACGTAACTAAAATTATCGGTTCTTACCGCCTTGTAGTGTAAATGTGACTGCAGACGTATATCCTTCAGTTAGTACTATAGTATCTATGGTCGCTACAGCATTTTCAATCTTACCGACATAGCTTGCTCGTTCGAAGCCAAGGATGTTTGCATCGGTATAATCTGGAAATGTGATTGATTATGGTAATATTTAGAACTTAACACAGACTTTGACCTTAAGTTTTTGAATCATCTGCGATTCTTACCGTCGACTATAGAGATGATTATCGTTGCTGTAGCTATTCCATCCCCGCTGTTGGGTCTTTGCGCCCTCACGATGAATACAAGTTGCTGATTGTTGGCAATGACCGCGGGTGGTATTGCACCTGATAGTGCCAGCGTGGCGACATTACCCTCAACCCCCAGTGTAAACCATTGAGCGTGATCTAAAGCGAAAGTAAATTAGGTTACTTACAAAGTAAATGTTCTCAAATTGATAACAAAGCCAAATAGAACCATAGGTTACCTCCTTCCAGAGCGAACTGAACGGTTTGATCGTAACCGTTGCTCAGAGTGATGGAGGTGTCAAACACAAGCCCTCCCGCTTCGCTGAACTGCCCGGTATAGTAGGGTTCACTGAAGACGAGCTCCTCCGCTGTGATCTCATCATCCCGTACGACTTCAAACACGACCGCTGTGACTGCTGGAACGGCTTGTGGAGCTGCCGCTCGTAGCTCGAGTAAAATGATGTTGTTGGCGGGCAGAGACTGGTCGGGGATTATGCTTTGCAGCACGATGTTGACTGAGGACTCTTGGATCACTAAATTGAAGTAGCTGGCTAGATCTGCAATGTTTTATTGTCAAAAATATATTTTCGTGGCGACAGTACTCCTATACTGACGTAACTAAAATTATCGGTTCTTACCGCCTTGTAGTGTAAATGTGATTGCAGACGTATATCCTTCAGTCAGTACTATAGTATCTATGGTCGCTACAGCATTTTCAATCTTACCGACATAGCTTGCTCGTTCGAAGCCAAGGATGTTTGCATCGGTATAATCTGGAAATGTGATTGATTATGGTAATATTTAGAACTTAACACAGAGTTTGACCTTAAGTTTTTGAATCATCTGCGATTCTTACCGTCGACTATAGAGATGATTATCGTTGCTGTAGCTATTCCGTCCCCGCTGTTGGGTCTTTGCGCCCTCACGATGAATACAAGTTGCTGATTGTTGGCTATGACCGCGGGTGGTATTGCACCTGATAGTGCCAGCGTGGCGACATTACCCTCAACCCCCAGTGTAAACCATTGAGCGTGATCTAAAGCGAAAGTAAATTAGGTTACTTACAAAGTAAATGTTCTCAAATTGATAACAAAGCCAAATAGAACCATAGGTTACCTCCTTCCAGAGCGAACTGAACGGTTTGATCGTAACCGTTGCTCAGAGTGATGGAGGTGTCAAACACAAGCCCTCCCGCTTCGCTGAACTGCCCGGTATAGTAGGGTTCACTGAAGACGAGCTCCTCCGCTGTGATCTCATCATCCCGTACGACTTCAAACACGACCGCTGTGACTGCTGGAACGGCTTGTGGAGCTGCCGCTCGTAGCTCGAGTAAAATGATGTTGTTGGCGGGCAGAGACTGGTCGGGGATTATGCTTTGCAGCACGATGTTGACTGAGGACTCTTGGATCACTAAACTGAAGTAGCTGGCTAGATCTGCAATGTTTTATAGACAAAAATATATTTTCGTGGCGACAGTAACTACTATACTGACGTAACTAAAATTATCGGTTCTTACCGCCTTGTAGTGTAAATGTGACTGCAGACGTATATCCTTCAGTCAGTACTATAGTATCTATGGTCGCTACAGCATTTTCAATCTTACCGACATAGCTTGCTCGTTCGAAGCCAAGGATGTTTGCATCGGTATAATCTGGAAATGTGATTGATTATGGTAATATTTAGAACTTAACACAGAGTTTGACCTTAAGTTTTTGAATCTGCGAGTCTTACCGTCGACTAAAGAGATGATTATCGTTGCTGTAGCTATTCCGTCTCCGCTGTTGGGTCTTTGTGCCCTCACGATGAAAACAAGTTGCTGATTGTTGGCTATGACCGCGGGTGGTATTGCACCTGATAGTGCCAGCGTGGCGACATTACCCTCAACCCCCAGTGTAAACCATTGAGCGTGATCTAAAGCGAAAGTAAATTAGGTTACTTACAAAGTAAATATTTTCAAATTGATAACAAAGCCAAATAGAACCATAGGTTACCTCCTTCCAGAGCGAACTGAACGGTTTGATCGTAACCGTTGCTCAGAGTGATGGAGGTGTCAAACACGAGCCCTCCCGCTTCGCTGAACTGCCCGGTATAGTAGGGTTCACTTAAGACGAGCTCCTCCGCTGTGATCTCATCATCCCGTACGACTTCAAACACGACCGCTGTGACTGCTGAAACGGCTTGTGGAGCTGCCGCTCGTAGCTCGAGTAAAATGATGTTGTTGGCGGGCAGAGACTGGTCGGGGATTATGCTTTGCAGCACGATGTTGACTGAGGACTCTTGGATCACTAAATTGAAGTAGCTGGCTAGGTCTGCAATGTTTTAGTGTCAAAAATATATTTTCGTGGCGACAGTACTCCTATACTGACGTAACTAAAATTATTGGTTCTTACCGCCTTGTAGTGTAAATGTGACTGCAGACGTATATCCTTCAGTCAGTACTATAGTATCTATGGTCGCTACAGCATTTTCAATCTTACCGACATAGCTTGCTCGTTCGAAGCCAAGGATGTTTGCATCGGTATAATCTGGAAATGTGATTGATTATGGTAATATTTAGAACTTAACACAGACTTTGACCTTAAGATTTTGAATCATCTGCGATTCTTACCGTCGACTAAAGAGATGATTATCGTTGCTGTAGCTATTCCGTCTCCGCTGTTGGGTCTTTGCGCCCACACGATGAATACAAGTTGCTGATTGTTGGCTATGACCGCGGGTGGTATTGCATCTGATAGTGCCAGCGTGGCGACATTACCCTCAACCTCCAATGTAAACCATTGAGCGTGATCTAAAGCGAAAGTAAATTAGGTTACTTACAAAGTAAATGTTTTCAAGTTGATAACAAAGCCGAATAGAATCGTAGGTTACCTCCTTCCAGAGCGAACTGAACGGTTTGATCGTAACCGTTGCTCAGAGATATTTGGGCGTCGAAAACAAGCCCTTCCGCTTCGCTGAACTGCCCGGTATAGTAGGGCTCACTGAAGACGAGCTCTTCCGCTGTGATCTCATCATCCCGTACGACTTCAAACACAACCGCTGTGACAGCTCGAACGGCTTGTCGAGCTGCCGCTCGTAGCTCGAGTAAAATGATGTTGTTGGCGGGCAGAGACTGGTCGGGGATTATGCTTTGCAGCACGATGTTGACTGAGGACTCTTGGTTCACTAAACTGAAGTAGCTGGCTAGGTCTGCAATGTTTTAGTGTCAAAAATATATTTTCGTGGCGACAGTACTCCTATACTAACGTAACTAAAATTATCGGTTCTTACCGCCTTGTAGTGTAAATGTGACTGCAGACGTATATCCTTCAGTCAGTACTATAGTATCTATGGTCGCTACAGCATTTTCAATCTTACCGACATAGCTTGCTCGTTCGAAGCCAAGGATGTTTGCATCGGTATAATCTGGAAATGTGATTGATTATGGTAATATTTAGAACTTAACACAGAGTTTGACCTTAAGTTTTTGAATCATCTGCGATTCTTACCGTCGACTATAGATATGATTATCGTTGCTGTAGCTATTCCGTCCCCGCTGTTGGGTCTTTGCGCCCTCACGATGAAAACAAGTTGCTGATTGTTGGCTATGACCGCGGGTGGTATTGCACCTGATAGTGCCAGCGTGGCGACATTACCCTCAACCCCCAGTGTAAACCATTGAGCGTGATCTAAAGCGAAAGTAAATTAGGTTACTTACAAAGTAAATGTTCTCAAATTGATAACAAAGCCAAATAGAACCATAGGTTACCTCCTTCCAGAGCGAACTGAACGGTTTGATCGTAACCGTTGCTCAGAGTGATGGAGGTGTCAAACACAAGCCCTCCCGCTTCGCTGAACTGCCCGGTATAGTAGGGTTCACTGAAGACGAGCTCCTCCGCTGTGATCTCATCATCCCGTACGACTTCAAACACGACCGCTGTGACTGCTGGAACGGCTTGTGGAGCTGCCGCTCGTAGCTCGAGTAAAATGATGTTGTTGGCGGGCAGAGACTGGTCGGGGATTATGCTTTGCAGCACGATGTTGACTGAGGACTCTTGGATCACTAAACTGAAGTAGCTGGCTAGATCTGCAATGTTTTATTGTCAAAAATATATTTTCGTGGCGACAGTACTCCTATACTGACGTAACTAAAATTATCGGTTCTTACCGCCTTGTAGTGTAAATGTGATTGCAGACGTATATCCTTCAGTCAGTACTATAGTATCTATGGTCGCTACAGCATTTTCAATCTTACCGACATAGCTTGCTCGTTCGAAGCCAAGGATGTTTGCATCGGTATAATCTGGAAATGTGATTGATTATGGTAATATTTAGAACTTAACACAGAGTTTGACCTTAAGTTTTTGAATCATCTGCGATTCTTACCGTCGACTATAGAGATGATTATCGTTGCTGTAGCTATTCCGTCCCCGCTGTTGGGTCTTTGCGCCCTCACGATGAATACAAGTTGCTGATTGTTGGCTATGACCGCGGGTGGTATTGCACCTGATAGTGCCAGCGTGGCGACATTACCCTCAACCCCCAGTGTAAACCATTGAGCGTGATCTAAAGCGAAAGTAAATTAGGTTACTTACAAAGTAAATGTTTTCAAGTTGATAACAAAGCCGAATAGAATCGTAGGTTACCTCCTTCCAGAGCGAACTCAACGGTTTGATCGTAACCGTTGCTCAGAGATATTTGGGCGTCGAAAACAAGCCCTCCCGCTTCGCTGAACTGCCCGGTATAGTAGGGCTCACTGAAGACGAGCTCTTCCGCTGTGATCTCATCATCCCGTACGACTTCAAACACAACCGCTGTGACTGCTGGAACGGCTTGTGGAGCTGCCGCTCGTAGCTCGAGTAAAATGATGTTGTTGGCGGGCAGAGACTGGTCGGGGATTATGCTTTGCAGCACGATGTTGACTGAGGACTCTTGGTTCACTAAACTGAAGTAGCTGGCTAGGTCTGCAATGTTTTAGTGTCAAAAATATATTTTCGTGGCGACAGTACTCCTATACTGACGTAACTAAAATTATCGGTTCTTACCGCCTTGTAGTGTAAATGTGACTGCAGACGTATATCTTTCAGTCAGTACTATAGTATCTATGGTCGCTACAGCATTTTCAATCTTACCGACATAGCTTGCTCGTTCGAAGCCAAGGATGTTTGCATCGGTATAATCTGGAAATGTGATTGATTATGGTAATATTTAGAACTTAACACAGAGTTTGACCTTAAGTTTTTGAATCATCTGCGATTCTTACCGTCGACTATAGATATGATTATCGTTGCTGTAGCTATTCCGTCCCCGCTGTTGGGTCTTTGCGCCCTCACGATGAAAACAAGTTGCTGATTGTTGGCTATGACCGCGGGTGGTATTGCACCTGATAGTGCCAGCGTGGCGACATTACCCTCAACCCCCAGTGTAAACCATTGAGCGTGATCTAAAGCGAAAGTAAATTAGGTTACTTACAAAGTAAATGTTCTCAAATTGATAACAAAGCCAAATAGAACCATAGGTTACCTCCTTCCAGAGCGAACTGAACGGTTTGATCGTAACCGTTGCTCAGAGTGATGGAGGTGTCAAACACAAGCCCTCCCGCTTCGCTGAACTGCCCGGTATAGTAGGGTTCACTGAAGACGAGCTCCTCCGCTGTGATCTCATCATCCCGTACGACTTCAAACACGACCGCTGTGACTGCTGGAACGGCTTGTGGAGCTGCCGCTCGTAGCTCGAGTAAAATGATGTTGTTGGCGGGCAGAGACTGGTCGGGGATTATGCTTTGCAGCACGATGTTGACTGAGGACTCTTGGATCACTAAACTGAAGTAGCTGGCTAGATCTGCAATGTTTTATTGTCAAAAATATATTTTCGTGGCGACAGTACTCCTATACTGACGTAACTAAAATTATCGGTTCTTACCGCCTTGTAGTGTAAATGTGATTGCAGACGTATATCCTTCAGTCAGTACTATAGTATCTATGGTCGCTACAGCATTTTCAATCTTACCGACATAGCTTGCTCGTTCGAAGCCAAGGATGTTTGCATCGGTATAATCTGGAAATGTGATTGATTATGGTAATATTTAGAACTTAACACAGAGTTTGACCTTAAGTTTTTGAATCATCTGCGATTCTTACCGTCGACTATAGAGATGATTATCGTTGCTGTAGCTATTCCGTCCCCGCTGTTGGGTCTTTGCGCCCTCACGATGAATACAAGTTGCTGATTGTTGGCTATGACCGCGGGTGGTATTGCACCTGATAGTGCCAGCGTGGCGACATTACCCTCAACCCCCAGTGTAAACCATTGAGCGTGATCTAAAGCGAAAGTAAATTAGGTTACTTACAAAGTAAATGTTTTAAAGTTGATAACAAAGCCGAATAGAATCGTAGGTTACCTCCTTCCAGAGCGAACTCAACGGTTTGATCGTAACCGTTGCTCAGAGATATTTGGGCGTCGAAAACAAGCCCTCCCGCTTCGCTGAACTGCCCGGTATAGTAGGGCTCACTGAAGACGAGCTCTTCCGCTGTGATCTCATCATCCCGTACGACTTCAAACACAACCGCTGTGACTGCTGGAACGGCTTGTGGAGCTGCCGCTCGTAGGTCGAGTAAAATGATGTTATTGGCGGGCAGAGACTGGTCGGGGATTATGCTTTGCAGCACGATATTGACTGAGGACTCTTGGATCACTAAACTGAAGTAGCTGGTTAGGTCTGCAATGTTTTAGTGTCAAAAATATATTTTCGTGGCTACAGTACTCCTATACTGACGTAACTAAAATTATCGGTTCTTACCGCCTTGTAGTGTAAATGTGACTGCAGACGTATATCCTTCAGTCAGTACTATAGTATCTATGGTCGCTATAGGATTTTCAATCTTACCGACATAGCTTGCTCGTTCGAAGCCAAGGATGTTTGCATCGGTATAATCTGGAAATGTGATTGATTATGGTAATATTTAGAACTTAACACAGAGTTTGACCTTAAGTTTTTGAATCTGCGAGTCTTACCGTCGACTAAAGAGATGATTATCGTTGCTGTAGCTATTCCGTCTCCGCTGTTGGGTCTTTGCGCCCGCAGGATGAATACAAGTTGCTGATTGTTGGCTATGACCGCGGGTGGTATTGCACCTGATAGTGTCAGCGTGGCGACATTACCCTCAACCCCCAGTGTAAACCATTGAGCGTGATCTAAAGCGAAAGTAAATTAGGTTACTTACAAAGTAAATGTTTTCAAATTGATAACAAAGCCAAATAGAACCATAGGTTACCTCCTTCCAGAGCGAATTGAACGGTTTGATCGTAACCGTTGCTCAGAGTGATGGAGGTGTCAAACACAAGCCCTCCCGCTTCGCTGAACTGCCCGGTATAGTAGGGCTCACTGAAGACGAGCTCTTCCGCTGTGATCTCATCATCCCGTACGACTTCAAACACAACCGCTGTGACTGCTGGAACGGCGTGTGGAGCTGCCGCTCGTAGCTCGAGCAAAATGATGTTGTTGGCGGGCAGAGACTGGTCGGGGATTGCGCTTTGTAGCACGACGTTGACTGAGGATTCTTGGATTACTAGACTGAAGTAGCTGGCTAGGTCTAAAATGTATTATGTATTATCAAAAAATATGCTTGTGGAGACATTCTTCGTTAAATGATGAATAAACTTAAATCAGGTATTCTTACCGCCTTGTAGTGTGAATATGACTGCAGACGTATATCCTTCAGTCAGTACTATAGTCTCAATGGTCGATACAGCATTTTCAATCGTGCCGACATAGCTTGGTCGTTCGAAACCAAGGATGTTTGCATCGGTATAATCTGGAAGTGTCATGATTATTAGAAATAGATATTTTTTACTTTTTGATGGCGACGACTGCTGTCGCGTCGCAATCGCAATTAGGTAATCAACTATGTTTGATTAATTGATTGATAGTTTATATTATTGGACTGCTGTTTTGTTTCTTTTTAAAAATAAAGGAATGTTTCCTTTCAGTAAAATGAACTGACGGAAAGATTCAATGTAGCTTTTCTCCAGGGCCCAAAACTTTTTTCCACCCTTGAACTTATTTATACAGGACTGCCGAAGTGTTTTTAGTTTACAGTTTATTAAATTTGTTTTAACTACCTGTTAAATGAATAACGATTGCGGCCTGTCCCGGCACGGCTCCCGGTTTGTTCGCCAGAACAGAGAATACCATGTGGTTAAGATTTCCTGCCGCTTGTATCCCTCCTTCAACGACGGAGAGTGATAAACTGTTCTGACTGTTTTGCGTCAAATCAAACCATTCCGAACCATCTGTAAGATCGTTATTATAGCTTTTACAAAATGTAGTCAATTGATATTAATAGACTTAGTGATATACGAGTATATTAATCGTGGAATTAGCCTACCCACCTCCTCCGAGAGTAAATGAAACAGAATCATCAAAGCCCTGGATCAAACGGATTGTGTGCTCAAATAGCAAACCGTCTTGCTCCGAAAATTCACCAGTGTAGAACGCTTGTTCGAAAACTGGTATAACTATTTGTGGCTCTTTGACTATGCTGAAAATAAGGGTAGTGTAGCCTCTGACTGCATCTGGCTTTGACGCCGTTATACCGACAACAAGAAAATCGTTGTTAGATACTAATTCCGGTGGAAGACTACCCAAAAGCTCAACAGAAACCGAATGCAAATTATGAGTTACTGAGAAGTACGCTGCGTGATCTGAAAAAAAAGCCAAGTTGATTTTTTTTAATGAGTGTTATTAACAGTGCATAGGAAATAATATAAAAGTAAACATACCTCCAGTTAATTCAAGCACTATATTTTCAGTAATTTCATTAGTCAGTGTAATTGTTGGTAGTTCTACATTGGATCCATCAATTCGGCCTTCGTAACTGCTTTGTTCAAATTGTAAAACTTCAGGAGTTAATATATCTGTTGATTAAAAATAAATGAAGTATAAATGATTTTTTTCTGACGACATTTACGACGACGTCAACGAATTAGGTACCTAACTTCCATGTAAATCACGTAGAATACAATTAAAACTATGATAAAGCATACTAAATATTTATAAATTAGGTATCTATGTAAGTGAAATAGTGTTACAGGCAGATATGGAATTAAATCGATGCAATATTAATGTGCAAGCTGTGTTTGCCTGTTAATGGATAGGCACCTTGTCACAATTTATGCATAAGAAGTTTCTTTGCTGTTGTATCTCTTGGTGAACCTACGAGTGATAAATAAAACAAATAAAAATAAAATATAATATTGACCTTTAGGTAAAGTAATTGAGATAGCTGATCGACCATTGACGGTATTAGGCTTTTTGGCAACAACAGTAAAAAGCAGCTGGTGGTTGCTGTCCAACACATCTTGCGGTATGCTTGACAATGCTGTCAAAGTAGCAGAGTTTCCATTATGCACCACCGAAAACCACGTTGCGGACTCTGAGAAAAAACAAACACGATTTTTAGCCATAAGACAAACAGCTGTGCGAATTATAAAATGCACCACTAATTAAAGTAAAGGCAGTTGCTGGCATTAAAGAGCTTTGTGATATTGCTCATAAAGAGAGTAGCTTTTAATAAAGAATGTAAAATGTATGCTGCTTTTTATTTGTATCAGATATTCTTGACGGAAATTTAGTGCGAGTCTAGTGGAATATTTGATGTTATAAGGAAAGTAAATATTCTGTATCTAGAAAGAGTGTGAAATTCCTTGGAATGGGCACTACGTTCTGAAGGCATTAATTTTCGTTAGGTATAACATAACAGTTTAGTTAGGTATAACAAGCTCTAGGACGGTTATTGATGTTATCAGAAGGACACATGCGTACTCAGAAATTGTAACAATACGAACATTTTCGTGGCGTTACACTGGAATACTTATTTACATACCTCCTTCTAAGCTAAATGTCACGGTGTCATCGTAGCCTTGTAGAAGTGAAATGGTGTCTTCAAACTGCAATACGTTCTCTTCCGTGTATACCCCAGAATAGAAAGCTTGATCGAACACAGGTGTGACGGCGGACTCTTCGATCAAATCTACAATAACGCTGGTGAAAACTGACACCGCCCGGTCTCTACGAGCCTCCAGTTCCAGAACGATAAATTTGTTACCGTTCAGAATTTCTGCTGACAACCCGCTTGCCAGTGATAAACTAATAAAATTATTCGTAACAGTTGTCGTAAAGTATGATGCATAATCTGAAAAAGTAAGATATTTTACGAGTAACCGATGTTTATGAAAAAATGTGAAGGCGATAAAAATGTCACATTGATGTTTATTAATGGTGCTCGTATGTTATTACCTCCGGTTAGGTGGAATTCGGTGCCTGTGGAAAATCCAGTTTCGAGAACTATATCTTCAAGTGTCAAAATATTATCTTCAAAGCTTCCGCTGTAAGTAACCTTAGAGAACTGCATTACAGTAGGCTCTGTTAATTCTGAAAATAAATAAATCCTCATAATTAGACAGTATGGAAATAATTTAAAAATAACAGGATGTTATGATTATGAGTCATTTTTTAAATTTTACTATTAGTTGATTTACGAACCTTGAGAGAATTTGATTGCAATAGCGGCATTAGCTCCAACTGTAAGCGGTTTGTCAGCGAATACGTTAAAAACAAATACTTTTTCATTAAATATGACCTCTTCTGGAATCGTCGATAGAACACTTAACGTTACACTGTTTCCAGTGTTCTGGTTTATTTGGAAGTATTCTGAGTTTTCTGAAAAGCCAAGAAAGTTACTTATGCTTATTCATTAATAGGGATGACGACAACTTTTTTTCCTTAGCCTATCAGGAAGATTATTGAAAAGTATTGGACACGTATTTTTTCTTTTTTCACGTAATCAAACTTATACGGAGATATATTGAGTTGAAATGTCGCGTGACGTCACGGTTAGGTATGATTTATACATAACGGTGACGTATTTAGCCCCCACTCTCCAACTTTAATGCGTTTTAACTTAGTAATTCTTTTCTTAATTTGATAAAACAAAAAATACGTGTCTAATATTTTTTTATTACCTGACTGACGGACTAATTAGAATTTCGATTTCTTCACCCTGTCGTCATCCCTATTACTTTGCGTCTGAAGAAAATATTATTTGTAAAAGGAATTCATTACCTCCTTCTATCCTGAACGTAACACTGCTGTCGTATCCTTGAATGAGGTTTATGTTTCCAATATCAACATCCAATGCTCCTAAGTAATTCCCGTAATAAATAGGTTGGCTAAACACAGGTGTCGTGACGTCATCTTTTATAATATCGAGTATCACGGTAGCCGAGGATGGCAGGGCATTCAGTCCAGTCGCCGTGACAGTCAAAGCTATGAAATTGTTGTCTGCGATCACCTCTTGAGAAAGCTGAGCCGGTAAAATGATTGTCACTTGATTTTGCGCGTTCGATACAGAGAACGAGCTCGAGTAATCTGGAACGGTGCCAATAAATGATTTCGTGAAAAGGCCCAATACTCGTGTAATGGCGAAATGCCGACAAATATTGACAGTTATTTAGGAAATGGTTTCATTTCGGCGATTTGATTATTCGCCGGCACGTGTGAGGGAAACGGTTGGGCAATATTGTATTTAGCGAGTATTGTTAAATAATTGATATCGATGATTCTGATTCATAGCAATTTGGGGGCCAATACTGAAAAAAAATTATGAGATGCATAGTTTTCTCAATGCAGTTGACAAACTTATAGAAATCAATTCTAGCGAGATTGGTTTTTACTACAGTTTTAATATTTTGTATTCCTTGGAGACAAAATACTTTTTAGTGGATTAATGTTACTCTTTGTTAGGTACTTGAGACATTTGTGTGGGCAACAAAGGAGTTGGGTACTTACCGCCAGAGAGGGAAAATGTGACGTCGTCGTTGTAACCAACGTTCAAAGTTATAGTTTCTAAACTTAACACGTTGTTCTGTATTGATCCTCTGTATGTTTCAGCTTCAAAGCGCAATTCCCTAGCTGAAATGGAGTAGGACAGAGACAAAGGAAACAAGAGTCTTAAAGAAAGAATAAGAAAATACAAGGCAAGAATAGAGAAACATAAAGAAACAGCAATAATATTGTGGTTTTCGTTCAAAGTCAATAGTTAGATGTAGCATGTATCATCTCAATAATAATAGTTTTCAATAAATTCCTAGATTGATGGAGCACGGATAATTTAAAATCAAAATGAAGATTGTGGTTTATAACGTGGTTCGGGAAATATACTTACTTTCATAAGGTTAAACGGTGCAAGTGCTCCAGATAGCGGGGTAAGTTGTAGGTATCGTGATATCCTATAGATAAGCTCCCTTGATTTTGGTAATTGCACCGTGTTACAACATGGACGTAACGTCGTTAGTTGAATAAAATCTGTAGCTGATATACATATTTGTGGTAGTAGTTACGTACTTACACTGCTGGGTTGTGCTATCCCTGCCTGATTTTATATCGACATTGTTTAGTAAGTAACTATAGAAATCACCTTCAGGTAAAGTAATAGACACCACGGCGCTGGCTCCAACAGTCCTGGGTTTCGAAGCTTCGACGGAGAGCAGTATGTGCGATTCACTTAGGACCTGCGATGGCAGGCCGGCGCCGACTACACGCAACGACGACGATGCTCCATCGCGCACCAGTTCAAAATAGCTTTCATGATCTGAAATTAATACCATGATTTTAGATAATTTTGATGAAACAATTGAAAGATTTAACTTTTATTTTAATGGAAGTTTTCGGTAAGAGAAAACATCACGTAAAATTCTGCCAATACTTGCAAGTGCGAAATAATTAAAATGGGCGTGCTAAGTCGTCAATCTGCACCGGGCCCGCGTCAAGGCTATTGTCCCTCCGATCCCCTCTCGTGACGAGAGGCGTGCCAAGCAGAGGGTAGTAAATGGGCTCTGTGCTGAAAGGACATACCTACCTAAACGAGCAGATGCGAAAATAATTTACTTGATGGGAAGCATCTCTAATAGACAAATTAATTGCCAATGCGTTACCAGTCTTTAAGGCCTTTCACTTGCTTGTAGGAAAGGTCCATATTTTAGAGTAAAGATATTTTCACTAGAAATTTCCATTTTACATGATTGCACAACGTTCAAGGAAGGCTAGGTACCTACTTGGTTCTTCATTTGTAAAAATGAGACCACCAACTAAGGACTATTATCCACTAGGTACTTCACGGCGAATCTTTTAACTCGATTCGGCTTAAATATTAATAATCAAAAGTGATGTGTGTTATGAATCGCTAATTAGACCGCTAAGGGAACAAAAATGAAATAACGATGAAGTGTCTGATACTCGAACCAAAATATGTCTATTATACCTACCGCAAAATACAGAGACTTGTAACGCCGGGTTTCTATATACACAAAAGGCCTCGTTTTAGCAACAGATGTTTAGTATTTGACAGATTCTCTATGACGTAAATTTCAAATTTCTAACCATCCGACGACGCTAAGCGAGAAGTTTTCACGCCTTTATCCCCCGGTTCCCATAACCGGGGGATAAAGGTGTGATGATACTCGTACAATAAAATGCAACTAAGAAATATCTCACCTCCTGAAAATGTAACCTGTACTGTATCATCATAACCCTGCACCAGTAGAAGCGGTTCTAGTGTCAACCCAGCAGCGGGGTCGTACGTGCCAGCGTACAGAGGCTTTTCGAACACTGGGGTCCCAACATCATCTTTTATGATCTCTAACGTGACTATAGTTGTAGTAGAGCTATAGTCAGTAGAGGCCGTAATTCTCACGTTTATGAAGTTATTTCCTTCAATAATGCTCGCGTCTAAGGGCGTCATTGACAGCGTTATCGTGTTTCCAACTGCCAACGCAGTAAAAAATGAAGGGTAGTCTGAAAACATAATTAAAAAATTTACGAGCTTATCTTTGCGGGCAACAAAGAACGAGGGGAAAAGCTTATTATTTCACAAAGGGGTCGTTAAGTTCGTTTTTATTGAAGAAAAAAAAATAGAACCAACTTCAAACTCTTACAGCCTGTGAATTCGGTGTCAGGTGAACCGACTCAAAGCTATGACAATCTTATAGTGAACTTGAAATCGACTTCACAGGCTGTCGGAGTCTGAAGTCGGTTCTATTCTTTTTAGGGTTCTGAACCTCAAGAGGTAAAAACGGAACTCTTATAGGATCACTCGTATGTCTGTCCGTTCGTCTGTCACAGTCGATTTTCTCCGAAACTACTGGACCGATTAAGTTTAAATTTGATACGTATATGTAAGTTCGTGACCCAAAGACGGACGTGTAACGAAAATAAATGAATTATAAACATAGACCCTATTTTTGGGGGCTAATTTTGAAAAAATATTAATGAAGTTTTTCAAACTTTATCGTGTGACATATCAAATGAAAGTACTTCTTTTGAGGGTCTCAATATATTTTTTTCATTTCTTTTTTGGTCAATACTTTTCGAGTTATCTAAGAAAATAGGCGAAAAATGACCCCCCCCCCCCCCTTATCTCCGAAATTACTGGACCCAAAATGTTGAAAAAAATACGGAGGATAGCTGTTATTGACCTATTACAGGAAAATTATGAAGAAGTCCATGGTATTTGAAATCTAACCTATAAAAGAGCTTATCCTGTGCAACGGTTTGAAAATGACGTCATTGAAAATAATCAATGATCTCGGACAAACATACATACATACAAACATACGGGTCAAACTGAGAAGTCGGTTAAAAAGACAATGAATGTTGATATTTGATATCAAATTATAGGCAGCTTGAGTTTGTTACCTTCCACTACGGCGGTGACGGTAGATCCTTGGTATCCTTGGCTTAAAATTAATGGTGATAGCTGCAGCGTGTTGTCCACGATCACTCCCTCGTAAAGTGGTTGTTGGAATTCCAAGTACACTGCTGAAATTATTATTGAGTGAATAGTTAGTTCACATTCCACAGGAATGCTGTGAGAGATTACCTACGAGTAGGTATAGTTAGCAGGGCCGTGGTGGACTAGTGGTTCGACCTACCGCCTCCCATGCGGGTCGTCGGGCAGGTCGGGGGTTCGGATATCGTCTCGCACATCTAAGTTTACTTATGTGCGTAAATCAATTTGAATTTACCACTGAGTTTTTCGATGAAGGAAAACATCGCGAGGAAACCTGCACGCATGGTATAGTACCAACGGGTACGGAAATTATAAATCGCGGGATGAAGTCGTGGCAAACGGCTAGTCGTTTATATGACTAGCTTCTGCCCGCGACTTCATCCGCGTGGAAATCGGTTATCGTCTTCCCGCGTGAATTATGCGTTTTTCCGGGATAAAAAGCCTATATAGCCTATGTCCTTTCTCCAACTATCTTCATACCAAATTTCATCAAAATCGGTCCAATAGCTTTCACGTGATGCGCGGTCAAATAAATATCAATTCTAAGTATCCCCAGCCATTTTTTTTTCGAATATCTGCCATGTACAGACTTTCGTTCGACCCTCCTTAGCTTTATTATATGTATAGTTAAAAGATAGATGGATTGTGTGAGAGTGAGGAGGCAATTTGAAAAAAAAAGTATGTACTTAAGTAGAAATAAGAAATCATATCCTTACCTTCAGGCAGTTGTACCACAATTGTAGCTGAAGCACCACTCGTATTCAATCGGGAGGCGCGCACTATGAGGAAAATCTGGCCAAGTCGTAACGCCTCGGCGGGCAGGGGGTCGCTAACGACCAGAGCCACTTCGTTGCCCGTGACGGTGATGTTGAAATTACCTCCAGCGTAATCTGTAAAAATGGACGAAATAAACAACCAGTAAAAATGTTTGATTGATTGATTGATTATAACTTTATGTCCATGTCCATAATTTACATGGTACAGATATAATTAAAATGTAAAAAAACTGAAAAAACATGCAATTAAAACTAGAATTAAAATTAAAATCTGAAATAATTTTGACAAAAAAGAAGACAGCAATTAACAAAATTTGTGGTACCATGTGTCGTGGCAGAGAAAAGGCGCTGACTCAGCATAGTGCTGTGGCAAGCCACGGCGCTGATATTCTGCCAGAACCAAAATTTAGAATAGGCGACCTGTGTAACGCTCGTCGCTGTCAACTGTGTGTGTTAGATTTATTGTTTATGCGTGACATGGATATTTCTGCGTATGTTCAATCTATGTTACTATATTATTATATGTAGTTGAACGAGTAGATTGCAGATTTAATGAGGCCCCTAGGGGCCGGCTCGCATTCACCACTTACTCTCTCCGTCAGCATTAAGTGCCATGCCATAGATCGTAGCGACTATGTTTGTACATTTTTATGCAATTTCTTCATATACTAATTAATTAGAACATGGTTTAATTTAACCGAGGAAGTTACGAATATCTCTCGTGCCATTGAACAAATAGAACAATAAGGAATATAATAATAACAATAAAAAATGCAGTGGTTAGCATATACTTGTGAAGAATAATTTGTTTAGTTAACGTTAATATCGATTCAAAAGGATTTTTCTAATAAACGCTAAAAAGTGTATTGTCGCTAGCTTGTTACAAGGTTACTTGCCTCCTTCAAGACTGAACACCACCTGATCGTCATAGCCTTGTTGTAAAGAGATTGTTTGTGCCAAAGTAACTTGGTCATTGTCGTTGTAAATCGCCAAGTAGAATGCTTCAGTAAATACTGGCTCCAATGGTAGTTCGAATTCTTGACTGCCATGTATGGTTACTGTCGTGTAAGTAGTGATTGGGTCGTCTCCAGTAAGATCTACGTCCTGAAATAAACATGGAGCGAAATGAGTTTTCCAATCAATTTATAGTAATGTGGAACTTCTGTTCAATAATTATGACCTATGCTCGTACCATATTTAATGCAAATAAACGCTCATTCATTCATTCATGATTTAGTTTTGTAGAAACTTACTGTAGCACTAATTCTGAGAACGATCGGTTCTGGCAGAGTCCTTATAAACGTAGTTGTTCTCAATATGGCTTTGAACTCTTTGTCTTCAGTAGAGGACGCATCGTCGTACTCAATCGCAATGTATGGATTTTCTTCGACGCCGAAATCAATTCTGTAAGTAGTGAGATCTATGTCTCGCACGATTATATCTCTGACGCAGTCCGTGATGAGGAAGCCGGGCGGTACTGGCGTTGCTATTGTAAAGTCGTATTTGGTGTCGACGGACGCCGCGGTGTCGGCGGTCTTGAACAACGGATCGTTGTTGTTGTTGTCGTTTATATTTATCCTGACAGTCTGAAATAGAGCAACATAGGGATGGCTAAAGAAAAATGGAAAGAAATACCTACGGTCTGAAGCAGGATTCCAACCTAGATACACCTGAATCAAATAGGCCATCCTGCTTGAGACCGTAAAATTTTCCATTGTTTCTTTGGTCTGAATTAGTTACGCATACGCTACTGCTAAAGTAATTCGTAAAATACCTAGGGGTTGTTTCGGCTTTAGTTTCGTATTTCAAAACGTTATATAAAAAACTTCTTTGTATTTTGATTACAATTCTCAGTAAAATTATCTGAAAGTTAATTTTATTTGGTCGTTACCACTTTCTCCGCGCTCCTGGGCATAAATATTTTCAGGTGTAAATTTTGCACGAATTTAAAGTTTAATTAAATCACGTACAAAAGGAATATAAATAATGTTTTTTTTTTTTTGGAAATATTATGTTTATCTAAATCTAAATACTAAGTTACTATTTATTTATTACTTTAAAATGTATACCTATTGAATTATTTGTATCTACTATAATAATACGTATGTATCTGAGGTAGGTAGTTACATGAGGTAGCTCAAGTAAAAATAACAAAACTTACATGAACTATACATACAAAGTTGTAAATATTGTGTTTGAAAAAGGATATTTACTTGTGCTTAGGGTGTGAATTCTGAGATGACGGCTGATGGAGAAAATTGGATCACGTTTTACCAACCCTAGGCAATTTCAAATACCTAATAGGCTGAAGAATGCTGAATATCTATACTTCCTATTAATAAGTCTGTAGAAGTCGCATCTGAAACTTGAAAATTAAAAGAAACTATCATATCGAGGGAACTTATAAACGAACACAAAATACCTAACGATTTCTAGAAAAAATTTTGCAGTTTTGTCTCTCATGATGAAAATTTCCCCCTTTTTTGCAGGATTGAAAGTACCTATCCTGTACTACTCGCCGATATGTGTTTACGTGTATAGAGTAGGTATACATATATTGATTAGCTTACCAGAGGGAGCGAAGTGGTGCCGCCCGTGCACGTGAATGTGAATGTTAGGCTCATCTCCTCACTGGTTTCGTTTTCTTCGTACAGCCTGTAGGCTTCGTTTGTTCGGAGCACGAACGAGGAGTCTGTTATGGATGCATCCACGTACGGGCCTCCGTTGAGGTCATCGTAAGTTGTCATTGTGAAACCTGTAATGTTTCTATGCTGATTAGCATTTTTCTACAACTTTAATGTAACACAATTACAAGTTGTAAAAATCTAAATACCAGAACAGTTCAAAGAAGTTTCACACAATTTACAGTTCATAGAAAGATATATAAAAGCTGAATGTCAATCAATCAATCTAGTAGTAGTAGGTAGGTATTGTCGTGTGTTTCGTGTCACTGCTGCACAAAGGCGTCTAACTCCCCTTGAGATTCCTTTTCCATTCCTTATAGAATCACTTCATGGACTCGAATATATGGCCAGGTCGTCTTACCATCTCCGTCTCAAATAGGTATGTTTTTATTTTTTAGATTTATCTAGTCATCTCCGCCAGGTGACATAAAAAAAATCCTACGAGTTTTTAAGAGGTAATTTTTCAAAATTAACCTCATAACCTCACGACACAATACGGGTTCAAGCAATACGTTGTGTCGATATTTTACCCACAGTATCACCTAAGTATCGATTCTAAGAATGTTTTTGTGGTTTTTAATCTTTTCGAGTTGGTATGGATAAAGATAAAGTCACCAACGCCGAAATCCCACGTGAGTCGGCCAAAACCGCATGCTGATGGATTACGTCAAAAAGAAAAAGACGGCATATCTCGGTCACGTTATCAAAGATATGATCTGCTGCAACTAATCATGATGGGAAAAGTTGCCAGAAAGCGTGGAGTTGCAGAAAAAAGTTCTGTCTCAGGAATATCAGGGAGTGGACCGGAGTACGGAGTGCTGCAGCATTGTACCATCTTGCCAGAGACAAGAAGAAGTTTGCTGAGCTAATGGCCAACCTTCAGTAATTGGAGTGACACCTAAAGAAAGAAATGGATAAAATATTGTCACAACGTTTTGCTTGACCCTGAGGGAAAAGCCGTAGTGGCCTAGTGGTTCGACCTACCGCCTCCCATGCTGAGGGTCGCGGGTTCGATTCCGGCTCGCACCTCTAAGTTTACTTATGTGGGGAATTCAATAAGAATTTTCCACTGAGCTTTTCGGTGATGAAAAACATCGTGAAGAAACCTTCTCGCCTTTGCGAAGTAATTCAAAGATGTGTGTGAAGTCCCCAATCCGCACTGGGCCCGCGTGGGCACTTAGCCCAAACCATCTCGTGATGGGAGGAGGCCTGACATCCCCAGTAGTGGTATGCAAATAGGCTGTAGTAGTAGTAGGTAGTATATATAGAAGTAATAGTGGCCATGACGTGATTTTTTCTCACTCACCTGTAATGTCTGAGACGCTACGTTGCAAAAAGACACCTTCATGGTAATCCTCGATGGAGACCGTGATCGGCAGTTGCCACACCGTGACGTCTTCCATCTGACACCCTGGAAGGCGGTAATTAGGGCATGCATCACGGAATCACGAAATACCAGGATACAAGCACAATTTTTCTGGTATACAATACCGGTATTGAATTGAAACGGACATTGGTTGTAAATACCGAGAAAAGGCAATGTGCAAAATTTCGTACTTGACAAGGTCAATCAATAAAATAATGAAACTAAAAACAAACAAGGTCACAAAAATATTGCGAATGGTATGTTTTAAAAACATTTTGTGATGTAAAATCAATTTTAAACATTCATTGAATAAATAAAAGTAATAATAATGACCTCAAAACTATGACGTCACATAATACTATTTGTATAACAATACCATATGCAAGACCATGTGAATGCTGCGTTTTGACGTTCAATAAAAAGTATCTGATTTGATTTGTCAGCCAAGTAGCCAATTAACAATCATCGGATAATTGATCAGTGTCTTATTCACACTAACTTCACCAATAGCCACACACATAATGGCAACATTCTTTTTTGTTTGATCTTAGTAATAGCTTATGTTTTTTTTTTGTTTTCTACGAGGTCAAGTAAAACGTTGTGATGATATTTTTACCCACAGAATCAGCTATTGATTCTAAAAATGTTTTTTTTTTTGTTGGAAGAAAAAAGTATGGGATTCAGGTATTGCTCACATGATCAATTCATACCAATTTTTTATGCTTAAAATCGATAAACATGCTTAGAATCGATAGCTGACAACGTTTTGCTTGACACTATTATGTATATAGACGACAGTTTGATAGTTTAAGAGTATCCTGGTACTATATGTAGACTACACTCGGCGTCAAAATTATCGCGCCTCCTCGAAAATCAGATTCAAGCTAATCTAGACCTTAGCGCAATTATATTACGTAATTAACAGTATCAATTGAAAGCAAGTTTAATGTGTTTTTAATTAACAATGTTTAATTTAAACGAAACATAATGGTTTGTGAATTAGAGCGTTTTGAAAAAAAAGTGCCCAAATACGCATTTGAAGGGTAGCGAGTTGTGCCTGTTTCCAGGGGTATATAATGCCTGTACAAGGTCAAATGCCAATCATTCACTATCCGGACGTCGAAGAGAACACATCTAAGGAACTGAAGCAAGAAATCAACCCTAGAACATGGAAACTACCGCTGCTGAATCAGCTCAAGTGGTTGCACTACTGCAAGCAGGTGTTCGGCAGTGTGATGTCGCTCGGCAACTGAATTTAAGCCGTCATGCTGTCCGCCGAGTATTCCAGCGGTTCCAGGAGACTGGGGGCTACATCAGAAGACATGGAGCTGGTCGGCGTCGCTGCACATCTGAAAGAGACGATCGCTTCATTGTGTCGTCATCTCTACGCAATCGCTTCGCCAGTGCTGTTTAGGTGCAACAACGCTTCAGAGAAGCTTGGACAACATCAGTTAGCGTCTCTACGATTAGAAAAAGACTGCGGGAGAAGGATATCGTGGCTGCTACTGGCCCAATGTGGACCGCACAGCATCGCAGATATCGCTTGCAATTTGCCCGTGATCACGTCCATTGGACGTTTGAGCAATGGAGGCAGGTTCTCTTTACTGATGAGACGAGAGTCTGCCTTTTTTGCAATGACAGGCGTGCCAGAGTCTACAAAAGGTCGGGCAAGCGATTCGCTCAAGTCTGTATTGAAGACACAGTGGGATACGGAGGTGGCTCTTGCATGTTCTGGGGCGGCATGTCTATAGATGGCAAAACCGACCTTGTCTGCGTCTCCAGGACTGGAGGCACCCGTGGCCAAGGGTCCCTGACTGCTCGCCGATACATTGCCGAGATCCTGGAAGAGCATGTGATTCCATATGCGGATTACGTCGGCTCTGGGTTCACATTAATGCACGACAACGCTCGCTCCCACACTGCATTAATTGTTCGGGATTATCTGGAGAAGGTTGGGATCCCTGTTTGCCGTGGCCAGCCAGAAGTCCTGACTTAAACCCGATTGAGCACCTTTGGGACGAGCTGAAGCGACGGGTTCGGTCACGAGATGCCGCCCCTACCACCCTGCAACACCTTCAGGATGCTGTCATTGAAGAATGGGTCAACATTCCACAAGAAGACATCGTGAAGTTGGTGCGATCGATTAAAGACTGTTTGGAGGCAGTAATAAGGGCAAGGGGGGGTAATGTGATCCATTTATGGTTATAAAGTTAAACTTGAATAAACATTTTTCAACTGTCCGCAATGTCACTTCCATAAATTTTTGACCCAATGAAAAATCTCTTTTTTTATTTTTTCCAGAAAGAACCATTTCATTACCTTTCTAACGGTACCTAACAATCATATCATTATCCTTGATCAAATAGGGTTTAAAGTCGGTTGAAACTATTTTTCGAGGAGGCGCGATAATTTTGAGAGTGTACTTTTCTTGAAGTTGTGTTTATTATTATTTTGTCATTTTCTCATCCTTTGATCATTTAAAAGGAATTTGATGAATAAATTTAACATGTTTCTTTTTTGCTTTTAACTCAGAGTTTCAAGGTGTTATTAACCTGCAACTTTTTACTTGCTATTAAATGTACAACGTGTCCTTAAAACCATTTCCGTTTTATTACTGTAAGCTTTATGTGGCATGATAAAAATGCACTTGAATGCAATTTCGGTACCATTTTCTCAAAACAAAAATAGTAAAAATAATTTCCTACGTAATTCCCTTCATAGCTTTAGCTGAAATCCTTTTCAGCTAGACTAGCGTTTAATTATAAGTGGAGTACGAGTAGGTATGTGAGTATTTGGGTGTTCTTTAGTCGGCTGCAGCAGTCAGTATATTATTTTTGTGTATGTGTTTTTTATCTTTACTAGTAACCATACTAAACAATTCTTACCATTACTACTATATATCGATACCAGGCAGCAAATGAGGAATAAATAGTTCACTTTGAGACTCATTTTGTTTCTGTTGCACTACATCATTTAGCGTCCACCTTTTTCACACTGTAAACAATACACTGTAATGAATTCATAATACTGTGTAGAGGTATATTTTCAATAGGTAAATAGAAAATTATTCACCTTTCCCACAACAGTAGCACAGATTTTTTAATTAATAAAACACGAGCTGCACTTCGCCTTGAATTACCAATACGTCAATTTGTATAGAAATATATGAAGAACTAACTTGATGTAAGATAATCATTATCATCCATCGATTGGTATCATTTCGGAGGAAATAGTCTGATAATGTGCCGATAACATACTTAGAGCGACAAATGCGACAATTAGTATTTGTTATTGAACGATATTATTATGAAGTGAAGTCATGCTTACGTATGTTACCCAAAAAAAGAAAGAATGTGTGCATTCCCGACATCCCGTTAAAGTTGGCCTCCCATAGCATTTTTTCTCCCATAGTTTTACTATAAAGACTCTCCCAGTTTCCATTTTCTCCATTTCGCACGGTAATTTTGTTGCTGCACCCTACACAGTCCCCACGGAACGTATACATGCCAAATTTGAGTTTCGGCTGTGCATTGTTGTCGAGCTGTCGGTAGGCCTCCAACAAGATGGAGCGACGACCTCGTGAAGGTCGCAGGAAACCGGTGGAAGCAAGTAGCACAGGGCCGGTCTGATTGGCGAGCTTTGGGGGAGGCCTATCTCCAGCAGTGGACGTCTTTTGGCTGAAATGATGATGATGATGTGCATTGTTATTTGTCAGCCAATAATGGAAGCGTTTTATATACCTAATATATTCAATTTTTGTAGCATTGCTTCATATTTGTGCAATAAACAAATGGAATATTAAATGCTAGTTACGTTTTAAATAATTTCTAATTTCTTCTACCGACGCAATAAATCATTAATGCTGTTTGTTTTGCAAGGTTTACTAGAAAATACTGTAATGGGTTTGTGTGTCTGAAAAAAAGTTTAAACTAACGTTTCTGGTTTCTATGACGGCTCAAACTATGCCATGATTAAAATAATGAATTACATAGATAAAAATTCAATTGATTTTTGCATAAATACCGCCGATAACTAATCATTATCTATATCTAAAGCGGTTCCTGCTGATAATCATACCATTTTTGATACCTTTGTAACATGTTCAAGGGAAATACCCTTATAGACGATTCAATGTTTAATATAAAACGAAAAAAGTGACTGCTCGCGAACACATCCAATGATCAAACAAAAGACACAATAGTTTTCTTTCTCTGTTTACGAATAAACTTTCACCGACCTTTTCTTTATTTAGATAGATAGAGTGCTTACCGACGTCTGTGTTATTTTTGATGTTAGAGAAAATAACCATTTTATTTTGTGTATTTATGTATACGTATGTAGTGTTTACCACTTAATTGTTGAAAAAGAAAACTTAACATCAGTTTTTAGCCCGTTAGGAATTTGTTTTTCGTGGCAGCGGTGCTAAGTAAAATAATAGTGCTAAGCTAACTAGAAAAATAGAAACACTATGAATTCAATGCCAAGGATCGACTGTGGTGAAGTCATGGTTTTGCTCCATGCTTTCTTGGGGTTTCCTATTGACGGAAACGTTGAGAGACAGGAGTTGTTGGATGGGCAGGCGCGGCGACAGCTTCACCATACTGGCCCACTGGCCTGCACACAGTTCCGGGAACTTCAGTTTCCTTAGAAAATGACCTTCCAAATACCAGGGCGATACACAAGTTGGAGAATAGTCCCAAATTTTCATTTCGTTCAAGCGAACCCATCTGAAAACGTGATAGCAATGTCATCAGTGTAGAGGTTTTTATTAAATACTACTGAATACAATTACACAAGCATATACAAATATCAAATAAGAATGACAACAGGCGTTCTTATCGCTAAAGAGTGTTCTCTTCCCGGTAACCGTTGTAAGAGCTTCATTAAAATTAGTACCTACTTTAATTCATTTTGATTAGTTGGTTACTCTATTACGAGTAGATATTCTATTACGAGATTTTACGTAGATTACTTATACATCACAATATTTTTATTTATTTAAGTGCCAGCTGTGGACGGTCTTCAGCTGATATGATGATGATGCTTGTTGCCAGTGTTGCCACGTAAATTGTGGAAATGGATAAAGTTTTAATCATTCAACGAAACAATTTTTACATAGTGACGGCATACATTCTTCATCAATTGTAAGTAAATATAAATACTTACGCCGAGATATACAGCGTGTGGCAGTCGCAGTGCCAAGGGTTGCTCGATAATTTGACGATCGCTAACTTGGGCATGTAGTCCAAAGTGCGCGAAGGGAGTGACGGAAACATGTTACCGTCCAAGTATCTATAAAACATTACAAATGTAATAAATAAATGATGTATGAAATTACATGCAGGTTTATGATAAAACAAACTAAATAAATACGTACAAAGTGGTTAGATTTTTCAACATCGAAAATGTCTTGAAATGTATTTCATATAGTTTATTCTCAGATAATATAAGAGAGGCTAAATTTTCCAAGCCATGAAATGTGGTAACATTTAAAAAGCGCAGTTTATTTTTAGATATATCAAGTTTTTCTAGAGTCGAGCAATTAGAAAATGTGTAATCTGGCAGGATTGTTAAGGAGTTCCCTTTCAAGTCTAAATTCCGAAGTTTTTTGAGGTGCTCAAACTCATCGCCTTTAAGCTGAAACATCAATAACAGGAGTTAACAAGGTTGTAATTATAATCAAGCGACTACATAGATAAAGCAAATACATTTTCTATCAACTTACATTTTGCAAGTTGTTGTCAGACAAGTCCAAATAAGATAGACAACTTAGTTTTCTAAATAGACGCTCAGGAATATTTTGCAGGTTATTTTTATCCAACAATAATGTTTCTAATGAAATCAAATTTTCGAAAGCGGTTTCGGTTATATTTCCAATTCTGTTTTCGGAGAGTTTCAATATTAGCAAGGTTTTCAAGAAGAACGTCCCATTTCCGATTTGTTGGATTTTGTTTTTCGATAAGTCCAAGAGTTGTAGCGACTCTAAACCAAGGAAGCTGTCTGAAGGGATATATACGACCTGATTATTAGATATGTCGATAGTTTCAAGATACGAATTATTGGCGAATAACTTTTCCGGCAGTGTGTACAGAAAATTGTTGGACAAGTCGACTTGGAACAGTTTCTTGGTCAATCGGAACGTTTCGCTGTCAATTTCCTCAAGGTAGTTTCTTTGTAGTCGTCTGGAATTCAAAAAGGGAGCGACATTTTAAGCGAACGAACGATTTATTAGGTACGGTTCACGAGACAAAGTGGAAATCGGCGTTAAATGACGATTAGCGTTTTATATTTTTTCTCGCTTTTTCATATTATCTCCTAAGCTACTTCCTTACTCGTCATTATGTACTTCAATCGGAATGTTATAATAATCGCAAATATTATTCACATTTATTCACTAATGTTTCGACATACGTCAACATTAGACCTATAAGTAATACAATTTAATTCAAACCATATGATTAGGTAAGTGTGTTCTTTTAAAACTACCTACTCACAGTTAATGTACCTCTTACCATTTTATTGTTTTACATTTGTATTGTTACATTTTAAGGTGATGATTACTTAGTAATCGAGGATGCATTCAAATTCAATCATTTATTCAGCAAATTGGCCACATAGGGGCACTTTTACACGTCAGAAAAAGAATTTACCAATGCAAAACAATAAACGTCCAGAAGATCTCAATTTTTATAAAGTAGTCTTACATTTTGCACCCTTATTTTTCTCGATAATTCGCTGTACTTCATAAAGGGCTGAAACAGGATATTTAGTGGATCGCGACAGAGCGCCAAGCCTTAGAATTAAGTATGGGAGAAAAATTAACCGAAGTTGGACTTTGTAACATCATCTTATCTGATCCTACATCAAAATTGGCCATATCCTTATATAAAATAATTTGTAAATTAATTAAGATAAGACAGTAAGTTTCAGTGATCTTGTACCGATGGGGCTGGCATGTTCGCACTGCGAAAAAAAGCCTCGTAAATAAATAAAGATTAAAAAAAAAAGGATATTTAGTAAAGAGGTGTAAACACCTGTTCTTAGAATCGCAATTTGTAAACAAACATCACAGACACATCTTTGAATTACTTCGAAGATGCCTGCCAGTTTTCTCTTGATATATTTTTCACAATGAGTCATTTCATCACAATATGCAAAAATACATGAGAGATTTTCTTTAACTCTCAGACCGAAATTGTCCGAATATTATGGAAGTGATAAACGCGTCGTACTAAAATAAAAAAACAAAACTTCTATAGTTGCCCCGCGTAAGTATATTAGTTTGGCCGAGTTATAAGACTAGGGTGGTGGTGATGGTGAATACCTACATACTTACAGTATCCTTAAATTGACGAGAGAGTCGAAGATTCCCGCGGGCAGATACTCCACGTGGTTGTCAAACATGTCCAGCTCGCTAAGAGACCTCATGCCTTTGAAGGTGGTCTTGTGCAACGTCCGCAGTCTGTTTGTGCCTAAATCTCTGCAATAATTTATCAAGGTTTTAAATTATTTTTTTATAATTAATAAATAATAATAGTTAAGTAGGTACCTATATCTATGAATTTTATGACTAAGTCTCGAGAACTGCTGGACCGATTTGGCTGATTATTTTTGTTTTGTCTTAGTCTCTATGATTCAGAAAAGGTTTGGATAGAAGAAGTACTAACTTTGGAGGGGAATCGCCTTCGCGGTGATACGAAGTCGATGATTTCACATAAATTTACCGAGACGAAACTGAGTAAAACTATGGGTGCTAGAGAAGGACATCTAGATAAGTAAGTACTTATAATACACACTATACAGACATACCATATAAATACTAAACAAACATTCATGACTCGAGTACAAAAATTGGTTCTCATTACACAAAGTTTTCCTAACGGGATTCGAACCCGTGACCAAACGCAAAAGGGTCACTAAGTACCAACAGAGCCAGCTAATCTGTAATGATATAATGATGACCATTATTGCCTACATTATATACAGGTTAGAGTTACAAAAATTGTACTGACATGGTGACGAGGTCTGAGGGAATGAGAAGATCAGCTCCGAGAGAGGTCAGTCCAGCGCGCCAGCAGTTCAGGGACCTTCGCGCTACGTCACAGCGGCAGACGCTCTTGGCGCACTGCCGCCAGCGAGACTGCCCGTAACTTATCGTCCACGCTGCCAAAGTTAATTCAACACGATGAGCGCTACTCATAATCATCATCATTACAGCCGAAATACGTTGCTTGACATAGGCCTCCCCAAGGCGCGCCACTCAGAGCAGTTTTGAGCCACTCGCGTCCATCGCGTTCACGCAACCTTCATCAGGTCGTCGCTTCACTTGTCGGAGGCCTTTCGAAAGCTCGTCTCCCGGTTCGCGGACGCCACTCGAGAACTTTCAGGCCCCATCGGCCATCAGTCCTGCGAGCAATGTACCCCTACCCACTGCCACCTTTACTATGTCGGTAAACACAGTCACTGTGGTGCATATCCTCATTTCTGATTCTATCTTGCAGAGAAACCCCGAGCATATGATAGCCCTCTCAATGCCCCTACCCGCTACGAGGGTTACTTTGAGTGAAACATCCGCTAGGTGCGCTAGTGGCCTTGGTGTCGGCCAAGGTAGCCATTAGCAGTCCATCCCTCCTATCACCACCTCGTACGTACTCCCCAGCGCCAGTGGCGTCCGCGGTAAAGCCTCCTCCTACGCCTTCTCAACTATGATAAAATGCGATCATCAATTTTGTAAACGAGTTAGAAAGCTCGTTATTTGTTGGACAACTTAATTTTCTTAGAAAATTAAGTACGACCTTTATATTTTATATTCTTAGGAGACTTACGACTACATCATATCTTTACATGACTTCATAGTCATTTTTACGACCCTTTTTAGGAGATAATCTCGGTTTTACGACAGTCGTTAACTTTTAAATGCTGTTCACGGACAGTATTGATTTTTCATACCCTCGCTCCAAAAATGCTAAATGAAATGTAAGAGAAAAATATTTTTATTGACTTTAGTATTTATTTCGTGCTCTAAAGCGCGCTTAATCGGCTTAAATTTACCCTTAATAAATCCGTTTGTAGGTCGCAGCTTTAGATTTCAGTTTATCGAATTACAAGGAAATATAATAAGTGACGAAGGCGTAAATATAAATGTCCAAGAAGATAAAGTTTTTTTGTATGCTTACATGTGGCCTACATTTTAGACAATTATTGGCGGGATATCTTCTTCTATCGATCTATACTATAATAAAAGAGCAGAACCCAGCGTGTCTGTACATAGAAAGAAAAGTTCAAAAAAAGGAACGGGGGGTCTAATAGTAGATTGTATGACTAGGGAGCAAAATGGTATATTTTACCGCGGGTGACGGATTGAATCCAGAGCGACGCGAAAGATTCCAGAATAGAATCCCGAGCGTAAGCGAGGGATTCTAGCGTGGAATCTTGAGCTAGCGAAGGATTCAAGCTTTGTCACCCAAGGCATAAATAAGTTTGCTACCGTGTTGTACACTCTGCTTTTCACCCCTCCTATGAGAAAATCATAAGATCATTCGTTCATCATTGTCATTAAATGAAGTAAAACAAAAAAATAATACATTTAGAAACAAATAATGTTAAAAAGAACGTGTGTTTCGCGCGCCTATCATAAATTCATAGGCAGAAGGCAAAAATGGCTTCCATATTGAAGAATCTCTAATTACTTCATTGTATTTATATTCTGTCATGCTCGCATGCGTTGCGTTCATAATAAAAGGTAAATTTTAACAAATGTGAAAAAAATACATTTTATGACAATTTCGCTCATGTATCAAAGTTTTTTAATACATTTGCGATAAAATGAAAAAAGGGCAGTGCAATTCATATTATGTACTTACATAATATTCCTTTGGAATTCTCAGAGGTGTTGATCCCAATACATTGATCACCTAAATCACTCTTTGATTTCATTCATTCTCTACGAAATTATTCATAACACTAAATAAAGTACGTTTTATTTTGGAAATTAAGTGTAAAATAATACGGCAAGGAAATGAGCGCACACGAAATTCGCGGGTTCGAGTTTTTTTTTAATTCGATCACACGACGAGTTTGCGAGGAATGCTACGGCATTGGCCTGCACCATTCAGCCAAATTGAAAATAAAAGATAATAGAAAATAATTTATCAAAAGTAAGTATATATTTATGAATTTATGGATTTTTAGTATGTGCATTAAAGTATTTATGTAAAACGCGGATATATAAAATTCTAAATACGAAAAAGATACGATTTTTGAATACAACTTTTTACAGTCGCCGCAGCTCCGTGAACGCACTGCTAAAACGTATTTTGCTCCCTGTTAGCGGGGCAGAAATGAAAAAAATTAAAAAAAAAGCGAAGAGGGAGCAAAATCGCATTTTGCTCCCTCTAAACGGGCAACAAAACACTTCTTTTCGAATAGGAGGGGTGAAAAGATGTATTGTAGACCACAAAACAGCGATTTTTAGAAATCTTTTCTGTCTGTCTGTCTGTTTGTTAGAGTTAATCTCAGAAACGAATGGACCGATTTGAATGCAGTTTTCAAGGGTAGATAGAGCATCATTTGGAGCAACATATAAGCTATGTTCGATTAAAATCGGAGGTCGGAAAGAAAAGTTATCGGCAATTTTATATTCCACGCAGACGAAGTCGCGGGCAGAAGCTAGTTTATTATAAAAAACAATATCAGTTCAGCTTTAAGGTCACAGTTGGAAATAACTATAAATTGAAAACTTAAGAGTATCCTGACAGAAGGCAACTCTAATGCAGTAAGTAGAGAGTTGTACAAATATTTTGACGTTTTGGTACCTTGCAGAAGTCAAGTGAAATTTATGTATCGGTTCCATTGATCTATTATAAGTAAGGATTCACAATCAGCCGAAGAAAAATAGCCCGTCGAAACGGGTGCCCAAACAACTTGGGCACCCGTTTGGTGCTCAGTAAATTTGACACTTAAGTCTTATAGTGTTAGGTTTACTTTTGTATAAAATATTTATCTTGACACATAATATAAAGAGGCGTTATTAGTGTATTGGAACGTATTTTCTAATGTCAGTTTGCTCCATATATTTTGACATATGTTAAGCACTGTTCGTCCATGTTTTATTTTATTATAGGTCAATGATCAGTTCAAAACGTCGAAAAATGTATTACAGTAACTCTATAATATGACACTGTAAGGGAGAGGCTGTAGATAGGTAGCATTTATTTCAATGCTTTGGTAGAGTTGACATGGCTTTGCCCTTGAATAATGCCCTTTCTTACTTGGTTGTTCAATGGCCCGTAACCGGCGGTCCAGCTGCCTCCAATGCAGGTCCTGGACGCAGTGGCTGCGCCCGCTCTGGTGCCCGCGGGTCATCTCGAGAACTTCGCAGGCAGTCAGCGAACATTCCGCTCGAGTAGACTGTAACACTATTTAAACGTAGGTAGCCATTATACACAACAAACGAGCCTATATATTGAATTCTTAGAATCCAAAAACAACGTCCTTAAGCAGTCCGGAGGGTTTATTTCGGTATGTGAGTATACACTCAACAGCAATGAAAACGGGGGTCACTTTTTATAGAATTTTCCATACAAAGTGACCCGTTTCATTGCTGTTGAGTGCAGTTACCACCGACTGACTTAGCCCCTTTCAGCAATCGTCGAGTCGATGCGCGGGTCGTTGGGCGATGCGTCATCAAGCTACAAAAATAAACATGTCGATATGGATTAGCGTTGCTTCGCGCGAATTCGCTACACGTTCATCTACCTCGTTCGAAGCGCCACCCAACGCCTCGTCTCATCGGTTCCTAAAAGATACTTATTTATATCTAGTCGTAGTAACGAAAACTATCCTTATTCTACTAGCTAGCCTCAGCCATGTAAGTTTAGATATCGAACTTGACGTTGATAACATGAAAGACACGTCGCTAGCATTATTTTGATGCCTTGATTGTATTCTTGTTGTATCAAATCCCTATGGGGTTGCAACAAGAACACTCGGAATAAAAATATACCTAGTCAGTGACGAGTATGTATTGTACCCAACTTGAAAAAATAATAAGTTGTAATACGTTGCATGTACTTAAAGCGTTTGAACGTGCTTTCCATCTGAAATTAAATGACAAGAATTAGATTCCCACAAAATCAATGTATGTTTTCTTAACACGAAAAAGTGCCCTGGGCCCCGAAAATGCCAAAGTTCATTTTAATTACTTACATTACTTAATTGCATAACTTTATTGCAACTTTAAGGCGTTCAATACCCTTTTTTCCAAAAAGTCAATAACGGTGAGTAGTTTCAGTGAAATTTACTCCCTTATTTGGAAATCTAGCCACAGCGTAAGGCAGTAAAGCTCAGCAAGTGGTAGCATTTCATAGCCTGCCGTCATGTATCGCGATCAAATGAAAAAGCAAGATAAGATCAAATGAAATCAGCCAATAAAATCGTGCTAAAAGTTGTTTATTCAATTTACATTGCGTTGATTAAATTGAAATCAAACGAAATTATATTTGGGCCAATATCGAGGGAAGATGCCTAAAGAAGATTTACGTGTCATTTGAACAAAGCTGTGCTGGCTGATTGATGACTGGAAGAAGTTATTCCCGAATTTACAATCTGGCGTGAGGCCGCCTATTTTCGGGGTTATAACGAATACTGACTCCATTTGCCTTAATTAAGTACGTTTCCTTACAAACATTTTACCATAAGTAAATGACGAGATTTGGTTTGGATGTTAAAATGATGTTATAAATACGTGATCTCGTTTTGTTTTTGGATGAAGAGACGAAAGGCGCGTGAAAATCTAAATATATAAAACTCAAAGGTGACTGACGGACTGACTGACTGATATAGTGATCTATCAACGCACAGCCCAAACCACTGGACGGATCGGGCTGAAATTTGGCTTGCAGGTAGATGTTATGACGTAGGCATACGCTAAGAAAGGATTTTGCGAAATTCCCACGGGAACGGGAAAAAAACGGGATTTTACATTTAATATTTCTGCGCATACGAAGTTGCGGGGAAAAGCTAGTTGTAAATAAATTGTGATGATAGACCTTTTTAATCGACTTCAAAAAAAGGAGGAGGTTCTCAATTTTATTCGTCTGTATGTTTTAATTTTATTTTTTGTATGTATGTTCCGCGATTACTCCATTAATTGTGCACCGATTTCGATGGTTCTTTTTTTAATCGTAAGGTGGTATCTCCGAATTGGTCCCATTTAAATTTGGTTCAGTTCTGATGATGGAATCCTTGAGAAAATGATGGAAGTCTTCAAAATTCAAAATTTGTTAGCACGTATATGATTTTGGCATCAATTTCAAAGACTACAGTGAGGCTTACGTACCATCGTACCCATGTTTGGAAACTGTAGCCGAAAAAAATTTTTATATAAAAAAATTAAATCCGACTTCAAACTCCGACAGCCTACAAAGTCGGTGTCAAGTTAACCGACCCAAAGCTGATGACAATCTTATAGTGAAATTGACACCGACTTTGTAGGCTGTCGGAGTTTGAAGTCGGGTTATTTTTTTTTACAGAACCTATTTTTTGAAGCTCCGTCTACCATCCACCATTCTCCTGTTAGTTAATTTTCACGGTTAAAACCGAGACGGACGCTCGTCTAGTGACCAATAGGTATAAAACTTATCTTATGGACAAAACAATCAGTACAATATCAACACAAACTAACCTTAACATGCAGGATGTCCCTAAAACCAACACAAAGGATGATAGACCATCAAGACCTCAAGGCCCGGTTCCTATATCCACGAAACGCCTCGTTTTGCCTACGGACGGTTGATTTTTGACATTTGTTCCATAGAGAATCTGTCAAATTTTAACCGTCCGTAGGCAAAACGAGGCGTTACGTGGATATAGGAACCGGCCCATCATCTAGGCCCGGTTCCTATATCCACGAAACGCCTCGTTTTGCCTACGGACGGTTGATTTTTGACATTTGTTCCATAGAGAATCTGTCAAATTTTAACCGTCCGTAGGCAAAACGAGGCGTTGTTTGGATATAGGAACCGGGCGCTAATCGTAATAGATAAAAATAACGTAACAGAATGACCAGTGTGTTGATATCTACACCAAATCTCTTTAACTTCAAATGTATATTTAGAACTTTGCGGGACTTTGAAATAGGTACAATCTAGCTAATGGAATTACCGTGGTTCTGCTGAAAAAGTAAGAAAGCAATTTAAGTAAATGAACTGCGTGCGTATATTTGTTAACTTACGTTCGTGGGACAAGGTGTAGTAAACATTCGTGAATAAAAACAATATTGCCGATGGCAAAAGTAAAAAACTTTTTTAAAAACAAGCTTTTATTTCCATGCGCTATATAAATAATAAAATTAACTTTTCCTTTAAACCTTTTACTACCGCTTTATTTATTTTGTTAGGTACCTATACAAATTTAATCTACTTATCTGGTTATTTTTTGTTTTGCTATGCCTACCTCGAACTGTGGGCGTGTTTAAAATTTGACGAACCTATTTAAAATTTCTTTCTAATAACGTACAAGTAAGTTTTACATCCAAATTATTTTCGGTATTTTTACAATGGCTAAATGATGTTGCATGGAAAAAGTAGTACGGTCTGGAAATTACTTAGTCTGACAAAGAGGACTAAATGCCTTTAGGTACTTAATTAAAGGGAATATTTTAACGGAAATTTATTGAAATAAGGAACGTTAAAATTAAAATTACCTTCACTGATGATGAAAAACGCTACAAAATACATTTTTTGCTGTTTCATTGTGATCACTTCACTGACCGAATGGAAATAACATTCCCCGAGGGACCGCACGATTTCCACGCGTTTGCTTGGTAAAGATTATTCAACAGTGTAGATAAATGAAGATTTTCTACGTAAGGTCCCGTATAACAAAACATTGTTCAGTAACGTAGTTCAGTTTCATAACACTATTTTAGGTACTGCGTTTTATTTTATTTGTAAGCATTGTCTTTATTAAACAAGTAACTAAAATAGTAAAATACTCGTACCATTGAATAATTACAAAAAAAATACACTTCAGAAGTTCATGAAATACAAAATCATGCTGGCACTGCAGTTTTGCGAAAAAATATATATGATTTTTACCTGAAGTTTATCGTTTAACGCATTCACTGCCACTTCTTTTTACGAACTTTCGCCAGGTGCCACATCTGTCATTAAAGGAACATTCGGGAAAGTCACCAAAACGCATAGGTATATGCTTCGGGGGCAGTGAATGCGTTAAAAGGAAACAAACACTTGCGCGTCCTACTGATAACATTATTACTAACATACTCGTATTTACTAGCTTTTGCTTGCATGTACATGTAAAATCCCATTATCTCCCGTTCGGGCTGTAATTTCGGGATATCCGCTTCGTGCTCCCCTACACTCCCCAAGGCATCTACAAGCCTTTCAGCCGTGGTTCCTGCTGCGCGTTGTCATCAGTCAGCCAATCAGTAATGGAAGAGTTTTATATATTGACTAGCTTCTGTCCGCGACTTCGTCCGCCTGGAATTCGGTTATAGCGTTCCCGCGGGAACTATGCGTTTTTCCGGGATAAAAAGTATCCTATATGTTGACCTGTGTTAAAATCTACCCCCATTTTTGATGTCATTGGTAGGCAAACGAGTACACAGGACACCTGATGGTAAGTGGTCACACCAAATTTAGTTGCAATCCGATCAGTAATTTTCGAGTTAAACCCGGACATACATACATACGGTCACGTGACTTCAAAAGACTTATTATTAGTATAGATAAGTATAGAGTACCTACATTATTATATTTTTATCTGTCACTAAGAATTGCTGCACTATTGTTGCAGCCGTCCACAATTGGTTGTTGGTCCACAATTAGCCAGTTAGCTAAATGGATTACGTCCGTCACTTGAACCAGCAATGAGAGTGGAGGGTGTGCCCTAGGCCGGATTGATGACATTGAAACCATTTTAGGCCATTAAAAAATCCGAAGTAATTAAAAAAAAAAATGTCATAGCGCGTCAATACCCATTCCGGCTGACGTTGCAGACCATCACGGAAAATTGAGTTCTTATACTTAGGTCACTGCTTAGAGCGTTATCACACTTGCGATTCGCGAGCGAGTTTTGTATGGTGGCGAACACGCCGCGAGTTCGCCGCGTACGAGTTTTGTATTGAAAAACGCTTTCAACTCGCTCGCAAATCGCAAGTGTGATAAGGCCCTTAGGCACTATTTATTACAACTCAAAATGATGGGCAAGATGAAAGGCAAAAGAAGGTTGGCCGCAGAAAGAAGTCGTGGCTGCGCAACATTCGCGAGTGGACCGGGGTTTCATCCGTCGAGCAGCTGTTTCGTGTCGCAATGGATCGGGGCGCATACAAGAAGCTAGCGGCCAACCTTTAGGACTGAAGAGGCACGCTAAGAGAGAATGTGATAGTTAAATTTTAGTTACAGTACGGTCAGCAGCAGAAGAAGGTAATATTGGCTGGCAAATTAAGAATGGCACATTCTGTTGGTAAGTGGTATCTGATACAATAATATCCCACCAAAAACATTCTGTAAAAAACTAGCCAAGTCTCGATGGAGCTGCTTGTTTATCTCTAAAAAGTAATGAAATCTAGACAAAATCGTACCAAGTCTACCGTAGTCGTACCGTAGGTTTCTTACTGCGATTTCTTTATTATTATAGTTAATGTTGTGTGACTTGGCCGTTTGTACCCACTAACGTGTAAAGAATGTTCAACGAAAGTTTTCTTTTTAGGAGTAGTTTTTTTTATTATTACAAATCTTTCTTTTCTTTTTTTCCGGTTCTGATTCTTGTACAGTAGCAACAGTTTTCGTATTGCCCATTCGCGTTCATTATTTATTCTTTCAGACGGTTTAGACGGTTTAATTTCTGAAAGATCGGCGCGGTATTTACGCTTGTACTTTTTATTTATATGCGTATTAAAAGCAGAAGGGGAGGCATTCGCCCAGCAGTGGGACGCTATAGGCTAGATTAAATTAGAAGATGTGTCCCACTACGCTGGATTTTTGCAATGACAGTCGATTTTTTTATGTATCAATAGTATAAGGGGGCATTACCATATCTCTAATACAGCTGAGACCAGCTGAGGGTTCTTCATCAGATACTTCAGACCTTCGATTTTTGACATCAAATGAAGCGGCCCACCAAGTTGAATATTTTTTGTAAAGGCGGTATGTCGATCTCTAATAGTTTAGTTGGGCTCTTGTGTTTTCTAATCAGGGTCACCAGGTACTCCAGATCTTCGATTATCCTAGTTTTTATAGTTTTCCCTTTATGTGGCCATTAAACCCTAACTCTGTACCAAATTTCAGCTCTCTGAGTTTATGGGAAGTACTAGTTCTATTCTGATAATCATGAGTGAGTGAATGAGTGTCATAAATGCGAAACTTTGCTTTCGCTTAACTTCGGACCTAAATGACCTACAGTCTTGGAATTTTGGAGTTCAAGTATGTGTAAGTAAGTAAGTAATTTCTGCGTTCTGGTCTTATCCAGAGGTTCTCAAATAGGGACCTGAAAATGCGGCGAAATGGTTCCAGTAAAGGATGGTACGGCAGTGTTTGCTTCGCGCTCGACTTGGCGGGGGCACTACCGTGCCCCCCGATACTTCGCCAGGTATGACAGCCCGGTATTGTGTAGTAGTGTGGGTATCACCCTAACGTCATTCGCACTGCTGTGTGTTGCTAGTGGTATATTAAAATAATCCTCGCGGTCCCCATGTATCCTGTGAGTGTTTCGTTAAATTATTACGTTAATTTGTTTTAACTTGTCCCATTTTGTGTGCTTAAACAAGTAAATGACTACTGTAATGCGCAAATAGTTTATTTTGCATTATAATGGCAGAAAATATTTCCTTCATTTTTGTTTTATTGCAATAAAGTGGCAACTCGACTTTGACGTACAGGTGACACCAGATGTCGCGTCTTTACACCTCGATAGATGTAAAGAATCACAAGGACAGAATCATTTTGTAATAATTGCACTTATCTTCAGGATTAGTAACACAATGCAACAATAAAATAACTAGATGACTACTTAACACTAAGGATTTGCAAGTCTCCCAGTGTTTCAGCCACGGCAACATCCACGGGTCGGCCAGTGTGCTCAGGATAGTCCGCGCTGGCGCCCGAGGTGCGAGCTACATCGCTTTGAAATAAATATCTTGGGACATTTCACACAAGTGGACCTAGCCCTAAACTAAGCAATATAAATACTTATATAGTATTTATATTGCTTAGTAGTAGTAAGCAATATAAATACTTATATAGTATTTATATTGCTTAGTTTGGGGCTACAACTCAACAATATAAATACTTATGTAGAGAAATACATACATCTACAATGTAAATAAATACTAAACATCCATGTTTCGGGTACAATCATTCATTCGAACCCGCGACTGTCGGAACAGTGGGCAGGCCTCTACTAACTGAGCCAAACCTGTCGTCCAAATATGGTTTTACTCCGTATTTACAGAGGAATCCTTTATATGAGGAATGATTTTACCAGCGTCCAGCGTATACCTGAGGTCGTAAGGAATAAAAAAGTTCAAAATAATATTTTACGTTATATTGTTCTTCATTACCTCATTTTGGTATCACTAAATACTTAATTCAAACCAACAACACATTTACCATTGTTTTAAGTGATTTATTCCTTGTTGTATTAGTATATTGCATTGCCTTCGTCAATGTCGAAGAAAAACCACTACCTATACGTTTCGAGATACTAGTGTCGGAGTCGAAAGAGTACCTTTCCTTTTCTGGAAAACGCGTTTATTTTATTTTAATTTATTTATATTAAGCCGGCTTTCCATTATGAGCGGAGGGAACTCTGTAAGTCCATTTATCTCCCAGAAACTGCATATCTACATCCCCTTCCTACCACACAATAGTGCAAAAAGTGACCTCCTCTCATCACGAGAGGGTTTGGGCTATAGCCCCCACGCGGGCACCATAAAAACTTTATTATTACAAGAAGAACTTTTACGAGATAAAGAAAGCCATCGAAAATTTTATGAAATTTTCCAATGAATGACGAAATTCCACACTTCACTCGCCTAGTTCGTAAATGCCCGCCTATCCCAAAATGTAAAAAAAAAAAGATAGCAGCCACTCCAAAATTGTTGTGCCCACCACGGTCCACATTGATCCTTGTAAAATGTGTATCTAATAACTGTAATACTTGTGGCATGCAATAAACAATTGAGTACCTATTGAGTATTCTTTCAACTTCAATTATGTTATATTAATATTAGGTCTTTTCACATCTTATAAATAAAATTAAAATATTAGGTACGTGCATAATGCAATTTCCTGTTACTTACCCTAAAAAGTCAGCCAAAAGGGTTGAAAACCGAGGCGTCAACGGTCGCAGTCACTGTAAGTTCTAGATAATGTGGGTAGGTACGGTTAGGTAGTTACATAATAAGGAATCCTTTGAGAGCGCTGAGATTAGGCTATCCAACTGAATATGCCCTATATAGATTCGCTCAATTTCTTACAAGCGAACTCATTCACTCAAATCCGTCTGCCACCATCTTTGTAAAAGTTTATTACCTACGATTTATTGTAGACTTCTTTCATGCTCCGTCGCTTTATCGACGGATACATTTCACAAGTCCTTGTATTTGATTACAAAATAAATAAGTTTTAATGAAAACCTTACTTTTCCACGTGGAAAAAAATAAAACCCGAAAAATATTGATACGAAAGCGTTGGTACTTATTACAAATTTAATAAGGAAGATTGTGAATTCGCAAGGATGTTTTAATTTCTTCCCCGATGTTTTATTACGAAATTCTGGTGGTACCTACACGTAGCCTAAATATATATTTGAAAATCAGAAGCTGCCGAGTTATCGAATCGTTTCTTATATTTCTTGTATTCGACATTGTCGACCCGCATGGCTCAGTTGGTTTAGTTCTGTGCCGAAGGTCGCAAGAATATAGGGTTTTTCTGTGATGGTGAATACAAAACTTATTATAGGTTTTAGTATAGGTACGTCCGGTGCCCACAATCGTGGCTGGATGTAAAAAGTAAAATTAAAAATAAATTGATTTAGATTTTTTTTTTTAATACTAGGTCTGCCCGCGACCTCGCCCGCGTGCAATTGGGTTATCGCGTTCCCGCGGGAACTACGTGTTTTTACGGGATAAAAAGTAGGCTATATCCTTTCCCGGGACCTCAACGATCTCCATGCCAAATTTCATCTCAATCGGCCCAGCGGTTGAAGCGTAAAGAGGTAACAGACAGAGAGACAAAGTTACTTTCGTATTTATAATAATTACTATAGCTTCTGCCCGCGACTTCGCCCGCGTGGAATTCGGTTATCGCGTTCCCGCGGGAACTAAGCGTTTTTTCATGAAAAGTTTATGAAAAGTACCCTATGTCCTTTCCCGGGACCCCAACTATCTGCATGCCAATTTTCATCTCAATCGGTCCAGCGGTTGAAGCGTGAAAAGGTAACAGACAGACAGACAGACAGAGTTACTTTCGCATTTATAATATTAATATGGATAATAAGGATTTTAGTTGATCGAGAATTCTTAGATATTTGAATCGAAATTCCATTAGGTCCATAAACTAATATCATAAGCAAGTTCACGAAGTATATCCCTTTCATTATTTAGAGTGAAAAGTTTGCGGAAGTAACAAGTGGCCTTCGCTTACTTCCATGGATGCACTGTACATGGAATACTGATTCTCGTGTTCGGGGCCCTGGCAATGAATACAAATCAATAAACCCGTCGCTGCTTCTGAATATTTCTTCAAATTGAGTTTACTTAATACTCTTATTTATATTGAAAAGTATAACCATTTTATTCATGTTCTTCCGGAACATCCCGCAACAAAACAAAACTTGAGAAAAACTTTTTTAAAGGTGCTTCAAATGTAAATGAGTTCCAAAGTATTCTTAACCTCATCAGTCTCCTTTTATTGTTGAAACATTTGCACTCCTTAAAAATATCTTTTTTTTACCCGACTGCGACATAAGGAGGGTTATTTCCTTCTTCTTAGTCGGGTTAAGATATCAAAATACCACCAGTTATCCAGCAAACGGCATAATATGCGGGCACTTTTACACCTTGCTAGCCCATTGCTGACGTTTGGCATAAAGGTAGGTAGGTAGGAACTTTAATTAAGTGACAGAATATTTATAGTACTACATACAGAATGGTCACAGAATCACCCGCCTGAATCTAGCCGGCGCGCAACTCGCGCACAACTCGCCCTTACCGTCACTTGTTTCATCCGGGGATGTAGAGTGAATCGGTTGGCCCGCGTAGTGGTACACACACATTTACAAGTGTACAGACGTCCTCGCACGCACACAGACATCCCCACACGCAAACATTGACACTTCATTCGAATTGGGTTCGAAATCGTGCTTTCATACGCCGCGTACGCCGTGTGATGTCGTAGTAGACTGATGGTAGTAGGTAGTAGGGCAGAGATCTTCTACCACTGAGGTACATTACTAGAGACGAAGCTTCCTATAAAACATCTCGAAGAAACGTGTCAAAACTTGAAAATCGAGTCGTAACTCTGAAAACTACGAAAAGTTGTAGTAAATCTGTGTCTATCTCTTTCCTACTCGTATGCTACGAATACGCCGAATTGACGCTAGACAAAGATAGCAATATTCATGGCTGTCAAAGGGATGTCAAACGGGTAGTGATACCAGTGTTGGGAAATTTACCCCAAAGTTTTTTTTTTTCAATAAGTTAATGTTAAAGGCCGTTCAACATCTTATTTTGCTTTTATATCGTCAAAATTTTATTTAAACAATATTTTAAACGAGAAACATTCAGAGTATCAATTGTTTTAAGTATTAGGCCCTATCCATGGTAAATATTGAAATGAAGTTTGTTCATATTTTGACTAATGTTAATTTTAATTTCTTACTACGTGTACCTACACCAAATATCTGTAATAAAATATCTTGTAATTATTATTTATTATCATTATCTAATCCAATATATATATAATATCAAAACCATTTACCAATGTAAATAACCGTATAGTTTTCCGTGATCTAATAATATCAATATATTATTAGATCACTGAAAATTATACGGTTTGTCTAACAATTTCCCTGAAATGTGGTTAATTTTGAACCATGATTACCTTGCAACATTGGGCTTAAAAAGTGAACAATTGAAAACCCTTCGTAATGAAATTTTGATTTAGTGTTAATAAAAATAATATGACATTAAAATTAAAACTCTACTGTGAAACGTGTTCCCAATGGACTTATTTTGATTATGGAATCGATTGCTGCAACATTTTACTGCGTATTTGCCCATTATTACTGACTAAAATTTGGATTTCGCGCCTTGTCACGCGGCCGGCGTCTGATTGGCTACTGACTTGAGGAACTTCAGAAGTACGCCCCGTGGCGTACTTTCAGTGTCACCGTTTTGTCAAGGTTGGTACCTATCTAGTGTAACATTTAAATCAGTGTCTTCTACTATCTAGAGTCCCGCGCCTTCACTTTTCCAAACGCTGCAATGTATTTAAAAAGCACCAGCAACACTCTCAACACATGTGTGCGTGCTGAGACAGCCATCAACTATGCGTTGAGAGTGTTGGTGGTGCTTTTTAAATAATAATAAAAATATTGAAGCGTATTGAAATGTGAAGGCGTGGGACTTTAGATAGTAGAAGATCTCTAATGTACCTAATGACAGTGTGGGTGTCCGGTCCCGGCGCGCCGTTGATGGACTTAAATATGTAAGTGGTTTTTATTTACGCATCCCATCAGGAAAAAAGGTTCTATTTTGGTAATATAACTAGCCGTTGTCCGCGGCTTCGTCCCGCGTAAACTTAGGATTTGCGTAGAGGTACCTGATGATACTATAGGTACATTTTAGATGGTTATAATTAATGTGTCGGAAAACTGGTTTGACCCGTGGAAAACCGGTTCCCATGGAAAATCGGTATAATCGGATACTTTTTAATCCCATGTTATTTCCGAGGTCTCAAACTATTTCCATACCAAATTTTCAGACCAACAAACAAACACACATTCACATTTATAATATTAAGTAGGTATCTATGAACGACATAAATTGAATAAAAGATTGCATCAATAATATTATATCCGCAGAAAGAACATACCTAACAGAAAGATAGACGGTTAAATAAGAAAATAACAAAACGATGGATACCTCTTTCGTCAAAATCGTTTCCCCAGATCAAGCGGTAGGGTGGAACCCACTTTAAACTTATATAGAGGATTAAAAAACAAATCAATTGAACCTATATCATTAAGGTATCACTTAGGTATGCATCAAATTATCATCAATTCATCACCAATTAAATATACACTTGCAGGTAGGTACATCTTATACTGACTTCGGGACGGAAACCTAATGACAATTAGTTACAAAGAAGTCAGGTAATTAAAATAATGCCTCCGAAATGAAAGAGCAGAGGACAAAAGAAATTAGACGAACCAGATGAAAATGTTACCGGAAATGTAATTATAAAAACACGAATGACGTCCCCGATTCACATTTTGGATACTGTTTGTAAAGGGTGGGTGTAGCGCGGCAGTCGCGAGCCACGGAGCGACGCGGCGGCCCGTCCCGACGAGCGCCGAGCCTGAAAACTTTCAGTACGCGACGGTCCATTTCACGCGTAACTGAACGTTCGTTATTTACCAAAGCGCGTTTGCTCTTTATGAGCATTTGCAGTCTCCCAAAAAAATCTAACTAGGTACTCAGATAAAAATTGTGTTTATGTAAATTGAGATTCAAAATAAGCCATTATTCGCTTCTGTATAGTTGAAAACTAGTGATAAGTGTTTGTAACTAGCGACTAAATTGCTAAGAGTAGCAACGATTGTCATTTGAAGTGAATAATACGTATCGCTAAGTGATGGCGTACATGAGTGTTATATATTATACTTGAATTCAAAGTTTGCTGTAACAATTTCTTCTGAAGTGGCAAGGTTGAAAAATCTGTTAGTGTGCAATGTCAACTTTGGTAGTGAGTATTATCGTGCTAATCGCAGTGTAAATAGCTGGAAGGCAGTGCCGGGTGTGTGCCTTGTGTGTTATCACGACCGTAAAAGCCTTCCTTGGCGCGAGAACAAAGGACCTACCTGTTATCAACCGCGGCCATCCTGATCCACAATCTGACCTCTTAATAACAATTCACAATGGATTCTAGGTGAGTACATTCTTAATTAACTAAAAATATTTTCAAGAACGAGCTTTACTTTTATGATCGAAATCAAAGCAAAGAAATGAAACATCTTATGAACCACTTATTTAAACCGTAAATTTATCATCAGTACAGACATTCAAGTAAACATTTAAGCTAGTTCTCAACATGAAAAAAAGTGTCAAGAATATGCAATGTTTAAATTTTTTCTTTATATTGACAAAAAAATAAGGCCAAATATATAAGAACAAAAGTGACATAACTTTGTAAATTATTATTAGACATCTTTGCCTTATTCTTTAAGTTACAAAAAATCTACTTTATCGTTAGCATGTTAAACAAAATCAAATCACAAAACATAAACATTCCTCGGAGGATTTTTAGCAGGGATGTCACGATTCGACGATCAACTTTAATAAGTATTTTTTGTAAAACCTGAAGATTGTAATCGTTTTGATTAATAATAAGTGAGCATTCACGTAACCAACGTGAATGCTCACTTATTATTAATCAATCAGAAATCAAAATATCATTTGAAACCAATGAAATATTGAGTTATAAATGTCGGTTTCATATTAAACTCTGTACTTTTTCCATCTTTGACCGAAATGTATTATTCCTTACGGAGCTTTCTTATCCCTGGATTTAGGAGTGCCAATGAGAGTGTGATATTGGGTTTTCGTTTTATTTCCTCTATTTTTGTATTGTGTTCAATAAGATTTTTTTTATCCAGAACAATTTTAATTTTATGACCGAAAAGAACGTCTTGACTTTTCTCGCAGCACATAATAAAAACGAACTAGGTCAGTTACTTCGTATTTATAGTATAGAAACGTGTCACTTAATTCTACTTAATCTTGGTTTGTCTGCCCTACGCAAAAATGAGGATTCTCAGTACAACTTTGTAGTTGTTTTAATAGAAAACTGAGAATCCTATGTTCCCATTTTTTTATGAATTCTGATTTTATGATAATGAGATACTGGTTTTTAACGTAACATTTCCAGTCTATTTTTTCTTTCTGAACAAAAAAATGCCCTATGCTGTAAATTATTTTACGTCACACCAGGCCGAAAAGCGGGATTTACCGCCCTTGGGCGCTACGAAAAATCCCTCTTCACGGCCAGGTGGTGACGTAAAATCGTATACTAACCACGAGCGGTCGTAAAGAAATCCTCAGACCGCTAGATTATAGCCCTCGCCTCCGGCTTGGGTCTCAATTACCCGCGATCTGAGACTTTATTTACTTGACTGCCCTAGGTGTGTAATGTACTATTACTTGACAGAACTGCTTTACTATTCAAACCCTCGGGAAATTATCTAATTTTCTATTCTTACTCGTATATACAAAGCTATTGGCTCTTTTACTGTTTTATGTTTTCTAATTAAGAGGAATGAAAAGCAGAGTGCAAAGTAGAGCGAAAACTAGATGATTTTTAGGCACATAAACTATTATATGGATGATATTTCGATATACTTATTATAATCCCTTGGCATTCATTTTTGGTAATACATCGTGTATTTTTTATAATGAGAGGCACATTACGTGATGCTTTAACGTGATTATATTGTGTGTAGGAACACGCGGCATGAAGGAAGTAATCAAGTCGTTAAGTATATGCCTAACACAAAAACAATAAAAAAGTATGCATTTTTATGCATAGTGACACAAAGAAAACATAAATTCAATAAACATGAAGATAATGAAGTATGAGTATGAAGTACCTACCCTAAATAGGAAAACCGTGGAGGTCGATGGACACCAGAAACGTTCGGAAGGCCCACTTAATTACTTACCTAACAACGGCCGACTTGGCCCCTTCGATTATACACGACGTGCAAGTTTTCCCAAGATATCTGGTTTTACTTGATAGAGTAGGAAATTTAATCTCTCGGTATACAGTGGGATCACAAACTTCGAAACTTTATGATTAAGACGTTATATATCGGCACAATTTCGCTTATAAAGAAAACTTGGAAGTTATTAGGTATAGGAAGTCTGACTGACGGAATAAAGTTACACAATATGTATTATCAAACCGCTATCTATTAGGTCTTCAACAATAAGAAACGCCTACTTAAAGCAAACATTTCCAAAAAAGCTAAAATACGTCTAATTAAAACATATATCTGGAGCATAGCATTATATGGCAGTGAGAGCTGGACTTTAACGCAGAGAGACAGAGACAGATTAGAAGCGTTTGAAATGTGGTGCTGGAGGAGGATGGAAAGAATTAGTTGGACAGAGAGAAAGACCAACGAAGAGGTATTTCGTTGGAGAATTTAGTTGGAGAGAAAAGATGCTTATTAAAGATAATACAAACGAGAAGAGGGAAAATGGTTGGACATCTGATTAGACACGATAGGTTTTTGAACGTAAAATGGAAGGAAGAAGGGGAAGAGGTAGACCACGCTTAACCTACTTTGACCAGCTGAAGGAAAGAGCAAATGTCCCTTCTTATTACGACCTAAAAAGACGGGCACAGGATCGGGAGACATGGCGGTTACTCCGCCGACAAGAGCATGGCTCTTAAATAGAAGAAGAAGAAGATCTATTGGGTACCTAAATAGTATGAGATTGAGTTCTTGTTCCATACAACTTCTGCTCGAGACTTCGTCGGCGTGGAGTTCTGTTAGTTATTAGCGTTCTTGCGGGAACTAATGTCCTTCCTCGGGAATCGAACTATTTCCATACAAAATTTCATCTAAATCGGTCCTCCCCGGTTTAGGCGTGAAGAGGTCACACACAGACAGAGTCACTTTCGCATTTATCATATTAGAATTGATTAGAATGTTCTATTGAAGAAATCAAAATATGATCAATCCCATTCTTATCGCGGTTTTATAATAATCACCGGCCATTAGTTTCATTTCTTTCATCTCATCCATTCCTAGGCCCGAGTAAATACCTACAATGTGATTTGTGAATGAATCCGAGTGAATACAATATAAATGGCTTATTGTAAACAATTTCACACTGTGTTTAAGAGGCCGTTATCTAAAGTAAACAAAGCTACTCCTTAGTTCTAACATTTACACAGTTTATTTAGTATTCCAATGCAGTGGTTAAGAAACGTGTGCGATGTATATCAGCTGCTTTATTAGATATTTATCGTCGAATGTAAGATGCTTCAATAATATTTGTAAATTAAATATTTTTCCATTCTGTATTGTGCCACTGGTAGGCCAAAAAGTGCTGCAAATGGTGTTAAAAGCATGAACATGATTTTTTAAACTTCAGTAACATATTTAAAACTTCAGTCCCATAGCTTTAACTTGGTGTGTTTAGAAAATGTTTTTATTTTAATTTAAAACACGTGACTGAAATGTAATGATGGGATATATTTTTAGGACCGGCTGTTCAGAAAGCCCTTTAATTTAATACCACAAACGATAGGTTTCAGAAGTTTTTTTTTCCATATTAAAAAAAAGGATTTGACGTAACTTCCCTCCTTTAGTTTTTCTTTGGTGCGACGGGTCAAATTGATTCATATGGACTACATCAATCATACTATGCTTTTAACACCATTTGCAGCATATTACTGAATTTCGGGATGTGCCAGTACAGATTAGTAAATCTAACGATTTCAAAAAGACGTGTGTGTACCTACAGATGTACAATCGAGAAAATTCGGAAATCCGACAAGATCCGAACTGTCAATCGATTACCATATTTTATGGCTGGCATGTATATATGTCGAATTATATGAAACTTTATGAGTGTATCTTTTCAGATTGAATATTTGAAGTAGCTACTCGTATGACTTTGACATAAAAAGTTCAATATTTAATCAATACATAACTTTGATCGGGTTGCTTGTGCAATGGCCGTTGTCCAAGATGGACGTTTTTTAGCTTGACCAAAATTTACTTCAATTATATTTTACACCGTACCTGAGTAAATTTATCGTTTTCACAGTACACTGTTCGGCCAGCAGGTAACAACACACCAGTCAATAATTGTGATAACTTGTAGACATTATGTAGATAGTTTCGGAAGTAGTCATGATTTTCCGATGGCACAACTTTGGTCACGCTGATCTCCTAAATCAGATACCTAATTTACATAATTATTAAACATGATTAAAACATGTTTTTTAAGTATTTTAGTTATTTTCAAGTAGTTTTAATACTTGTTTAGCATAGTAATAATTTCTAATAAAGAAGTGGAAAATTATTACACATCATGGCACGTACACGTTACACGTACGCTTGCAGACAGCGGTACGTATGCTGTCTGCAAGCGAATTTTAAGCTTTTCCAAACAAGAATTACAAATATTTTCGTCAAGAACCTTGAAGTGTGTCATATTTGTATTTTGTTTCAGCCAGTCGCGCTACTTGCGTGTACACACAGTGTATCTGTATTCTTTGCTAAATAATTATATTTAAAAATAAACGATTTAGTGGTTATAAACATTATCTAAAGTTAAAAAACCTTCGCATTTTTTTCTGAATAACTTTTTTCCATGAATAATATTGTTTATTTGTAGGTCCTTGACATTCTATCTATTCTATCATTGTGTTAAGATCTATAAATAGGATAGCGGTGAAGTAGTATAGCAAGAAAGCGACCGTTAGTTTGTTCATTAGGTTATGACTTCGCTGCCCTCATGGGGTGTGGTTTATACCACGTTTTATAAGCCCGCTCAAGGGCGCAGCTTTCACTCGTGTTAGCGATGACGCGATGATGGCGCGTCATGCTAGTTATGAGCTCTTTCTGAACTAGTTTGGTAAAGACTCAAGTCCATGCAGACTTCATTTATAAGACGTGAATCGAAGTTAAATGTAAATCTATTATCGGTATTCATTATAACATCAACTTAAGTGTCAAAATCTTACAATAAAACAAAACATTTTGAAAACTTGGCGATTACTTTACGAAAGGAAACATGTAAATCTGATTAATCTCATTATAATCTTAGGTATAAAGAACAAATTAGTCATCCCGACAAAGACTGATTACGAAGAAAGCCATAAAAGCCGTAAGGGATTAAAAGCGGAAGGAGAAAAAGCATATTTAGTATCTTAATTACTTATGCTTTTAAAAAATGTGAGGCGTGATTTCTACTAGACCGATTTGTCTGATTCTTTTTTTGATTACTTCCCTGAGATGAATCTCAGAAAGGGAAAGGTTTAGAAAGAAAAAAAATCGAAAGAATCCGCCAAATAAAAGTAAAACAACCTTGTATGGGAATCGCCTACCGGTTGTTACGAAGTTCACCGGGCCAACTAGTTATCAATATATTTATTTATCAATAAATTGTACCAAATTTATTACCGTTTCATTAAAATCATTATTACCTACTTTTTACTAACAAACAAACTTTATCGAGTCCTAAAAGAGTTTACAAACACAAGAATCATCCATCAACATAAATCGGCTCGAAGAGTCGGTATGGATTTAATGTGCAACCTCTCCTAGAAATAGTACTGAGTACTTAAAGACATACTTCATATCGAAATATCTTGCATTATTTGCATTCAGTGTGTAAAGTGTAATGGTTTAGTGTACAATAGTATCAGAATGGGGTCAAACAAAACGTTGTGACGATATTTTACATACAGAATCAGCTACCTATCGATTCTAAGCATTTTAGGTTTTTTTTCTCGTGTTGCTAAAAAAGAAAAAAAATGCATGGGACACGGGTATCGCTCACACCATCAATCCCATACTTGGTCATAAAATTATTTTTTTAACTGCTCGAAAAAAAAACCTAAATAACATGCTTGGAATCGATAAGTGATCGGTACTGTGGTGAAAATATCGTCATGACGTTTTGCTTGACCCTATATATAATAAAATGACGCTAATAAGTACGCCATATGATACAAAGTACAAACGTAGCACTTCGCAAAGGTACGGCACACTCGAGTTCATTAATGTTACAATTTTAGGCTTTAATTAAACGGAGTAAGGTGTAAACGTGTGTACATATTGGCGAACTCGACTACATATTCTGATGAACACCCTGACTGATGAATTCTACTGTCTCAAAATATAAACAAATTGGATGCTCTATCATAGAGTCGTGTTCGATGCGCGCTGCGACGTAGACGCATTGATGACTAATTAATTAATTTATTAATTGCGGAATTAGCGCGGCTCGGCCGCCGCTAATAGTTTTTTGAAACGATGGGTGAAACCGTCGTGAACAAGCTCCTCACCCTTCTGCTGCGGTTACTGCGGGAAGATGAGCTGGACGCGGAGCAGGTCTGCTTGGCAAGCTTCAGTGCCGCCGACATCTGCGAAGCGAAGAAAGTGCTGTTCCAGTCCCTTGGGATTGCCGGCACAGTTGTACTTCACCGGAGAGGAGACGAAACCGGGATAAAGTCCCTTAAGGACATCATTGATGTTCTGAGGGAGCGTGAGGGCGACTTGCCGGAGTTTGTGCCGACGGAGGTCTCCAGATTGCCGTCCTGCACTCCAGAGCATGTCGACGTGAGTGGCCTGCTGAAGGAAATCGTGGCCCTTAAGGCAGGCATGGCTGAAATTTTGAAGAAGTTTGATGATTCGCAGGCCACTATTGCCGAGTTACGCAACGAAGTTATCAGTTTGCGTAATAGTGTCCCGCTAACTCGGTCACCTGCAGCCGCGTCAAATTTCAAGACCAATGACCGTGCGCCAAGTGTCGACGCGGTCAGTTCGCATGTTGCTGACACTGCGCATGCTGTTGCGCGGCCCGTGTGCCCCCTCCGCGCCGGGCCGCCGCCCCCTGCATCCTCTAAATCACGTCATCGCTATGCAGATGCCGTAGCTGGTCGGTCTGTCGCAGCCAACCGGAGTGTCGCGCCCTCAATAGCGCGTGAAGTTCGGGTTCCTCCAAAGGAGCCCCCTAACACCAATGTGGACAAGGAGGGTTTCACTACGGTGTCCAGGAAGCGCAAGCCGCGCAAGAGCCAAGCTGGTACTGCAGAACCGGTTGGTTCTGGTCTGCACGTTGCCACACCGAGCAAGGCGCTATATGTTTCGCGCCTGCATTACTCCGCCACGGCTGGTGATTTGGCGGAGTATGTCCGCCAGAAGACCGGCTTCTCCCTGAGGGTGTTCCCGCTGCGTTCGCGCCACTACGTGCACTTCAGCTCTTTTGTGGTGCGCGTGCCGCGGCCGCTGCTGGAGAACATCGAGAGTGCTGACTTCTGGCCGAAGGGTGTCGTGTTTCGACGGTTCCGGGGCAACCTACCGAATCCTACACCGGAGATGACGACGCAGCGGAGCCACGCCGTTTCGTCGCCTAAATAGTTTTTATTTGTTTTCATGACGCATTGGCGTTAGCTGTAAGGTCATGGTAAACTTTTTATAAATAAAAATAAATAAATAAATAAATATCGATAAAAGACATTTATATTTCACTAGCTCTTTGACTTTGCCCGCGTGAATTCGGTTATCACGTTCCCGCGAGAACTATGTTTTCCGGTATAAAAAGTAGCTCCTTTCCCGGTACTCTATCTCCATGCCAAATTTTATCCCCTGCGGTTGAAGCGTGAAGAGGTAACAGACAGACAAAGTTTCTTTCATTTATATTATTAGTAGAGATTTTCAGACGTATCGAATGTAGGTTTTCGTTAAATTGTAATTAATTATTAACAGTTTAAGATTCCTCCTTTCCCATCTCCGAGCTCCATTATAATGTTATTTGAAGCAAGACAGATATTGAAACAAAAATATCGGTATCGGGGTTAATATCACTAATAAACCTGACCACATTATTATTTTTGTCACTTTCAGATCTCTAAAGCTCTAATTTTATGTAATACGACCACCACCACAACAGCCTACTTACGGCCCACTGCTGGGCATAGGCCTTCTCTCATCATGAGAGGGTTTGGGCTATTGTCGGCAATGCTGGCCTTAGGTTAGGTTTATAAATAAATATTTTTTAAAGTGATGTTTTGATAGTTTTTTTTTTATATGTCAGTGTTATATTAAAGTCCTCGTAAGAACTGGTGATTCTTTGGTTCCCTCGGAGACAGTCCTCTTGCGGGTTCAATGCGGATTGGGGACTTCACACACATCCTTGAATTACTTCACGATGTTTTCTTTCACCGAAAAGCTCAATGGTAATAAATTGAATTTCGCACATAAATAATTGTAATTGTAATTTCATGTCATAAAATAATAAAAGACCATTAACATTTTCAGCAACTTTTCAATAGTAAAACTGAACTTACCTATGTTCTTCGGGATTAAAATTTTCCGAAATCAAAAGAAAACGAACGAACTGTTTCTTTCCATTCCATTTCGCTTGTTACTTGTTTAGGTTTTGCTCCACTCAAACTGAAATAACAACTAGAAATTACGGCAAAAATATGGACCACAAAATGTAATCTCTCAAGCCTCCCTCGCTAATGAACCGTCGTAATTCAAAGGTTTACTTTTGTACTTACATTATAGTTTAGAAATTTGGAAATTTTGTATACCTACATGAATTTTTCGGTTCATCTTCTTTTGTATAGTAAAGTGTTCTTTATTTACTTACATTCTTTTTGCAGTACGACGTCCGGCCAAGACGACGACGCTGACTGGTCAAGGCGCCTCTTAATCGAAGAATATTTGGGACAACAAAATGCTACGAACAGTACAACAGGTAAATAAATAAATAAATTTCATAACTACTACTACTACTACTACTACAGCCTATTTGCGTCCCACTGCTGGGCACAGGCCTCCTCTCATCACGAGCGGGTTTAGGCTATAGTCCCCACGCGGGCCCAGCGCGGATTGGGAACTTCACACACATCTTTGAATTACTTCGCAGATGCGTGCAGGTTTCCCCACGATTTTTTCCTTCACTCAAAAAGCTCAGTGGTAAATTAAAATTGATTTTCACATGTAAGTAAACTTAGAGTTACGTGCCGGAATCGAACCCCCGACCCTCTGCATGAGAGGCGGTAGGCCGAACCACTAGGCCACCACGGCTTTCACGGATTTTAGGAAATTTCGTAAATAGGCAATAAAATTTAACTAAAAGTTTACACATTCTTAGACTAACAAAGGTAAGTAGTTCAACCCTAACATACAGTGCATTAAAATAGTTGTATTCGAGCTAGGAAATTCCTGTGTTGTCAAATATGTGAGTGTGCTTGTTTGTTTGTCCTTCCTTCACGTCGCAACGAGTGAAGCGATTTAGATAAAATTTGGTATGGAGATAGTTTGACACCCGGGTAATAACATAGGATACTTTTTATCCCGATATTTCCATGAAAACGGGTTTTCCACGGGTCAAACGAATTTTTCAATACTTCTATCTATAACTGTCAACATGTATAGTATCATCGGGTACGCCAATTTTAAGTCTACGCGGGACGAAGTTCGCTGGCATCGGCTAGTCTATACTATAATAAAAGAGCAGAACCCGGCGTGTGTGTACATAGAAAGAAAAGTTCAAAAACAGGAACGGTGGGTCTAAAGATGTATGGTAGACCACAAAACAGCGAATTTTAGAAATCTTTTATGTCTGTCTGTCTGTCTGTTTGTTAGAGTTAATCTCCGAAACTACTGAACCGATTTGAATGCAGTTTTCAAGAGTAGATAGAGCATCATTTGGAGCAACATATAAGCTATGTTCGATTAAAATCGGATGTCGGAAGGAAAAGTTATCGGCAATTTTATGTTCCACGCGTACAAAGTCGCGAGCAGAAGCTAGTATAAAATAAATAGTAAGTGTATCCGCCTTGCCATCGATATTGAGGCTGATATTCTACTTAAGGTCCAATGCTAAGGATGTGCGTGATTCACCAATTTTAGAATCGCCACTAATCACGGACATTAGCACCGTTGCTTAGCTTAGGTCTAGTGGAATATCGACTCTTTGTTCTCGTAAGTGTCCTTTTGTCGGAACCTTATTTGTCGTGAGCTAATATCTCTTCAAGTTGCTTGCTGACAAGGAGGAAGATTGTTGACTTCTCATGCTTGTAAATTTCTTAATAATGCTAAAGGAAAGATAAAATTGGTTTTTCGGGCTCTGGAAGCTTAAAATTAGAGAGGTAGATAATTTCCTTTTATTTTCATACAAACCATGTCCTGACAATCACAAAAACGAGAAAATAAGGTTTAGCCCAATAAGCGCAGCCATTCTTAAGGAATGCGCGTACAATTTTGGCGAATCATTTCAGCATTGCATCATATTATATCAACTAGCTATCGTACGACTTTTTTTCTTTTGGCGTATGCCCCAATTTAGTATATAAAACGAAAAAAACTTACTTAGAAGATTCCAGAATTCATAACTTCGACAGACTCAAATTTCTACGATTTGACCTTTAAATGGCGTGAAGCTTCACTAACTTATGCTTATAGCACCTATTTGTTTCAGAGTCGTTGTACGACGTGCCAACTGGCATGATAGTGCTGCTGTCGTTCCTGTACGGGTCGATATCAGTGCTGGCGGTTGTCGGCAACTGCCTCGTCATGTGGGTGGTGGCAACTTCGCGACGTATGCAGAGCGTCACCAACTGTTATATAGCTAATTTGGCGCTGGCGGACATCGTTATAGGACTGTTCGCTGTGCCGTTCCAGGTAGGCTACCTTTCAATGTATGAACAATCTTACTATATAAAAATAAGTCGGGTTTTCCTCCCTGACGCTATAACTCCAGAACGCACGAACCGATTTCCACGGTTTTGCATTCGTTGGAAAGGTCTCGGGCTCCGTGAGGTTTAAGGCGGTACGAAGTCCGCGGGGTCAGCTAGTCTACTATATAAAAATAAGTCGGGTTTTCCTCCCTGACGCTATAACTCCAGAACGCACGAGCCGATTTCCACGGTTTTGCATTCGTTGGAAAGGTCTCGGGCTCCGTGAGGTTTAAGGCGGTACGAAGTCCGCGGGGTCAGCTAGTCTCTTATAAATGCGTACTCGATATACTCGTACGTTTGCTGTGTTATCAATGCATCAAGCGATACGTTGTACATAATGACTTGTATGTAGAAAAAAAACCTGCAGTATACTTAATTAATATGACTGTGTATGACCTCATTCTCATTACAACGGATTAAAGGTGCAAATGTAACCAGATGCCGACAAAAATACGCTTCATTAATGAATCTATTAATTTCTTGTGTCTCCAATTATTCAAAAATCAAAATATTTATTCAGCAAATAGGCCACATCTAGGCACTTTTCCACGTCACTTTAAAATGAATTTAACAGAAATGAATTGACCAGCGCTTCCAAGACCAAGTGCTTGAGAAGGAAGCGAGCGCCGCAACAAACTCAACAGAAGGCCTTTTTTCAAAATTTAAAGATTCACATTACTTTTTTAATTTAATATGTATAAAAATACATATATAGGTACATACTAAAATTACATTTAAGAGATGTATAGTCCCTAACTTAAATTTAAATCTAAGATCTTAGAGATGGTCTTATATTAAGTACAAAAATTAATGAAAATATTAATTAATGACAGTACAGTACTTATCTAAATATGTAAAACTAAAAAGAATAATAATAATCGCAAATGTTTAGAGATTGTGTACATTTCGTGTCCTAAAGTTGTACACAGTCTCTAAAATTAAATCATACAACACAAATTTAGGAGATGTATACGATACGGTCTCCTTAGTCAATTTTGGAGATGTAAAGTGTCTCCAAAGGTCAAAATAACAATATTAGAAGAAATCTATTGTGACACAAAAGGGCATTTGATCTGAAGGGGATTTTAAGGGGTGATTTGATTCAGTCGTACGTGTTTGAGAAGTTTTTGGCCCAGTTCGTATCATTGGATTTGACTGGTCAAGATTTGCCTCACGTAGAATAAGTTGTGATGACAATATAAACTTCAATTGGCAATTCAATAGCAACTTATTGACCGACTTACTTTGGCTTTGCCTAACCTTACGCTGCCAAGGATAAAATCGAAAAAAGATTCATTGAAATAAGCCCTTTAAGAAGCTTGTTAGTAAGTAAGTAAGTAAGTAACACTTTATTGTACAGAAGAAAAAAAAAACACAAATACAATTATCAATACAGAGAAGAGACACATGTACAAAGGCGAGCTTATCCCTACAAGGAATTTCTTCCAGCAAACCTTTGAGTAGTGGAGAGGACACATGTTCACGAGTAGACAAATAAGTATGTACAGGAAAATAAAGGAGAATCTAAATGGGTGAATCAACTTTTTTATGTCAATAGTTGCCATGGTTACTGTCCCCTGGGTCACTTTTAAAACTGCTATTCTGTGGGTTTAAATACACTAAATGTGGGGTTTCTTTGCCATTTTCAATCCCTTCCCCAATTTATCACTTTCTAAGCGTCTTAGAATTTTATATTGTAACAGGTTTTCTAAGAAACCCCTCTGGTTTTGTCCCCTGGAAAACGGGACAGAATAACAACAAGAAATAATTGATTGACCCAAATATACTTATTTATATTAGGGTTATTTATGTTAGGGTGGGTGCCATGGACGGGTGGAGTAGGGTCTGATTATTTTCACCATGGGAGAAATGTAGAGTACCTAGCGGTATTTTTCCAATAAAACCCGTAAAAACGGGAAACGTGACATGCCTTCTTTCAATGATCACAAACAAAAATATTCCAGAAGAGTGCTTCGTAACGTCTTAAATTGAACATACCTATCTACAGTTCCTAGGTATGTTCGAATAACAAATCGATTTTGTTTGAATGATCATCTGCTTATAGCTACTAATAATAAGTGTCGTGCAAATCACGTCTGTAACTTGAAAATTAAAATAAACTATAAAGTCAGGGGGTATGAACAACACTGAACACAAAGTAATGTAAAAGTAATTTTTAGAAAACATCTAGTCTAGCTGTATGTATGTACCTATGTCCGGATTGACTGGACAGATTGCAACAAAATTTGGTATGGGGGTAGTTTATAATGCTGGTCAACGTAAAGGCTACTTTTATCCCGGAAAAACGCATAGTTCCCGCGTGAACGCTATTACTGAATTCCACACGGACGAAGTCGCGGGCAAAAGCTAAGTCGTTAATATAGGCCTAGAGAATAATTAGTCGTAAACCGCATCGCAAACGGATAGTCAAACACTGCTGGTAAAAGACTTCAAATGCTCGTATGTTTACAAAGATTTTTTTTGGCAGTTCCAAGCCGCGCTGCTGCAGCGGTGGCTCCTGCCCCACTTCATGTGCCCCTTCTGCCCCTTCGTGCAGGCTCTCAGCGTGAATGTGAGCGTGTTCACTCTCACGGCCATCGCCATCGACCGCCACAGAGCGATCATCACGCCATTAAGGTAACTACTACTACTACTACAGCTTATTTGCGCCCCACTGCACAGGGCTCCCCTCATCATGAGTGGGTTTGGGCAATAGTCCCCACGCGGGCCCAGTGCGGATTGGGGAACTTCACACACATCCTTGAATTATTTCGCAGATGCGTCGTGCAGGTTTCCTCACGATGTTTTCCTTCACCGAAAAGCTCAGTGGTAAATTCAAATTGAATGTCGCACATAACTAAACTTAGAGGTGCGAGGCGGTAGGTCGAACCACTAGACCACCACGGCTTTTTCACAACAATTATGCATTTGTATGTATTTATTTGTACATATATGTACCTTTTTATATAAATATAGGTATTGTGTCATATCTTTATATTAGGTATAACTTTTTATGTCGCCATATATTTCTTTTGTGTATTGCTTAATGGCTTTTTTGCACCGCCACAACAATTTCTGCTTCGCCCTAGGTGTAACTGGTAGAGAATGCCTTATGGCATTGATTTCGCCTTTTGTATTACTTTTTTTACTAATGTGCAATAACATTTTAATTATACCACCATCTACTTTTTATTATCGGACTACTAGACGACGGGAGGGTTTCCATCCTCATGTCAAGTTTCCCATGAGTCGAACAAAGCGATGCATGCGCTAAATCATTTCTTGTGTATCTTGTTGTTTTGTCTAGCAGATCCTGAATGAAGTTAGATATATTTAAATATTTAAACAGGATACAAAAGTTAACACAAGTGCAAGTAGTTTTCATGCCGACACTCTCTCGATCGGGGAATTTACTCTTCGTGAACAATAATTATTAGGCAACAAAATTTACAGAAAATAACTATAATAAAATCGTACAGTAATTACAAGTACAATACAAATACAATCCAAAATACTCAATGCAATGCAAAATCTCAATGCAAATTCAATTTCAATCATTTATTCAGCAAATAGGCCACATATATATTGGCACTTTTACACGTCAGAAAAATAATTTACCAGCACTTCCTAGACCCATTGCTTGAGAAGAAGCGCCGCAACAAACTCAAGCAGAAGGCCTTTTTTCAAAATTTCCACATTGTAACAAAATTTAAATTTACATTACATTTATAAAATATACATATCGGTACGTACTAAAATTACATTGATACCTAGTCCCTAACTTAAATCTAAGATCTTAGAGATGTATAGTCGCCAAGGGTCCAGAAAAAAAAGGAGATGGCCTCCATTGTCAAATAAATATAAATGCAATACAATAACTCTTTATTGTGAACACCACAAAATATAGGGAAAAAGAAAGAACAAAAGATCATACTACAAAACCCTACTGAAAATTGTAGTCTTTACTCGTATCTACTTTCTACAATCACTAGAGGTAAGTACTGTTGCAGACACCATCATCATAATTAACATACTACGCTATAAAAATATTGTATGACTTTAGAAAAAAATTGATCGCGTGCTTGATATGGACCCCTTATAGTAAAGTTACGAAAGGAAGCCACTTACAATTAAATTCCTGAGCAAGCTAGCACGACATAGTCGCCGCGTTGACAAGGGGTCTATAATTGCGTGCCATGTTAAGGTGCTGACAAGACCTAAATTGACTTCATTTAAACAAAAACTACTTCTTTTTGTAAGGCGAGTAAAATATATGTTAATATTCACTATACATGTAATTAAAAAACTTGCTAAATCGTGAAGTTACGTCTTCTAATTCTATTTAAACGGTTCTATAAGTTTATTTTTTTAACAAAAATTTCTATAATTATATACACTATTCCGTTATACTCATACCAAAAAATTTGCTAATTTATATTGTTTATGCAACGTGGGTTTTTTTTTAATCTTAATTATTCTGATTTCCTACGTATATCGCCCACATGCCGCGGTCGTGCTTCTCGCTCCCTCCAATGTAAACAGACATTGTCCGCTGAAACAGTTGCCTGCCTCGATTGCTCAAGGTCATTAGCTCTTGTCAGCGTCTTAATAGTATCGTGCCATAAGTACGTTGCGATTAGAATGTTGACCCATCGATAGTCATCAAGCCGTGGTCATTTGAAACTTGCTCCTGTAATCTCGTTAAACACAACACTGAAATATAATTACAAGTTTACGTGTAATACATTCCATACGACCACAGAGTTTTAGATGAGTTTCAGCGCTATTGTTTATTTACAGGCAGATCATTGACTTACATGAGTAGTTTTATTTAGAACATAAACCTCATTTCAGTAATGAATTATTAAATCACACCTTAACATTGTTAAAAAAACGTCATTATTTTGATCGATCTACGCAGTCTCCAAATATTACTAAACGAGGAGGAGTTTCTCAGTTTCTATCGGATCCCACCAACAGAACATAACCAAATTAATATGAGACCAATTCGGAGGACCTTTCGATAAAAGATAATCATCGGTTAACGTTTACTATTTATTTTCGATGAACGTAAAAAAAGATCGGCGAATTAACAACTTATTTTTTTCGATGCTGGTCAAAAATGATTTTAATGAAACCGGGCCAACCCTCTTGCGTGTTGTAAATAAAGTTATAAAGGGAATTTTGCATATCTTGAAGATTCCCGGTACGTACGACATCTGAGGCAGACTGAATAAAGAAGTTACGCCTAATTTTAAAAAAATATAAAAAAATTCCGAAAATTACACCCAATCTTTTGGACAGCGGATTTATATTAAAAACAGGATTCAAACGTCCCTAATTAATGCAGACGCGGTGGAGATAAACCGCCGTCTTTGATGTAGTCTTTACTGCATTTGCCGGTGGTATCAGACTGCTGCGAGATCATTAAACAATCATCGTAAACGTTTTGAAACGGTTAAACCAACCGCTTCATTTGTCATTTCTTTGATAGATTAAACCTGGACCTGAAATTCATTTATACTTTTCCGATAAACACTTGTCAGTTCGTATAACACAAAGTCGTAAATGGATCAAGGAGTTACAGCCGAAAAAATCGCAGCTTTTCGTTTCGCTGTAGGCACTTTGTCATCCCGGCTAATTGCCGAAATCTGTGAACTAGAACTTATTGCATGTCGAACATGCATGCTTTTTTGCAGAATTTTACAAACGAAACTTTATTCATCTCTGAGTTTGAAACTGCTGTAAATGGTGAAGTCGTTTTGTTTCAGATTCAAATGAAAGTTAAAATGTGTAAAAAAAAATATCCTCGTTTTATCTCTATCTGTACTAATAAAAAGTCTGTAGAAGCAATCGCGTCTGTCACTTGAAAATTAAAAGAAACGATCAAGTCGATGAGACTAAATAAACGATAGGTACTGAACATAAAAAAAAAAACATTTTTGTAAAAATTTACTGTATGTATGTATATGGATTTAACTCCAAAACTACTGGTCGCATTGCAACAAAATTTGGTATGGGGGTAGTTTATAACACTAGTTAACATAATATATGTATAGGCTATTTTTAACTCTGGAAAAACACAAAGTTCCCGCGTGACGCTAATACCAAAATCCACGTGGACGAAGTCGCGAGCAGAAGCTAGTGTTCTAATATTATTAGTATTATGTATTAATACACTAGTAGCTGAAAGCTGATGTGTGTATGTCACTTCACTTTTTCAAGTTTATAATAAAAATGAAAATGCAAATATTTATTCAGCAAATAGGCCACATCTGAATAATGTTTATGAAGTCTATTTTTGAAACAATTCACTGAGGGTGCACTTATTACTGTTTCAGGTAGTTTGCATATTGTTATGGAGAAACTATTTTTCATATTTCAGTGCACAACATATTTCAGAGTTATAGTCGCAAAACAAAAGCGAATTTTAAAGTGACTAGATTGGCAAAACTTTGTATAGTTGCTAACCAATTAATGCACCATCTACACGTGCCAAGTACATATGTGATTCTCAGCCTAAATTTTTGTTCATCATTATTACTTGCTAAAATTGTGATATCAAACGCGTATATTACATTAATTACTAAAAATAGGTCGGCTTAAAATAAATTTATACGAGTGAACCTCCAATTATTTTGATCCTCTAAAATCACCTTGTAACAATTTCATTTCGTAATCTTCCTAACCATCGGCTCAGCGGTTTGTAAGAGAATTATCGTAGTATTCGGAATTATGGATCGGATTATGGAAAGATGGATGGATCGGTATTTCGGATGATGAATATGGATCAGCACAGGGGGCTCTATGCGAAGTCTTAAATAGGGATCTCGCTTTTCCCTTTTGATCCTATAGGAAAGAGCGAGATTTAAAGATTTCGAATATAGGCCCAGTAGCAGTTGCCTAGAAGAAAAGTAAACTTATTATTTAGTCCTATTATTATACTTAAGCGTGGCATTTTATATGGGTGTGTGATTAAATTGTTTGTTATTGTTAATATGAACTTAGCTACTCAGATTTTTATGATTAAATTTAGCATAGATGTAAAACAGGGTATCTGGATGTCCGTGGGTACTTAACGTTCATAGGTTTATTAATTGCATTTAAATCTTATAGCATTTTATGAATCGTATAAGTCTTCAATAATAATAATATAGGTTTTATTTAATTCCAATCAACTCATATTTGTTAGTAATTTGTCGATACAAAAATATTTTCGACTTTTTTGAGGGTTAAACAGCATGCCTACCTCATCAAGAGGTATATCTTTCAATCATTTCCACGATAACAGGCAGTACTTGTGATACGGGCTATCCAAAGTACTTTGATCCTTATCCAGAAGTACCCCCAAAACAATGATTGAGCAAGCTAAAAGGTATGATAAACTCACGTAAGTACCTAGCTGTTCTAATGCACAGCTAGCACTCATGATGGATTTCGTAATAGGGATGACGACAACTTTTTTTTCCTAAGTCTATCAGGAAGATTGTAAGTATTGGACACGTATTTTTTCTTTTTTCACGTAATGAAACTTATACGGAGATATATTGAGTTGAAATGTCGCGTGACATCACGGTTAGGTACGATTTATACATAACGGTGACGTACTTAGCCCCCACTCTCCAACTTGAATGCGTTTTAACTTCGTAATTCTTTGTTAATTTGATAAAACAAAAAATACGTGTCTAATATTTTTTTATTACCTGACTGACGGACTAATTAGAATTTCGATTTCTTCACCCTGTCGTCATCCCTATTGGCACCATTTCCTATTACAGATCTAATAGTCCTTGCGAAAAAAGGAAAAACATCAAGTCAACCATCGTAACTATGCGCTATCGCATAGCTATCGCTATCGCGCATATGTGGGGCAATAAAGATTATGATTCTGCCCTCGACTTCGTCCGCGTGGAATTCAGAAATAGCGTTCCCGCGGGAACTATGCGTTTTTCCGAGATAAAAAGCAGCCTATATGTTAACCAGTGTTATAAACTACCGCTATACCAAATTTTGTTGCAACCCGTCCAGTAGTTTTCGAGTTAAATCCGGAAATACATACATAGGTAGGTACATAAAGTAATTTTTTCTAAAAACCATTATTTTATGTTCAGTATCTTTTATATAGTCCCCTTGATTTGATAGTTTCTTTTAATTTTCAAGTTTCAGACACGATTTCTTCTAAGTACACACTTATTACTAGTAATTAAATTCGGACATACATACATACAGACAAATTTACTAAAAATCATTATTTTGTGTTCAGTATCGTTTATATAGTCTCCTTGATTTGATAGTTTCTTTTAATTTCCAAGTTTCAGACGCGACTTCTTCTACAGACTTATTATTAGTAATATAAGATAAGAAGATAATTACTTAGGCATCAATCAATGTTACTGAAATTAGGTAGGTAACTGCAAAGTTTTATGAATTATGTACGAAAAAGTAATACCTGATAATAGGTACCTTTCAGAAAATTTAATACCTAATAATAAAAATATAAACGGACATGGACAAAAAAGACATGTAGGTATTCTTAAGAAAGGACAGTAATTAGCCCAAGAAGTCTTGAATCGTATACCCCAGAAATGGGAAAATATGAAATGTATTTATTTCACAGTAACCATAATCCATCAGCTGGGCTATCTGCCTGTTCGTCTAATTCCATCTTTTTCTCATTTCACTCATTTGTTTCAGTGCCCATACTTCGAAGCGAGTAGCTAAAGTGGTCATAGTGTTCATATGGATGCTGGCCTTGTCGCTAGCCGCTCCCATGGCCATGTCATGGGAGGTCATAATGGTGGAGGAGCAGGATCCAGGTATTTTATGCGACAAATAGACGAAACTTGGTGGTACTCGTCAGTATAAAAGTTGAGAGCAAAAAATATAGAGCTAAAGCCGAAAAATCTACATAAACGATTTAATAATTCAAAATCCATATTTATATTATAAATGCGAATGTAACTCTGTCTGTCTGTCTGTCTGTTATCTCTTCACGCTTCAACCGCTAGACCGATTGAGATGGAATTTGGTATGGAGATAGTTGAGGTCCTGGGAAAGGACATAAGCTACTTTTTATCCTGGAAAAGGTCATAGTTCCCGCGAGAGCACGATAACCGAATTCCACGCGGACGATGTCGCGGGCAAAAGCTTGTATGCCATACATACATCTGTATCTTTAGCTCAATTTTATCTATTTTACTTGAAATTCAATACAAAGTGTTATCGGCTTAAAACAAATACATTTGTGTTGCAGTTTACACTTGAAAGTAAATACCCTTTGCTTGCTTTGTTAGCTCAGTGAAATAATACAACCAATCGAGATTTTTTTCCGTTCATGAGCAGATATTACCTTTTTCAAACAGAAAGAAATTGAATATTACTTACAACCGATATATACCTACCTTAAGAAGATAAGCAGAGTTTCATTCAGTAGAACAAAGGGATCGTATTTATTTATGTGCTGAGTCTTTCTCTTCTTTCTGAATACTTACCTGCAACTTGAAAAGAAACAATTATTTTCCATTCTTATTATTATTACACACGGTTTAGTCAAAGCGATAGGCCTTTTTTACATGCAACCCGATCACGGCACGGTCGCTGAGTCTTGTAGAAATGTATGAGCTACATAGATACATCTTTCTCATGGTATACGACAAGGCACGGAGACCGTGTGTGAAAAGGACTGTCGGCTGATTTTTTAATAGACATTATTTTGTTACAGTTACTAATTTGTTCATTAAGAAACCATTTTGCGCGCCCAGCGAATTTGGAGCGCATTCTTTGGCAATATACCGACTGTTGTTGTACATTTGTCAGGTAAGGAAATCAAATCTATATACTACTTAATCATAATCTGTAGAAGAAGTCGCGTGTCTGTAACTTGTAAATTAAAAGAAAAGTATCAAGTCGAGGGGTCTACGATTATATTAAACGACACTGAACATAAAACAACGATTTTTAGAAAAAAAATTCTGTATGTATTATTATGTATGTCCGGATTGAACTCGAAAACTCCTAGACGGATTGCAACAAAATTTGGTATGGGGGTATTTTATAACACTGGTCAACATATAGGCTACTTTTTATCCCGGAAAAAACACATAGTTCCTTCGGGAAGGCTATTACCGATTTCCACATTAAACGAAGTCGAGGACAGAAGCTAGTAATTATTAAGAATAGACGCATTTTTGACCCACGGTTTTTTTTTTCAAACTGAGATACGTTGCAAGATAAATAAAAACCTTTTAATAATACACAATTTACTTCGTCAATACTAAATTGCATGGTGTATTTATTCTCAAAGCTTCTCGTAAGTATATAATGTAAAAGAACGACTAAATCAAAATTACATTACATGAGGAGATTCATTACTTGATCCCTTTTAAGGACATTGATGAAAGTGAGCCGAGATATGCTTGGGGTAGCGTCCTATGTGACCCACAAATTGAGGACAGATTTACCCTAACAGCCGCATTACGATGAAAAAGATTTACTGCAGTACCGGGTTGTGTCTCAGCGGATTATTAGAAGACAATTTTACTGAAATGATTAGCCCCTTGAGTAATTTAAGGACATCTATTAGATCTAAGTATTTTCTATTTCTTTACATTTCTCTTTCTTTAATAGAGCATATAGAGCAACAAAATTTATGTTGAAAGTTTAAAAAACCGAGTTACTGTTTAGAATCTAAGTGAAAAACATTTCAAATTGCATGAAAGAACCGATGGTTAATAGTTTTTGGTCATACTAGTATGTATTCTGTGCCACGGTTCTAACTCCTTACAAACATGAATCTTTATCAATTCGTACTTATATAAAACTCTTCCGTTACTGACTGATTGAAAACGCACAGTCGAAACTAATGGTTGCAGGAAGCTGACATTTGCCTTGTAATTACTTTGGGGAGTGTAGGGGAGCAATTTCCAGAAACTTTCACGGGAACGGGAAAAACGTGTTTTTATATGTAAATCTTTATAGGCGCATACGAAGTCGCGGGCAAAAGCAGTTATTAGCTTTGTAACATAAAATAAAAGTATTTGAAACTTATTTTTTCATTGCAGTACATAATACCTCTATGTGTCATAACCTTCGCCTACGCGCATCTGGCCCTGAAGTTATGGGGGGCGCGTGCTCCCGGCAACGCGTTGGAGATACGAGACGCGAACCACATGAAAAACAAGAAAAAGGTACGTAATGGATTATATGAAACAGTACCGCCTTGGGATTGTAGAAATCCAGGATATTCCTTGTGAAAAATGAAGTCAACGTTGACGCGTTCGTCTGGTTAAGTAAGCGAATCAGTATCGTATTTGACTAGAGGAGTGACTTAAAATGACGGTGCTTTAATAATAGTATTTAAGTTATTTTTCTCGAAAACAATAGCAATCAATAGAGCAATTAGTTTCAGTTTAGCAACTGTTATGCAATTTATGAACAAAGTTGATAGTTTATTGTGTACGGGCTTGGTGCCCCGCGGCTTATAATGTGTATATTCGAAAATCATGTTCGCAGTTAAGGCATTCCGTTTCATAGCACCCGTACATAGTGTATTCAATTTAATGGCCAATATTGGATATTTATTTATGACTTTATAATTTTCTTGTGATGAGTTTTTCAAATTGGCCAAATTCAGCAAATTGGCCAAATACGGGCACTTTTACACATCAGAAAAATAACTGAATCTATTAGCGCTTCTTGCTAGCCCATTGCTGAGAAGAAGGCAGCCAACAAACTCAGCAGAAACCAGACAGCTTTAAAAAAAATCAATTTTACAATAGTTATTTTTTATTAAACTTAAATCTAAGATCTTAGAGTTGTATATAGTCTCCAAGGGTTCAAGTTCACCATAAAACCGAATACTTATTATTTTATGGAAAGGTTGAAACGTGGTAAAACTTTGGAGGTTGAGCTACGTTCTTCTCTTATGGAAATTTAGATTAGGTACCTACATGATTCGAAGTCGCGGCGTCTCAGGCACTTAGCTTTTTACGGCCATCGTTTTGTTGTTATGACGGCATTACATCAACTCTATCTGCAAGTGTATCGCATAACAGGAAATTTCTTTTTCGATACTGTATACATATTGAAACATTTGAAAAACATAAATCAGGGTGCGATATTATTTTTGTAAATCGTAAACCGTACGTCGCATGTAAATCATGTTTTATATTTTGTTAATACAGGTAATAAAAATGCTGGTGCTAGTTGTGGCGCTGTTCGCGCTGTGTTGGCTTCCTCTGCAGAGCTATTTATTGCTTCAATCGTTTTTCCCATCAATAAACGAGTAAGTAAACAACTAATTAAAATAATTATTTATTTTTATTTAAAAGAATACCACCACACCAACCTATTTGCGTCCCACTGCGGGGCATAGGACTTCCCTCATCACTGAGGGTTTGGTGGTCCCGGAGCGGATTGGGTTACTTCACAAACATCCTTGAATCCATCCATTACTTTGAAGATGCGTGCAGGTTACCTCACGATGTTTTCCTTCATCGAAAAGCTCAGTGGTATATTCAACCCCCGACCCTCTGCATGCGAGGTGGAGCTCGAATCACTAGGCCACCACGGCAAGGAATAGGTACTATACTACTATAGGTGCACGCTATTAGAACTTATTTCGCATTTCCAGGTATAAATACATTAACGTCCTGTTCTTCTGCTTCGACTGGTTGGCCATGAGTAATTCCTGCTACAACCCCTTTATCTACGCAATCTACAACGTAAGTAGCTAGTTTGTAAGCTTCTCATTCACTTTCAAGAGCCTCTGTATTAATACTTGTAAAGTGGGTTGTTACTGGAGAAGAACGAATACAAGGTGTCGATATAAATTAGTAATCTCAAATGCTCAATTAAAACATAACGAAAGCTTTATTGTAATAACATTACGTGTACAGTACCTACTCACTTACTTATAGAATATAATTACTTAAAGGTTTGTTATTTATTACACAAGTTTGGATGTACCGCACATAAATCTATGATAAATCCTTGTATTTTTACATCAGCGTCGACTTGAAACTTTTAATTGACTTACAAAGTAGTACCTGAAACATTTAAAAGTATCTTCAATTTTCCGTAAATTAAATGTAGTCTATTCGATTTTTTTCTCAGACAGCTTGTGTATTTTCAGGAGAATCATTTGAGATTTATTTTTCAGGAGAAATTCAAAAAAGAGTTCAAGCAGCGTTTCACCTTCGGGCAGAAACCAACTAGATTCGACAGCTACGAGGTAAAATTCTTAACAACATCACAGAGTAGCGATAGCGGTTTGCTTCAAAGCTATTTCCAAGACGGAGCTCGAAATTGAAAGCAGAGCAAGCCTTTTGAATATAAATAACCTTATCTTACAGGTGCGAATGGTGACTTTCGCTGAAAAGTTAAAACGTACCTAGTCAAAGTGAACTCTAGATAAATTGATCAAATCTCAAGTTTTCGCTTTATATTTATAACATTATTTTTATTTATCGCTTTCATGCAGACGTACCAGATTATGCCGAGGATTTGCTTTATTACAAGCTTTTACTCATTTAGTTTCACCTGTCCTGATATTAGTTTGTTGGTACCTATGCCTGAAATCAAATCTTCCAAGGTAAATTGGATCCACCTATGCCGGAAATCAAATCTTGCAAGGTAAATTTGATCCACTTCCCGGTTACCGATTGAGGTGAAATTGTGCATGCATGTGTAAATCGGATGACAATGCAAAATTATTATGGAGCTGATCTGATGTTTGAACCCTTCGAGTTTGGACTCGTTTGATCAGTCTTGAGGAGTATATAAAAGCTTGTTTTAAAAAGTATTTTCTTTGCTTTTTTTAATCATCGCAGGACGGTCAGTCGTACCGCACTCGGGTGCTATCGTTCCGGTCGACACACGAACGCAGCGTCTACGGGCCGAGGAAGTCGGTGCACGCGGCGCCCGCCGACGGCCCGCGCGCCACCCGCGCCTCCTGCCATTGTCAGCGGAATCAGGATACACAGGCCGAAAATGGTTTACACTCGGTGAAAGCCATCGATCTCGATGCCCATAATCCCAATACCTTCAACAACGGAAAAAAGAGGCCGAAAGCAGATAGAAACAGTGAGCCCGTCGCTAGCGAGCGTGTCAGCGAGCTCTACATCTTCCCAAACAGCAACGTCGTTGAGTTCACAGACATATCATACGACGATAAAGTTTAAGTTAAGTCAATGTGATGTCGTAAAGGTTTACGTAAAAATGGAGAAAGTCAAGGAATGTGATTTATGTGTTAATTTTCAACGGCACAAAGTGTCGTGATGTAGAAAGTTTTAGATAATTAATGACTGTAAATATGCGTGCCCTTACGTAGGTTGAACTTGTTGTAACGGATGGTTAATTAAATAAGTTGTAGGTAATTTAAGTCGAAAGGGACAATTAAATTTTAATCATTTGCAAAAGACTGTCCAATTCCAGAATATCTTAATAGCACGTAAGTAGATAATTAGAGCAAGTGAATGCATTTTTCCGATGAAGTCCGGTCGATCGCAATATACACGGGAATAGAACGTAATTTTATCCTCCATAAATCGCGCGTAACGACGCGGATAACCATTAATTTAGTTCTTGGTAGCACGGGAAACCGCCTGAGGCGAAGCGAATTTGCCATTGACTTATAATAACATATGGACGAACAGTGTCTAACAGAATATGTCAAAATATATGGAGCAAACTGACATTAGAAAAAACGTCCCAATATGCTAATAACGCCTCTTTGTAATATGTGTGTCAAGATAAATATTTTATACAAAAGTAAACATAAGACTTAAGGCGCGTGGTAAGGTGAAATATCACATTTTAGTCGCGTTTAAAGGCCTAAAACTAAAAATTGGCCCAAGATATAGGTCTCGAAAAAATATATAAGAAAAATTGATATGTCCTCTTTAATATGAGCTGCGGAAATTGCGATACGTCCAGGTCGTCCCTATTAAAACACAGACTTTCCGGTACTAGAATGACTTTATTCGAAACTAACCACAGATCAGGTAAAATGCACAGACAGCATATTTAGTTACAACAGATAACAGTCCCTGCAAAAAAAACATCAAGTAAGGCATTTTCAACCTTTTACATCGCTACTGCTCAATATCTAGACTATCCAGAAAATGAAACTTTATCCAGTTTTTCATAATCTGAGCTGTGGATATTGTAAAATAATGATTAGGTACTTTGGTCAAAAACCGTAAATAACTCCCATTTCCGTTGTAAAAGTTGCGGTGGGTACGTGCGCGGACAATGCTTGTATCAATTCTCAAATGTATTTGTTCGAGGCCTATATTTCGGCCTAATTTTTAGTTTTATATCTTTAAACGTGTCCAAATTGGGTTTTTCACCTTACTACGCACCTTAAGTGTCAAATTTACTGAGCGCCAAACGGATACCCGAGTTGTTCGGGCACCCGTTTTGACGGGCTATTTTTCTCCGGCTGATTGTGAATCCTTACTTATAATAGATCAATGCAATTTGCCATGTTGTTCAGTTTACGTATGTACATTCATAATTCCTTCGTACATAAATAGTGTTCCGATAATACGTGGACAGAGAAGTCGCCGTTCAAGATCCTCTTGTATCAGATTTTCATAGATAAGCGAAACCTTATATCCACGTTCAATCTCAGCAGCTCAAATGTGGCAATCTGCCATAACACTTTTAGAGAGTAGCCTGGCAGATTTCATCGAATTATAAACCACGCTGAACATATGATCCGATTTAAGTAGATAAATTTAGAATGTATGTAATTTAGAGTGCATCGACTCAGTATAGATATCAAAATATTTAACACTAACAATATATTTTCTAGAAAAGATTGAGAACACACATTGCAGTTGTAAATGTTTAATGGTTTTCTGGAAAGGAATACAGGGGCTCTATTCGAAGTTTTAAATAGGGAAAGAGACATTCACAATTACTGCGCTCACGCGTCACTGCGCGCTAAATTGAACTTTTAATCGAGGTGCAACGCGTGAGCGCAGGTATTGTGATTTGAATGTCTCATTCCCAATAGGGAATGTTTTCAAGGGATCTATTCGAAGTTTTAAATATAAAACTTCGAATAGATCCCTTGAAAACAATTTGAAGAACGGTCCATATCATGAATTATTTATGAATTGTATTGTAAATAGATCTTCTGGTTTGAAAAAACACTAATTCAGATAAAAATAAACAATTGAAACTACGCAATGCGTGTTTTATTGATTCCCGGAGTTTCTGTTGTTTTAGTGGCAGATGAAGGAAAAAACACCGCAAGAACATCCACATACCTCATTTTATAGGTGGCAGTAAAACTTCACTCACTAAGAAATCAAACAGTCGTTATCTCGAGCGAGTTTTTTGATGAAATGTAGTCATTTGAGGATGGATGGGCCGTTTGCAGAGATGACGGAGACGGAGTCGGACGGGACACTCCGGCGGGAATAAAAACCACTCTACATCCAGGATTTATGAGTAACAGCTTGCCACTTCCGCTGAAGTTCCGTGTCGCTAAATTACGTGATGTCCATTTTCAGATTCGGGGCGTAAGGTTATTAGACTGTTACTGAAGCTTTGAATAGCAAATTACCTGTAATGGCAATTATTTTCCTTGATATGAGCAAAGCTTTTGATTTTGTTGACCATAACATACTTCTATCTAAAATGGAGTTCTATGGAATCAGAGGCATCGCACTTGACTGGTTTGTAAGTTACCTTAATAACAGGAAGCAGTGTACTGAAATCTCTAAAGTAGTTATAGTAAATAATAAACTTTAAAATTCAGTGACGTATTCGGAGGCCACAAAAGAGCTCAATATGTAAATTTGTTACATCAACCGCAATGTCGCTCCGATATGTACCGAAGAAATGCCTATCATATGTGTATTTTCTTGTGTAATTCGCTACCAAATGAAATCAGGCAATTAAATTTGTTACAGCTCTCAGTAAATTTCTAGAAAATAATTTATTTTTATAATGTAAAAGAATTTATAGATAATAAAAAGTAATGTTTTTTTTTGTAAATGTATAAAGATTTGCATGTCGATTCTTCGACAGAACATTCTAACCTAATACACGCGAAATATCACCTTGTGTAAATGTTCTGGCAAATAAATGATTATTCTTCTTCTTCTTCTTCTAGAGTAGAGTAACCTATACGCTAGGGTAAATATTTAGATAATTTCATATGATTGGTACAGTCGAGTTCGCCAATATATACACACTTTTGCACCTTACCACGTTGTAATAAGGTCCAATGGTGTACACATATTGATGAACTCGACTGTACATATCAGAATAACCCTTTATTTTGATACTCCACCCGATAGGCTTCGATGAAAAAAAAAATTTTAACTGTTTAAAATGCCCCCAAAAGTCAGACATTTTGTTTTTTGCGTTTTTGATATACCCAGTACATTGGTGTACAAATAAGACGAATCTAACGACACCTCGCATGTTAAAATCCATCAAGCCATTTAGGCTACAGAGCGTGCCAAAGAAATTATACATACATACATACTTACATACAATCGAAAAACATAACCCTCCTTCTAGCGCAGTCGGGTAAAAATAGCGGTAAATTGCGAAGTATGTACTTTATCTCACCTACGATTTATTCTATGGTGTTTTTTAATAATTCGTAGAAAGATTTATGGGTTAGAGATCGTTTACAAAAAAGTATATGTACTAAGTAAGTACATAATGTTAGTACCTAAGGAAAATTCATATTCATTATTTGAATACCGAAGGACGTAGGTTCCATAAATGTAATACGTCCTTAGGTATTCAAAGTAGGTGTTTTGTGGGTAAGGTTTACCTAAACCTTACCCACAGAATTTTCAGGCTAAAAATTATACCTGTAAAGATCTTCTACTATCTAAAGTCCCGCGCCTTCACATTTCAAAACGCTTCAATGTATTTAAAAAGCACCACCAACACTCTCTACACATGTGTGCGTGTTGAAACAGCCATTAACTATGCGTTGAGTGTTGGTGGTGCTTTTTAAATAATAATAAAAAAATGAAGCGTTTTGAAATGTGAAGGCGCGGGACTTTAGATAGTAGAAGATCTCTATGAGTAAACATCTCATAGGGAACCTACCTATCTCGCAAGCATACGTAATTTAATTACAAAGTTACATTTTAAATTAGGTACCTACCTACCTACTCATTTTTTCCTAACGAGTCCAGCCACTCTCGAGGATAGTGTCACGATTTAATTACCTTCGTTGCATTAAATATTCATAATTTACAAGAAGCTTTTGATCAAAGGAATTTAAAGATAATTAAGAAGTCCAGTGGCGAACCCGCACCGCCAACGCCTATCCGAGAGCGTGCTATTTTTTTTTCACCACAACTAAGGTTTCTGGTTGAGAATAAATACCTCATGGCATTAATTTCGCGTTTTGTATTAGTTTTTGTTAATCCATATCCATATTACATATTAATCCATATCCATAAATACCTCTTCACGCTTCAACCGCTGGACTGATTTTGATGAAATTTGGTACCTATAGAGATAGTCGGAGTCCCGGGAAAGGACATAGATCCCGCGGGAGCGCGATAACCGAATTTCACGTGGGCGAAGTCGCGGGCAGAAGCTACCTAGTGCGCAATAACGTTTAAATAAATAAATACCAATTAGGTACACTATATCGAGTCCTTACTAAATTTGTCCATTGCCCGACATTGTCCATTGGACGGTCGGACTGGTCCAGTTGGTAGTGACCCTGCCTTCTGTTCCAACGGTCGCGGGTTCGAGTCCCGCTCGGGGCAAACTGTGTGTGACGAACACGAATGTTTGTACTCGTGTCATGGATGTTTAGTATTCATGTGTATGTTTTCTCTATATAAGTATTTATATCGTTGTCTAGCACCCATAGTACAAGCTTTGCTTAGTTTGGGGCTAGGTCATTATGTGTGAAATGTCCCAAGATATTATTTTATTTATTGCCACTATATTAGGGGAAGACAATTGTTGTGGAATCTCAATTTGTAACGGCACTTTTGTTTCAAACTACGCCACTGTTGCTGGACCCACATGTGCAAGTCAAAAACAAAATAAAGAGGTCTACCTCCAATGTACGAAGGCCTTGATCATGCAAATATATCGTCTCCCCTGAATAATAAAAGTCACCTTTCAGACAAACTACTACTACAGCCAATTTGCGTCCCACTGCTGGGCACAGGCCTCCTCTCATCACGAGAGGGTTTGAGATATAGTCCCCACGCGGGCCCAGTGCGGATTGGGGACACACACATCACACACATCTTTGAATTACTTCGCAGATGCGTGCAGGTCAGACTAACTGCTAACAATAAGCTATCTGAAACTAATGAATTGCTAACAACGTAACATTGCCAGCAGTATGTTTGTTTAACTTTGAATAGCATCGTAAAGGTGAGCCTAAACTATGTAGGCGTGTAAATATTTTACCAAAATTTGTTAATCCTCAGTTTGATATCGGCTTCAACGTCCGTTATTTTTATCTTTTGTTTGCTATCACATGATATTGTTCGCATAAACTAATAATTGTTAACAAGTAAAATTCAGAATTTGGTAGTAAAAAAGCATAATCATCTTATATGCGTATTAATTACCTAAAGCAATTAACGAGTAAAAATGTTCGTTCGGTTCAATTCACATATATTTTTCAAGTGACGTATGACATTACGGCAAAAAACGATAAAATTATTGTTCCACTTCAAATCCATAAAATTAGAAAAGGTTCCCGGTTTGAAGAGGTTCGCTACAATGCGTTTTGCTGACTTTCCCGCAGTGCTTCGAACGCACATGTGCGTTGCAATGTTCCTTTAATGACAGATGTGGCACCTGGCGAAAGTTCCTAAAAAGAAGTGGCAGTGAATGCGTTAAGCGCGCTAAACTTGTATATTTCTCTGTTTATTTATTCGTTTATTTATTTTTCCAAGCGATTTCTCTAACGATTTGGACGAAATTTTGAATATAGGAGTTTACGAGGGCGACAAACCGATATAGCTAGGTCTCATATCTGAGAGAATTCGGTTTTATCTATTTTAACCCGAGCAAAGCTCGGTCGTCCAGGGGTTTTCGGGGGTGACAAATCGATCTAGCAGGTCTCATATCTGGAAAAAAATCATTTTTAGCCATTTTCATCCGAGCAAAGCTAGGTCGCGCAAAAAAATAAAATCATATCATTATATAAAAGAAATTGTAGTTAAAAGTTTAATAGGCAATCTTTGAAAAAATATTGTACCTACTACTATTTTACTCTGATCGAATAATTTGATTCAAGTTGGTTTTTGCTGTATACATGTTTCGTCTTTATCAGTAGGCTTCTTCGTCATTTCTTTCAGCGGATTTCAATATTTTCTGGCGAATATTCAAAAAGAAAATGCTAACTGAGGCAGTGATTAACTCTAAAATGACATATCCTATGGTGGTATATAGTATCAACATTGATAAGTTGAACATTTCATCCGCATATTGCCAGCACCCTTCTTTATAATATGCTTTCATAGACTGGCATAATTGATACTCGATCTTTTGTTCGAATGGGGTACGCTTAGATGCCTCAACGGGACAGCACGAGGATGGCACTTTCAGTGGCAAGTACGGCGTATTCAAGTCCCTATAGTCTTCAGGACCGTTCAAACCACAGCAGGTTAGACTGCTTTGCCGTTTTGCCCATCTTTCGACATTTTTCTCATCGTTTTTCAAGGCCTGTCGGAACGAATCAACAAGTTCTTTTTTAATGACCATTTGGATCCCCTCTCTTGCAGCTAAGCATGTTATTGCGATAACAATCTGGAGCACTGGCAATAAAATTAGAAGTATTGTGATGATTTGTAATTTTCGAACGCTTTTCTCATCGAAAATAGCTGGAAAAGCGTAGATGAGAGTGCAGAACACTGCGAGCGATGATGTACAGACCACGACGAGCCCTCCGAACCGCGCCGGCTGTTCATGGGAGAAATTATCCGTGATACTAATTGCTACTGTCGTGATGACTAAGACGGAAAACGACATGATCATGGTCAGAGCCGCTAGAACTACAAAAAGATATTTGATAAATTTACTGAGTTTAATATGTCTTGATTTTACTTCTTTGCTTGAGCTCCTTGCTAGCCGAGACGGTGGTTCAACGGTCACCGGGGATGGTGGCGTAGATTCTTGACTACTCAGTTTTATCTTAAATTTGTCCATCTTCTTTGATTAACGTCCGGAGCAGCAACTATCTTGAACAGTGTGGCGATTGCTTACGCAGTAATAAAATATACTATAGCGATAATTTAAATGATTTTACATCCACCTATTCAGTATTTATATTCAAGCCACAATAGACTACGGGCCAACGCTCGGGTTCCAAGACATAATGTACTTCGCGCGACATGCTCAGTGTGGTATGGAGTGATAAGTGATCGAGTGATGTTGACTCTGTAGTGTAGCGAACTTCACTGATTCACTTGACATTACTAGTATATTACTAGTAGTGTATTACTAGTGTATTAGTTCACTGGGAGGGAAAACAACCACCACAATCCTGTCTAGTGTCTACCACCACGTCCCGCCGCTGACCTCCTCGCATTATGAGAGGGTTTAGACTATATAGTAAACTAAGTACTAGCTTCTGTCCGTGCCTTCGCCGCGTGAAATCCGGTTATCATATTAAATATGTTCTCGCGGGAACTATGTTTTTTTTCTGGGTTAAAAAGTAGCTAATGTCTTTCCCGGGAATTGAACTATCTCCAGACTAAATTTAAATCGGTCGAGTGGCTGAAGCGTGAAAAGGTAACAGACAGACCGAAAGACAGACAGACAAAATGCCAACAGCTAAATTAGTCACAGTAATAATTAAATAATTAAATATTATGAAATGAAACATAATGCTTAAATGTTGATACAATTTACTACAATGATTAACAAAACATTTATAACGGTACCTAATAACAAACAGTACTTAAGTTTAGAAATCAACATTACATTAGTCATCTTGTAAATTATTGAAAACTTCGATGCAGATTGTGACGATATTTTACCCGCAGAATCAGCTATCGATTCTAAACTCGAAAAAAAAAAACCTAAAAAACATGCTCATAGAATCGATAGCTGAATCTGTGGGTAAAATATCGTCACAAGGTTTTTATTGACCCCGTATATAAATTGTAGGTTTGCCTTAAAAAACCATTACTCAAAACATCATGTAGGTAGCTAAAATTTATTCATTAGGTATTTACGACTACTGAACGGTACCTTAGCGACTGAACGTCATGAGCGAATTGATTTCTTCAAGAGGTTATTGGCATAGTCACTGCTAAAAATAGGAATATGTTTATCTTGCATTGCCAGTGTGAACCCATTTTGCTGAAAAAAAAAGTAACTTATAAACAACACTCGCTTGGCTGAGTTTTTAACATTTCAAACGTTGGAATATCATTGTGACAAAGTTCCAAGCCCTTTAAATGACCGATTTATGTAATAAATTTAAATGGCTCAAATTAGGTGTTAGTGCAAGGAAACCCATTAAGGGCCGGTTCCTATATCCACGTAACGCCTCGTTTTGCCTACGGACGGTTAAAATTTGACAGATTCTCTATGGAACAAATGTCAAAAATCAACCGTCCGTAGGCAAAACGAGGCGTTTCGTGGATATAGGAACCGGGCCTAAGACTTTTAATAGGTTAGCTTAAAGTTTTGAATCGATGCGGTTTAACTGTACAGGTTTACACAACTTAAAAGGCGCGTGGATTAAGCAAAAATAGACTCTGCGTCAACGGCTTAAGTGCTTCACCGCGCGCCTTCTAAGTTGTGTCGTGCTGTAACATCCTTTGTTTCTCTATCTAGTGTTTACGAAACACAATGAGTTAACGCACTCACTGCCACTTTGCCACTTATGTTTCTTGAACTGTCATCAGTGCTGCATCGTTAATATTTAACGAAAAACGAAACATAATTATAAAACTAACATTTTAACTTCGTGAAAGTCAACCAAACACATTATTATTATGCATTTACTTAACATTGTACGTATACACACGTAAATTAGTAATCCGTGAGGTTGAATCATTGTGTATGTAAGTGTACACGATACGTGACGATGCCGATGATGCCAGTTTAGCAAGAGAAGTACCTACCAATGGATGACGTAAATAAATTCGATAAGACTGCTCTTAGACTGCTCTAAATTGTCATGAAAATAATTGTCTCTGCTAATGATACCACTGATGTATTGTGATTCGGATACAGTATGTGTGGGAGGTGAGTAACTTTCGCACGGTTAAAAGTGAGTATGGATGGTATCTGTCATTCATCGAATACGCAGGTCTTGAGCATGATGCTGATGATGCGGTAGGGATCGGCGTTGGCAGCCGGCCGGCGGTCTTCCAGGTACCCCCGCTTGTCTTCTGACACCTGGCGAGGGATCCTGACGCAGCAGCTCCGGTTGGCGACACCTGGAAAAAGTATTTTAAAGTTTAAATGAAATATCCTCATTTCTCTGTCTAATGTTTACGCAACACAATGAGTTAAACGCGCTCACTGCTACTTACGTTTTATTAACTTTCACCAGGTGCCGCATCGTTACTGAAGCCATTAAGCGAACATTTGAACGCACATATGCGTGCAAGGCACTACGCGAAAGTGAGCAAAACGCGTACGTATATGCGTTTAAGGCAGTGAGTGTGAAATTACAATGTAACACTGTCTTTATTTGAAGGAAATACGAAGTAAGTACTTAAGAGTACGGTGTAGTGTATGCGAGTGGCTCAAATAGCATGCATACGCTGTCACGTGTGCCTCTGTGTCAGCGGGAAAATAACTGTCACTGTGTTGTCACTGAGAGCGGTATGCGAGGGTGGAACAATTTGAGAGCAGCGAAGTTATTACTGATACATGGGCATTGCCGAGCCAGTGTTAATCATTACGTGAGGGATACATAGTATTTACAGTCTCTACATACGGGTAAAGGGGTAAAGACGAAGGGTAGGGCAAAAATGCAATATCGAGTTGATTTTGTGCAAGTATCCTGATGAAATTATAGCAAATGGTGAATAGAAAAGTACTTCTTCTGCACATAAATATACTTACCCAATTAGCGATATACAGCGCCGATACGTTCCTAAATTCCTGTTACCTATCACATATATGAATCGCATATCAGTAAAGTATAAAAAATTTGGCAATGTAAAATGCTGCATAGGCAGCATAAAACTTCCACGTTTTTTTTTAACGGGCTCATTTACGGGAACGTGTCGGCGATGTAAATCTCTGAGTATATTTACGTGCAGAAAGTACTTTTCTATTGACCACTTGCTATAATTCCATCAGGTTACTTGCACAAATTTATTTTTGTCCTACCCTTCGCCTCAAGAAAGATAATTGGCAGTTTCTTGACAGTCGATTGAGTCAGGTTGGGTTAGTTAGTATGTAGATTGCTATTGGCAGTGTGCACGACGACAGCGCCAACTAGCGGATACGAAGTCCAAGGCGCAATATGTAACTATACCTACCTACTCTTTGGTAGACGAACTACGGACCATCTAATGAGTAGGATTACCACTGTGACGAAAATTTGTGGCGAAAAGGCTTGTATATTAAAGACAAAAGAAGCCTCGGATGATATTACTCGCTCCATATGTACTCATTGCAATGCAAATAAATACACAGCAGTGACAGTTCATTTCATTGGTGTCCGTCAGAAATTTTATATTTGGCCATGTGACGTGCTGCGATTGTTTTCGTTTCCCCCACCACTGACTTTGCACACAGCAAATAAAGCATATCAGAAGAGAGAGAGAGAGAAGCATATCAGAGACAGAAGTATAAGCTTGCTTATACTTCTGTCTCCGATAAAGAAAAAATATGGCACATTTTATCAAATAGACTAAATAAAGTAAATATTTCATGGCATTTGATTTCCATGGATATTAGATTGTTGAGACTTCCGGTAAACTCCGTCTAAAGTCCGTGTTGGGAATGTAAAGTTAGGAACTCCATGAGATGTTTGATTCAAATTAACATGATCGGGCCGTTTCGAGTAACTGAGTAAGCAATACTCAGATTGCTAAAATTGTTAGTTCAATTCAATTCAATTCAATCATTTATTCAGCAAATTGGCCACATAGGGGCACTTTTACACGTCAGAAAAAGAATTTACCAGCGCTTCCTAGACCCATTGCTTGAGAAGAAGCGCCGCAACAAACTCAAGCAGAAGGCCTTTTTTCAAAATTTACAAAATTTACATTACATGTATAACATATACATATAGGTACGTACTAAAATTACATTGAAGGGATGTTATAATCCCTAACTTAAACTTAAATCTAAGATCTTAGAGATGTAAAGTCTCCAAGGGTCCAGAAAGAAAAAATATATATATATGGAGATGGCCTCCATTGTCAAATAAATATAAATTCCATAGATGTCGACTGTCTCAAAATGTCAATAAATAATGAAATACATCATGTATTTCACTATTTAAAAGAGTTCATCAATACATGTCAATAAGAACATGATGAGGTCTCTCGCTTAAAATGTTTGACTTAGTAATATATTTAAAGCTAATGATTATTTTTAAACGTCCTTGCAAGCATGAACAGAGCGGACCCCACAGACAGCACCCGTTCACGAGCGTGACGCGCATCTCAGCCATCGCCTCACTCAACCATTTCTTAGGGAAGGTGGCGAGCCGATCAACGACGCCGCTGTAATCAAGGACCTTAAAGCGAGCATGACATGCTCTAGCTGCTGGACAAATTAGGTAGTGAAAGAAAAAAAGGGTTAATATTAGCCCAGCGAGACACATATCATGTTACTAGTCAATAATAATAACCTAAACAGTTGGCTTAAAAGGATTCTTATCGTCTATAAAAGTCATTCAGCGAATAATATGCCTTCTTTAAAAGGCGGCACTTAATGAACGACTTGAACTTTTTAAATGGCATATTAGCAACATCAGAAGGCAATTTATTATAAAATCGTATACAGTTCCCAACAAACGAAGAGCTCACTTTACGAAGACGGTAACCAGTAACATAAAGTTTATCCTGATTTCTAGTGTTAAAATTGTGAACTGATGCTTGAACTCGTGCAAGTTCTTACGAGCATACATGATATTTTAAAATATGTATAGTGACGCAACGGTAAGAATGTTTATCTCCTTGAATTTTTCTCTAAGGGAGACCCGAGACCCAATTTGATATATTGCACGTACAGCCCGCATAATTCCGTAAGACATGACACTATGGAAATAACTATAATATACTAACCTGGCCGTCTCGACGTCAGTGAGCTGCCTAATACGACTGGGGCTCATGACTACAGATTCCCAATCCTACAGATTCTCTAATCTACGGATTCCCAATTTAACAGATAACCAATTACACAGGTTCCCAATTTAACAGATAACCAATTACACAGGTTCCCAATTCTACATATTCTTTATTCCACAGTTTCTTATCTGACTACTATTTTACCGGTAAGGGTCCACTCAGTCCGTTAGGTGTGAATGTAGGTTAGGTTCGTTAGTTATCTATATACGCCCGAAGGGCAAACTACCTAGAAATAGGGGCCCCGCGTAGCGGGGACCCGTCGACCCAGTTACATTCCTTGTATTATTTTGTAGAATACCAATTATGTAGAATTGGGAATCTGTGGAATTGTTAATATGCAGAATCAATATTCTGTAAAATTTAAATTATGTAGAATTGGGAATCTGTACACTTGGGAATGTGTAGAAATAGAAATCTGTAGACATGGTATTCTGTAAAAGAAATCTGTAGAACTGGGAACAATTCCCTAATACGCCTTATTGCATATGCTGCAGAACTAAGTCTACCTGCTAAGGAAGTGATATGTTCGTTCCAACGCAGTTTTGAGTCTAGAGTAATGCCTAGGAAGATTGTTTTCCCCTCAAATTCTAACGTTTCTACACATGGTGCATTAGAGAGTGAAAACCTCATGCATTTAGTTTTCTTAGAATTCAAAAGTAGATTGTTAGCTGTAAACCAGTTCACAACTGTAGAAAGTACATTGTTAACCTCTCCATGTAATTTTGCTTCCTATCTTCTTTAAAAATGAGTGAGGTGTCATCTGCGAATAGAACTATTTTATGCCTCTCTTGCACAATACAGGGCAAATCATTTATATAGACAAGAAATAAAAACGGGCCTAAAATTGAACCTTTCGGCACACCTATAGCAACAGGTGATCCGAACGACTGTGTTCTGTTAATATCCACTCGCTGTGTTCTATTGGAAAGATATGACGAGATAAGGTCAAGAGCATGATCTCTTATCCCGTAAAAGCGTAACTTGTTCAACAAATTAATATGACTAACGCAATCAAAAGCCTTAGATAAGTCACAGAAGATACCAATGGCGTCTTGGGACTGCTCCCAGGCATCAAAATGTATTTTACTAAAGTAGTGCCAGCAATTCTGCAGTACAGCGACATTTGGTGAAGCCAAATTGACTGCTGTGAAATAGCTTATTCAGATTAAAATGTGACATTAGTTGGTTCAGAATAAGTTTCTCAAAAACTTTGCTAAGAGCTGGCAGTATTGAAATAGGTCTATAATTTGTGGGGTCTGTTTTTTTCCCTGATTTAAACAAAGGAATGATTTTACTATGTTTCATCACACCAGGAAATACTCCAGCGTTAACGCAACTATTAAATAATGTAGCAAGCGGAATTGCAATAGTTTCTATGATAGATTGCAGCACTTTGACTGAAAGGCCCCAAAGATCCTCAGTTTTTTTTAGATTGAGTGATCGAAATGTTTTAATCACAATGTTTGGGGTGATATATGTAAACTTAAAAGGTACAGTGCATTCTTCTAGATTAGTTCTTAATATAACTGCAGCATCAACAGAAGATGACTTTAGAGATCTAGTAGTTTCTAATGGTATATTAGTGAAGAAACGTTCGAATTCATTAGCTACGTCAATATCAGAATTGAGTACGGTATCTTTAATTTTTAGGCTGTAATGTGGGTCTCTAGGTTTGGTTTTTCCTGTTTCAGTGTTAATAACTTTCCACACGGTTTTTATTTTATCGTTCTCGAAAACATACAATAAGTTGTGAAATCTCGTTGTAGGTAATTTTTCAAAAATGCAGCATCTGTATCGTACAATGAGGTCAAAATTTATATATTTATGGTATACAGACGGCAGGTTTGGGTCAGTTGGTAGTGACCATGAATATACTGTTCCGACGGTCGCGGGTTCGAATGCCAAAAGAGGCAAACTTGGTGTGATGAGCACGAATGTTTGTACCCGAGTCATGGATGTTTAGTTTAATATATGTTTGTGTGTGTATTTATGTATATAAATATTTATTTATATCATTGTCTAGCACCCATAGTACACTAGGTCAATTTGTGTAAATGCCCCAAGATATTTATTTAACAGTATTATTATTATATAATTATGTACCTATCTGAAAATAAACCATAAAATCTGAGGCAATCTGTCAAATTTGAAGCTTTGCTCTTTCAGCTTCCATTTAAGCTTTGATTGAATTCTTTCGCCTTAGAGATTTTAACGAAAACATAACGTAAATTACAAAAGTACTTCGAAGTTTGACGCTCACTGAAATTCGTTAAACCTTCGGCCGGGGCGCGTCTAGGTGATTAAACACTCTTCAAAAACCGGCCACGAGGGAGTCTGACTCGCTTTTATAAAGGGTTCCATAGATACCGAAATTATTCCAAAATTATCCCGTACCTCAAAAAAAAAACGCGGCCGATTATGTGATGTTTCCATTTCTTTTACAATATTCACTACATGCTCAAAAGTTAAAAGAGGGGAGGGAATACACAATATGTAGTACTTTAAAAGTTGATATCGCACGAAACATTGGAATAAATAAATAAAAGTTATTAAGGAACCTTCATATAATTTTCTTGATTTTATTTTTTCACTCATAATCTCATGTAATGTAGATCCGCTCTTTTTTTCCTCAAAATCGTATTGCATCATTTTGTAGCAGTTCATAGAATACACCTACCTCCCAAATTTCAACCTTACCGTACCCATAATATTCTCCGAGAGAAATGGTGTGATACCTCTATACGGACGGACGGACTGGACGAAATTATAAGGATTCCGTTTTTTGTCATTTGGCTACAAAACCCTATAGGGGCCTTATCGAGTTGAAAGCGTTTTTCAATACAAAACTCGTACGCGGCGAACTCGCGGCGTGTTCGCCTCCATACAAAACTCGCTCGCGAATCGCAAGTGTGATAACGCTCTAAAAACTACTCACTCAAATTTTGTTGAAACGAAACTGATCGATTGAGGTTTTTTTTTCTGCTTCATTTGCGTCACTAAAAATAGTAATCCGTTAGTCAAAATAATTTTCATGAACTATTTTCTATACTTAAGTCTCACTTTCTCTGTATGAAACATCATACCTATAATCCTAAGTTATTCTAACCAAGTGAGCTAACAGTAAGTATGATTTATATTCTACTAGTTTCCGCGTCCGCATGAAATTCAATTATAGCTTTCCCGGGGAAATTGTGCGTTAAACTATAACAAATTATATACTAAAACCTTCCTCTTGAATCATTATATCTATAAAAAAAAACGCATCATTATTCCGTTGCGTAGTTTTAAAGATCTAAGCATACCTACATAGGGACAAACAGCGGAAAGCGGCTTTGTTTTATACTATGTAGTGACAGTGGAACCTTAATGATTAATCCCTTTCTTGCCTTATTTCGCACGTTTCAGTATTTTACTTACAGTTTACATAGTGCTGACAACTAGCAGCTTAGTCTGTGATCTGGAATTGAATTGAATTGAAAAACCCGACTGCAAATAAACTGTTGATTTCACATATATTATAAATATATATAATTTTGTGATCCATTCATTCAACCCTTCATTTTGATACCCCACTTTTAAAATGCCACCAAAAGTCAGCCATTTTGTTTTTTGCGATTTCGATATACCCAGTGTCACTATCACGATTAAGACGAATCTAACTACACCTCGCAAGCTAAAGTTCATCCAGTCATTTAGGCTACACAGCGTGCCAAAGAAATATAAATACTCGAAAAACATAACCCTCCTACTGGCGCTGTCGGGTAATAAAATAGAATATGTGACATTCAGTCATGCACTTAGGGGCAATGAGTGAGTAAATATTTCAGCCATTTTTCAAAAAAACTTCTTTCAAGCACCGGCACCTACTGACTACGAAACTATTGTGAACTTTACTTATGATCTGAAACGTAAGCGATTTTCAGTACCATTTTCTTTCCATCGGTTTTTTGAAACCGACTTTGTAGGTAGTCGGTGTTTGAAAAAGGTATTCAAAGTAGCCCTAAACAATTTTTGAATGGGTTCATAATGCAAAAAAAAAGTTGTAACATAATTAATTCATATTTTAATAAAAGCAATTTGGTTTTGTATAATACCTACGAAGATTACAGAGAAAAAATATGTCTAATTTTTTTGGCTCAATACTAATATTCGGAGAGCATTAAATAAAATGCTTTAGTAAAATCCCATTTTCTTTACAAGGCATGTTCTGGCCCATTCACCCTTCATACTAATTTGAAGATATTTATAAAAAAACCCCTAAATTAAATAAAGCAACCACTAATATCTTTATTTTTAAGTGTAAAGTACTTGATATTTCTTGTTATTAGTTTTTAATTACTTAGATATTTGTACTATAGGAATGTCGCTCTGCTGAGTTTTTAATCAAAATGTTAAGTACCATGTAATCCCGTCATTTCATTAGGGCTATCTGGCATATAAAAAAAAGATCAAGTCACAAAAAAACAGTCAGTCTTCATTTCTATTGAGTACGAAGTTCCACAATCTACCCGTTTATAAAACTCGAGTTCACTTTATGTTCATTAATCAATTTTCTTCATATTAAGTATGTGCACAAACAGTCATTCGTAGCTTTGTTATCAGTTACCTTATCAGCTGTCGATAACTTGCTGATCATTATTTTCCGTTTTTAGAGATTTACGTCGCATACCAGCAACTACAAAGGCGGCCGTTGACATCAAAACCTCTAAAATGATGTATCCTATAACCATTCTTAATTCCAACATCGAAGTATCTTCAAACATTTCCTCCACCAAGTCCAAACATCCTGTTTTGTAGTATGCCTTCGTAACTTTACACACTGCACGCTGTTTCTCTTGTACAAGAGGTGAGAGATCGGGGTCGTAAGTGGAACAGCATGATATTGGAACATTCGGTGAAATGTAAGGCGGCATTTTGGGGTCTCGATAGTCTTCGGGGCTATTCAGTCCACAGCATGATAGACCATTTTGAGTGGTTGCCCACCTTTTGACGTACGTAGGCTCGTGCTCCAAGGCCCTTTGGAATGAGTCTGTGAGATCTCTACCGAGGATAGATTTTGACTTTTCACTTACACCTAACGTAGTTGTAACAATTATTAACTGGAGAACAGCGAGTATAATGAGCAGAATGGCCACGACATGTATTGGCCGTTTCTTGTCAGTGCAAAGTGTAACTAAACCGTACATGGAAGCAGAGAATACGATGACCGCTATTACACTGATGACCGCGAGGCCTGCAAGCCGCCCCGACTGCTCCGGGGAGAACACCTTTGTGGTGACAGCTGATATCATCGACACGGTGATAACACATAATGATTTAAGGAGTGTCAGAACTGCCAAAATTCCAAAAAAGATTGTCGCGCATTTCTTGCGGGAGCGAATACAACAGCAGTTTTTGTTAGGTGATTTATCAGACGACCAGGATTGTCTCTCTTCTCTCGGTTCTTCAGGACTGTTCTTTGTTTTTCCCATTCCTGTTTCGAGTGAGGCGAAAACAGCGCGATGGAAGTATGACTCAGCCGTGTGGCAATAAAATGCTCAAGATACGCTGAATTATTTCACCGTTTGAATGACCTTCCTCAAATACCCAACGCATTGCTCTAGTGACATTTTATATAGGAACCACAATAGACCACGGCTCGACGCACGGATTCAAAACGACAATGCCGTGTTTTACACGCGCCGCGGGCTATGCCGCGAAAAAGTTAATTAGCGTAAATAACAAAATGGGCTTATTTAATTGTTTACTATACTGGTTTGATCGTCAATCCAGCAATAGAAAAGTATACTGCTCGAGTATTACTGACTTATTGAAACAATGTTATACTTTAAGCGATCTGACATTGTCCATTTATTCCAATTGTCTCAGAAAGGGCTCTAAGAATTTGGAAGAAATTTGCAATATAGGAGGCGAAAGTTTGATTTAGTTCTTCATAATTGGGAAAAATAATTTTTAGCTATTTTCACACGAGTAAAGCTCTGTTGCTCAGTAACTAAATATGAAACACAAGTCCATTTCCAGAGCTCCAGGGTCACCAGTGAAATAACTTTAGTGACATTTCGGTTAATTGAAGTTTACAGGAGATGATTGTATTCTGTCACTACAGTAGATGTCCTAACTGGACGTCCTTATGCTTAATAAGAGGTGGTTATATCGCACTCTCATCTAAGCCAACACGCGACATTATTACTCACACTATTAAAGTTGATTGTTATGAAATTAATCAGCATGAGGCGACTACACAAAGTTCTTTGTAGTAGTTTCTGGTGAATGTATAAAACATGGGTCTAAATTCTAAATTGCGTTCATTTGTTATTTCTTAAGCAACTGAAAACGGAGATTGAATAACCTTAGTCACAGTAGACTTTCTTTGAATCCAGCCTGCAAAGCAATCTATTGTGGCAGTCTTTTGTACAATAGTTAATGCTCCAGTAATCCGGGGCCATTCATATTTAAAATAATTTCTCCTTTCATATCCTGCATTTGACGAGAGTTTTGTAACTTCACGTGCAGTGAGCAAAAACGTTGAATGGGATGGCCAATAATAATTACTAACCTGCAGAAAATTTGTAGAGACAGAAACATCAAAAACTGTACTTAAGTTTGCGTAGTTTGTACACTCGTTTTCTCCATGTTTTTCTGTACGGTTCCAAAATATGGAATATGAAAGCCGCTGACAGGAACAGGATCGATGCATTGAGAAATGGTGCTAGAGACGCGTTCTCGGTGCTCAAAGAACTCAAACTCGACCAGCAACAACTTCTGTGCATGGTTTGCCTAACGCAAATCGTCAATTACTTCCGTCACATAGCCGGCAGAAAACCCGTCAATTTGGAGAGACTAATGCTTACAGCCGAGCCAGATGGGAAAAGACCCAGAAGGAAGAGCCTGAACAGATGGGCGGACGAGAGAGTAAACTTTACTTAGAAGTTTTTTACGAAATAAATATGTAAGTAATTTCAAATTTCATTTTATGTGAAACTTCCTTAACTTAAAAATCTTTTTAAATTTAAGATTATCGATTATAGTAATCACTGTAATTTAATTTTTCATTGAAATAAACAGAAAAAAATATATATCACAAGGAGTATGTGCCGGAGTCAAAATCCTCAACAGTGAGGGAACGATTGAGAAGAAGGTCCTCCTTAGCGAAATAGAGAAGCATTTGTCTCACTGCCGATTAAAGCCCGGGTCACATGAAAAATGACATTACGTGAGTCGAGCATGCTATGGACGTTTACATTGTATCTATAGTGCACGAGCGGTTGACTCGGGCTTAGAGATTCCGGTGGTGAAGTCTGTGGCGCGCAGATTATCCGCGTCATTGTGAGATTTGTGAGCGTCGTACTCGGCGATCGCGTAATCACAGACTAATAAGAGATACTACGTATGAATGCCGACGCGCCATCTAGTCGAACCCTTGTGGTTGCTATAACGTTCTATGGAGTTACTTGCAGTAATGCCGACGCGCCATCTAGTCGAACCCTTGTGGTTTCTATAACGTTCTATGAAGTTACCTGCAGTAATGCCGACGCGCCATCTAGTCGAACCCTTGTGGTTTCTATAACGTTCTATGAAGTTACCTGCAGTAATGCCGACGCGCCATCTAGTCGAACCCTTGTGGTTTCTATAACGTTCTATGAAGTTACCTGCAGTAATGCCGACACGTCATCTAGTCGAACTCTTGTGGTTGCTGTAACGTTTTATGAGTTACCTGCAGTGAAGTCCCGCACGTTAGGCATGTTGTGTTTGCCGGTGAGACGCTGGACGTTGTACGCGCCATTGTGAGCGTCGTACTCGGCGATGTGCGCGCCATGCCGACGCGCCAATTTGTCGATCGCACGCTCGATCACTCTGTCAAACCAATGTGGTCACTATAATGTGTGCGATCGACGGTCCAGGTTCTTGAATTTGGGGTAAGTAGGTACTTAATTAAATACTGCGGTAAAAAAAACCGACTTCATATTAACTTTTGATACACCCAGTGTCACTCTTACAGTCAAGACAAATCTAACGACACCTCACAAGCTACAATCCATCAAGCCGTTTAAGCTGCAGAGCAATCCAAAAAAATGCACAGACATACATACATTCGAAAAACATAACCCTGCCTTTGCCGCAGTCGGGTACAAAAAGAAAAATCGTTCGATCAACTTTCCTCCGTTGTAATTTACGAAAATCCGTCTCATTTTCATCTAGTAATTGTTTCTGTGGTCAGGGCTCTTAACTAAAAAACGAAATAAAACTGATTTTGAAGTATGCTAACTCACAAGATCCCGTCCTCCTCCCTCATGTCCTTGGTGGAGAAGTAGCAAAAGGTGCCGTTTCCGGGCCAGTCCTTGACGGGCTGCGCGTCGAAGCAGGCCACCGTGCCGTACTCCTCGGCCAGCCGCGCCAGGATGAACCGTGCCATCCACAGGTCGTCCGCGCCCCTGATGCCGGGGCTCGGCCCGACCTAGGACACGTTTACTTAAAATAACTTTAGGGATATACGCAAAGACAAGGTAATCTATATACAATAAGAATAAATGCATCAGTTCAACCTTTCCCATGCTTTGCCGATGTACGCCGTAATGTAAGGAGGTTGACAGTCTTATATAATTACATTGTCTCTGACCCTACTCATGTCCAGAAGGGGCCAGATGGTTCACACAACAACGTGGACTAAATTCACTTTCTATAAATGATGATTAGATCATGTATCCTTTATCTAGAATTCTAGACTCCAGGTAAAGGTTGCCTACCGCAATAACTATTGCGGTAGGCAACAATAATGACTCAAACAAAAGCCTTACAAATTGATTTCTGAAGAGTTTCTGAGGATTCATTCAAAGTAATGCTTATATATATAGGTGTGCCTTAATTCTCCGCTTTGTTCCCATTGTGCGGTTGTTCCAAATAGTTTCATACCCAACAATCATATCATTATCCTTGATCAAATAGCGTTTAAAGTCGGTTGAAACTATGTTCCGAGGAGGCGCGATAATTTTGACGCCGAGTGTAATATAATAATGTTTAAACCTGGAAATTCCATTGGGATGGAGTAGTGCCGGGACATATACCGTTTAGATGAATGCCGGCGTAGAGACAGCATCTACGGATGAAAAAATAGATTAGCCGAAATCGACGCAGTTACCATCTAGGCTCTGGGTGAATGAAATAAAGCTCGGAAAATGAGACCCCGATGACAGTACTCAATTTCTCGCCCCTTTGTCCTGAATTTCCAATAATCGAGACGAATAGAACCTTTTATTGCCTGATTTAATGTCTTTGCGGGGACAGCAAGGGTTCAATAGAAATATCCGAAAGGCTAGTGTTTTCAGAGTTTCAAATTATCGTTAAGCAAAACTCTGGAGTGTACTCATGACGTTATATTTTGATTCTTCTTTAATTTCAAAGAGGGATATTCTGTGCGAAAATAACGGGATAGAAAGTACCATGTACCTATATTATTTTTATACATCCCAAATTTTCTTCAAAACTCATTTAGTACAGAGTGCAAAAATGCATGAAAATCAATAACACGAATTAATACACTTCCGCTCATCCACAGTCCACACACTATGCATTCTTACTCAATTGCAGTACCTACCTAATATTGTATAGGTATATGGCATGACTAATAAAAACATAGGTGATACCTATTCACATCATTTTTCATTTCATTTTCAAACTAAACAGAAAGTAAAATTTTCATGGAGGGTCGTATTAGAGATCTTCTACCATCTAAAGTCCCGCGCCTTCACATTTCAAAACGCTTCAATGTATTTAAAAAGTACCACCAACACTCTCAAGACATGTGTGCGTGCGTGTTAGTGGTGCTTTTTGAATAATACTAAAAAAATTGAAGCGTTTTGAAATGTGAAGGCGCGGAACTTTAAATAGTAGAAGATCTCTACTAACAGTTTCACTAATGAGGGTGGCATAGAAAACTTCATAAAAATAATTGCAATACGGTACCGCTTTACAGTTTCAAGTGAAATCTTTCTGTGCAAGCCTTTTGTGATTCTTGTGGAATACCTACTTTGAGAAAGGTTTAACAACTTGGAAGTAACTTCGATCGTAATTGCGTAATTTGACTCAAATGGAACATGAAAATGGCGTTTGTCAGTAAAGGCGTTAATAATGCGAATACTTCTATCGAGAATTCGGGAAAAGGAATTGCGAATAATGAAAAACCAAGACTTATTTTGGGAGACAACTGATTGACAGTCAGTAAAATGCGTCAGTAGACAGAAAATGAATACTCTTCAATGATATTGTTAAAGTACTACACTGGGACTAACAAGAGGGACCAAAAAGATTTTTAGTGCAAAGATCAACAAACAGACAGACGGGTCACCTAATGGAAAATGGTTACTGACGCTTGTAGACAATGCAACACCAGAGGTGTCATCAATGCGATATATTGGAATTCGAACACATGAGTGCTATTAACAGAAACCCTCTCAGACGCAAATTAATAATGTGGTGTTTTTGTGGTTAAACAATTCTGTTTATCCTAGAGGAGTCCCTGGCGTCAGGACCTGCTACAGGGTCCGTCGGGATGATAGCTAATACTACTTCTACAGCCTATTTGCGTCCCACTGCTGGGCACAGGCCTCTCATCACGAGAGGGTTTGGTCGGACTATAGTCCCCACGCGGGCCCAGTGCGGATTGGGGATTTCACACATCTTTGAATTACTTCGCAGATGTGTGCAGGTTTCCTCACGATGTTTTCCTTCGCCGAAAAGCACAGTGGCTAATTCAAGTTGAATTTCGTACATGAGCAAACTTAGAGGTGCGAGCCAGAATCGAACCCCCGACCCTCTGCATGAGAGGTGGTAGGTCGAACCACTAGGCCACCACGGCTTTTTTCGGGATGATGGCTACCTCCATCTTATACCCGCTGATCTGCCGCCAACAGTGAGTGCTCACAGCAAAGAGAAACCGATGCGGTTGCATCGGTTGATAGTGGTTACTATCAAAGGCTCCCGATACATCTTTAGAAGAAGAAGAAGAAAGACATTAATTCACTGCACAGAAGACCCATTTAACATTACAAATACAAAAACAAAGAAAAACTAAATTGCACAAAAATAACACAAACACGAAACAGAGAAAACCTGTAGGTTTTCCTGCGATGTTTTCCTTCACCGAAAAGATATTACCACCTACGACTGAAGTAGATTCAAATTGCATGTGTGCTCGTTTGCCAACAAATGCTGTGAAAAGGGGTTAGGGTGCGGCGAGGCATTCTCGACAGCGGGAAATTTCGAGTAATTGAAATATTTTCCTAGTTTTACATAAGTAATTTACTTTCCGGACATCTGCGTCCCACTGCCGATCACGAGCCTCCTCTCACCACGAGCTCTATTCTAGTACCTATATGGTGTAAAACACGAAAATATTTCGATTAGTCGAAATTTCCCGCTGTCGAGAATGCCCTGCCGCACCCTAACCCCTTTTCACAGCAATTGTTGGCAAACGAGCACACATGCAATTTGAATCTACCTCAGTGGTAGGTGGTAGGATTGCCCCGGTGCACCTTACCTGTAAAAGGCTTCCATGAGGTCCCTGGCAACGATCTTGTCGGCCCCGATGGCGCAGTAGTAGGGCCCGGGCGGGGCCGGGAACCCGCCGGGTGGCCAGCCCAGAGGCCTCGCGTCCGTAGTCGTGAGGAAGAACTCCTGGTTGAAGCCAAACCAGGGCTCCTCCACCTCGCCCTTCTCGCATAGCAGCACGCAATTCTTGCGATGATTGCCTTCTAAATGAATGTGAAAAAATCAGCATCATTATTATAGTCATCATCACCATTATCGCCATCGAAACCATCATCATCAAGTCAGCCGATAGTCGTCACTGCTGGACATAGGCTTCCCTCAGGCTGGTCACTCCGACCGGGTCCCGTAGCACTCGCTTTCAACGACTTCCCGAGACCTCTACCAGGTCGTCGCTCCATCTTGTACGTGGACGCCATTCGAGAACGTTTTGGCCTTTTTGGTTCAGCGAGTAATGTGAAAAAAATAACATGGAAAAAATAAACATGGTGTACTGACCCCACATAGGGCACAAAATAATTAAGTTTTTTAATTGTCAATATCAAAAACAAGGGTTCCCAAAAAATCCAGTATAAGGCATCTCCATAAATGACGGCAAGGTTTTGGAATAATTTCTCCGTCTTACCTATTGCGTCCTCCACTTTTTTGTTATTTTTAAATCTACCCATCTTACCCTTTTAATCTACTGTTAAGGGTAACATATGTTAAAACAGCTTTATTTTCATCCCAATCCTACTACAGCTTTGTAAATATTTGATATACTAACTAAACAAAGTCAATGTAGGTATTGCAATTCTGTGAGAGTATTCAGATGAGTTTTATTTATCTATTGAAATTTCGCGAAATTAATAAAACGATAATATTATTAAACCTTTACAACTTTTGCTAGTAATAACAGCTGGAGCCAAGAGTTATTTGTATTCGATTAGGGTTGTAATTTAATTTGTGCTGGCTTCATTGAGACTCGGTTCACGCAGGTAGATACTGTAATTTTTTTTGTTCTTAAAACTCATTCACATCACCCTTGGCCGTAAAGTGGGATTTTCTGCCTGCTACGCGGAGAGAAAATCTCACTTCTTGGCCAAGGCAAGACGTAAAACTTTTGACAAACCACGGGCGGTAATTCGTAAAGCCCCAGATCGCATATTTATGACAGAAACCTGCGATCTGGGACATTTACGAATTCACCACCCTAGGGTCTGTAATGTACTATTACATGCGCCCGAGTCCAGTAGGTAATTATTAAATTATTAACAGTGACTAAACTCCTCTTGTTCTAAACGAGATAAAGTGCAAAGTATTATAAAAGGGACGCTCTCGTAATAATTAGGTAAGTATGTGAAAAAAATTATCCGGGTTGTAATTGAACATTTTAATATCCTATAAAGTACGACTTGTTATCACATACATTGGTGAATCATACTGATAATGCCCCGCTTTTTTACGTCGGGGTTAGAATACGAAATATAAATTCCAAAAATCGATCCTAAGGCGGAAACCCACTGTGGCGCACGGAACGCACTCACACGCCAATCTTGGGTTCACTGTAGTGTCCGAGCGTAGCGTAGACAGGCACTACCGTAGAAGCATATCTAAATTTTGTCAATGAGCATTTGTGTATAGCACGACATACTGAGAAGGCGCGCGGTGAACCACTTCTTTGATGCAGAGTAATATCTAAGTAGACTCTACCTATTATTGCTTAATCCACACAAGTCTTCTAATTTGTGTCGTGCTAAACCCACGTGGAGTAGCTCGATCGTACGCAGCTGTGGGGTTCTGACTTAAGCCTGGGTTACACCGAATGCGTCTACGGCTCGTCTGCGGCTCGTCTACACTGTATAGCATAAGTTCTCGTAAGACCTGTCACACCGCCTGCGAGCCGTGCGGCAGCCGCACAACAGCCGCACGGCTCGCAGGCGGCGGTGTGACAGGTCTTACGAGAACTAATTGCTATACAGTGCAGACAATCCGTAGACGACCTGCACACGCGACGCAGACACGCCGCAGACGCATTCGGCGTGAACCGGGCTTTAAGGGTACAAACCTGTGGGCTGGTAGTTATATTGGTAGGTATCCGCGAGCACCAGGATGTGGCTGCCTCGTCGAAAGGGGTCGTGGTAGATGACCTCGGGGAAGATGAAGGTGTCCGCGTTATCCGGTTTAGCCTGGTTAGTGTTGCTACCGTCGAAATACCACACCGGCAGATCTGCGATAAACAGTACTTGTAATAATGTCTATGCAAACCACGATGTTTTCGACCTTATCCTATAGTACTGTAAAACGAGCAATGTACACGTTCTCGAAAACTGCTCTCACCATTTCGATGAAATTTGGAATATACAGTAGGTTTACAGGGGTGAATGAAATTAAAAATCTATCTAGCTGAGTCTCACCTGTGAAAAATCATTTATAGTGATTTTCACCCGTTTTAAATTTTGATCAACCAGGTAACATTTTATACAAAGAAATGAAAAGTGTTCCTTCTGTAGTCGAACCGTACCTACTTTTACCTATAAATAGACCGTATCATACAGTAGTGTAGATTTAGGTAAATGTAAAGTAAGATGGAACATAATAAATCTAATGTTGACTGGGATGTTTTCAATTAATTCCGGATTACTTAATGACTAGTTCTGTGAGCGGCTTTATATTCAATTCCACATTGGAAGTGGACTACTAAAACCGATCCGGACCGTGAATTATTAGGCAAGGTGACTTTACTTAAATAGTTTGAGTAGTTTCAAATTCAACGGCTGGGCCTCGCAATGCAAACTTTGGAGAGTTATCTGCGACTTAAACGAGTATCTTGTGTTTAAATTACCTTCCATTTAGTGCGGAAACGCAGTCTTCTGTAATGCTGCTTTGAAAGCCACATAATGTACCTTGTATTTAATCAAAGCAACACTGATCAATTACGAACCAACTACAAATGCATTAGGTACTTAGGCGGTTGAAGCGTGAAGAGGTAATAGACAGACAAACAGACAGAGTTACTTTCGCATTTATAATATTAGTATGGATATATCTATCAGGTACCTCTTCGCGCATCAACCGCTGGACCTATTTAGATGAAATTTGTTACCAATGGGAATAGTTAGAGTCCTTAGGAAGGAAATACATACATATAGGCCAGATAAGTAGTAAGTAGTTTTATCCTGAAAAACGAATAGTCAGCAATAACCTAATTCGACGTAGCTAACCTGATTCGAAGGTAGGTACTCGTAGTAGACAAATATACAAAATTAAATATTACCCCAACCTACGTTTAAGGGTTTTCGCGAGTGAAAAATCCACTGCGAGCGCTAAAGTGGCGTTAGTGTCGGCCGAGGCAGCAATAGGCCATTTTGCGCGGTGTGACATCGACGTCTACAGGTAAGTACTTACATCCCTCCAATCACCGCCTTCCACGCAATCTCCAACGCCATTGGCGCCCGGTGGTGAACAATTGAACATAGATACGGCAACGTTTTTAACCTTTATAAGTCTTGGGGACAAAATTGAAGGTTCTGTCTTTGGCGCGTAGGTTTATGCCGGTCCCATCTATGAACACGTAGGAAGCGAGGATGGCATCGCAGGGGACCTCCAGGTCCTCGTACTTGCGCATCCCCGCCTTATTCAGTGCGATAGGTACCGCGTTCATCGTTGCGCCTGGAAATAAAGTAAGTATACATAAAGAAATATATTGAGACATTTCACACATTGACCTAGCCCCAAACCAACAGTATATCTAATCGATATAACGTACCAGTAGCGACACGCACCGCCCCGCACCAACTCAAGTTACCTCGCACCGCCCGCGGCGAACGTGCGCGGCTTACCATAGCAAAATCGATCGGAACGTGAACTCTCGCACACACGCGCACGTATTTATGCAAGAAATATTTTAATTTGCAGATTACATTCAGTTTTTATGGAGTATCGTGGGTGTGCCCAAACTAAGGAAAGCGTGTAGGTATTATGGGTGATAGACAACGATATAAATACCTACTTACTTATACAGAGAAACACTACCTACATACTAAAATATTAATGAGTCTAGTTTAATCATTCGTTTTCAACACACAAAGTTTGCTCCTAGTGAGATTCGAGCCCAAAACCTACGGAACAGTAGGCAGGGTCACCAGCTGAGCCAATCCGGTCGTCCATATTCGAGTTTTTTTTCATGGTAGGTATGTACTTACCTGGGCAAACCAAAATGTAGGTCGTCGAGTTTTGCCTTATGCTAAGCAGATTGGCTCAGATTAGCAACGTTATTTGAAAGGGAATGGGATAAATGGTAGGAGAGAGAGATAGGGGGATGGATGGACGGTGGTTTCCGGAACAGTCATTGCATTCATCGTACGAAAAGCAATAGCAGGCTATTTATTGCTTGTCGTATTTCACGCTATTATTCTGTGAGATCGAGGTAGCTACTACCCTGACGAGCCAACCCGAATTCGACCCTTTGAGAACGTCGATGCTACCGTATCTTCGTTATTATCATTAAATATCCCGAGGTACTCGGCCGTGCGTAAGGGTCTTTGATCTCCGAATAGAACAACATCTCAAAATATCCTTCATTGGGGATATACAAACAATCTAAGTATGAAATCATACTGACGCATGGCTTAGGTAAAAATATAAGGCGGGTTTTCTTTTATTTTATAACGAGCTATTTACCCGCGACGTCGTCTGCAACTTTCGTAGTGAACTTTCCCTCTAAATTACACACCCACACGCTGTCACACTCTCAAAAGTTAGTGCATTAAAAGCTAAAAAAGCGTAAAGGTCCAATGGTTACTGAGGTTGACAGATCGCCATCTATACCGCCAAATCACGATAAAATAGAATATAATTGCTTATAAATACTAAATATCACAATAAAACGTAGCCTATGTGTTATTCCAGGTTAAAAACTACTTATCTGTTTGCCAAATTTCATGCAAATTGGTTGGGCCGTTTTAGTGTGATTAAATAACAAACATCCAAACAAACATTCAGCTTTATTATATTAGTAAGATTTAACGTATTATTACACGATGTTATTAGCTATTTTATTGAATTTAACTGTCACAAGTAGTTTAAGAGGCCGGTAGCTTGTTACGTACCTTATTAGACAGTCTGCTGTAGATGGCCGTAGGTAAGCTTTCCACTTTAGGTAGGTTACCTACCTAAATAGATTATTCCAGGTTTCTCGGGTTTATCTTTATGGTTTCACTCCTTGGCTGCAAATGTTAATAATAGGTAATGATCGATATACTGAGAACTATTTTTTAACGTAATAAATAAATAATCTTCGATTCGATCTCTCATGGGTACCTTATTTTATTCGTTACTGTTTCAAGAATTTTCATACAAATTTTTTTTAGATTGAATGGTTTTCAATTTTCTACTTTTTACTTTGAATATGTGAAAAACAAGGCTATCTTTTCTATGCTTATTTATACTAGCTGACCCCGCAAACGTTGTTGTGTTATCACTTAGGGGCATGAAAATTAGTTAGACCTATTGAATATACACACAAAATTTCATAAGAGTCGGTCAAGCCCTTTCGTAGGAGTTTTGTTACAAACACTGTGATACGAGAATTTTATATATTAGAAGATTATTTATCCCAGTTCTAAAAACCGGCTAAGTGCGAATCGGACTCGCGCACGAAAGGTTCTATAAAAACGGCAAAAAAAAAAAACTGTTGCATAGGAGCCCCCTTAAATAGTATTTATTTTATTTTGATTTTTATTATTTGTTGTTATAGCGGCAACAGAAATAAATCATCTGCGAAAATGTCAACTGTCTATCACGGTTCATGAGATACAGCCTGGCGACAGACGGACAGACAGACAGACAGACGGACAGCGGGGTCTTAGTAATAGGGTCCTTGGGTATGGAACCCTAAAAACGATCAAGCTATGTCACATATCTGTGAAAAGTAGAGGTAATTTTTATCTATTTTCATCCGAGAAAAGCGGAGCAAAGCTTGGCCACACAAGCAGGTACTAATCATTAAAACAGTTTTTTGCAAGCTTCTCAATTTAGCATTTACTCTCAAAAAAGATAATGGGCCCTAATTCAAACTGCTCTAATATGTAAATTGAACCATTAGCGCTCTTTTTCGGCCTTTAATTTATTTATAACTGCGCTCCTTGAGTATAAAAATAGACGTTAATTTTGTTTATGCTTTGAAACATTACAGAGGTTGCACTTCAATTTTCTTAATAGTTTTACTTACAAGGATTTACCGACCGACGTGTTTTGCTTCTTAATACATTTTTCAGTAATAAGTATTTTCTATTTCAGACATTTGTTTCATATTGCGATAAAAATAAGCTCATAAAAAGACCTAAGTATCCCAAAGTGAAAGGCGAGAACTAGGAGATACAGATAACTGCGTGAATAGAATCAGAAGTGGAAGCGAGTAGCACTGTATGTATGGACATACATTCAGCAGTCTGGACGACCATTTGCTGAAATAATGATGATAATCAGAAGCGGAAACTATGCTTACCTAATAAAAAGTTTAGTTATTCGTTTGGAAGAGATCTTTTATCATATTGTTTCTTAATATAACATTTCATATTTTAGGGTTCCCAACCTCAAAAGGAAAAGGGTAGGTACCGAACCTACCCTTAAAGGATCACTCGTGTGTCTGTCCGTCCGTATGGCACAGCCAATTTGCTTCAAAACTACTGGTCCGATTGAGTTGCAATTTGGTACGTTTATATATTTTTTATGAAACATATTTTTCAAGTTATTTCAGAAATAGGCGAAAAATGGTGATATCCCCTAATCTCCGAAACGACTGAGCCACAGAATATTTAATAGTACTACATAAGTGACCCTGAACTTTTTAACTCCCTATAGATGAAATGCTCATTAGGTATAGGTAGGTATAAAGTACCTGGGCGACCGAGCATGCTCGGGTGAAAATAGCTAAACCCGAGTTTTTTACCCCCGTAAACCACTATACATATATCCCAAATTGCGTCCAAATCGTTAGAGCCGTTTCATTAATGAATTTATTAATAAGGATATATACAAGTATAACGCGTTTAAGACTTAAGAAAGTATGTATAAGATAAATACTCACTTTTCGCAGATTCACTTTTAATTTATAGGGATCAAAAACCTGAAAAAACAGACAACATATTAATTATTGGCAACTAGGTAGCTACAACGTATTACTTTTTTTATGTCAATGGTATAGGCAAACGACCGGACAGCCCACCTGTTGGCTTACCAACAGGTATGGGCCGCAGTGACACCACTTATGGTGTCACTGCGGCCCATGGCCACCGAAGTTCTATGATCCCCCATTAACAAACCAGAAGATCTCGAATACGTTGCCTACCTTGTGGCCGAAGATGGAATGCCTCTGTGCCAGAAATTTCACCGACTACCTTAACCCGCTACCGGAACACAACAGTGCGAGCACTGCGGCAGGTTAGCGGGGAAAGACGGTGGTACTACCTCGGAAGGTCCACACCAGGCCCTACCACCATTAGACCATGTAGGTCTACTTGTGTAAGAAGTGAATTTTCGCGTATTACTAAAAGCACGCCGCATGTTATCCTCTCAAATTCTCCTATATACTTATAACCTTATAATTTGCAGTTTAGTATAGTGTACTTTAGAAGTACACTATACTAAACTGCAAATATATATACATATACATACAGTGACAACAAACATAACTATAGGGTTTATATTTGCTAATATATACTTATAATTATACCGGTTGCACTTACATCTAGATTTTAAGGTCTATTTAGTTTTAATATTTTGCTGCACCCTAACAGGGTCCATGTTAGTACTTAAGAAAATATTGTAACATCTTGTAAAAACCATGGTTTGGCAATAAATGATATGAATATGAATATGAATATGAAAGTAGGTATATGTAGATAGGACAGGTAATAACGGGTGTCGTTTCTATTGACTGTCCCGGAAATTGAACAGATTTTAGAGAAAGCAGTCGTGAAAGTGGAAAATTGATATAAATAGGCCAACAAACATAGCAAGGGTTGAGGCGGCGCGCCATTACGTCGAAATTGGACGTATTTGTTCAAATCTTTACAAAGCCAATTCAGGACTCACTTTCAAAGGGTGCGTTCCGTATCGCGCTCACAGCGTTCACAACGTCACGCTCACGACCGTGTGAGCGTGTTTTTGATTCGGAACGATCATAAGCACGCTCACGGCGCCAACTCTAGTAACTGTCCAACTTTTTTTAAAAGGGAATCATGTCATTTTGGCGGTTGCGCTCACAGCGCCCATACCCCGCAGCGTGAGCACCGTGAACGTCGATCGATGACGTCATCAATTTCCTGAGCACTGTGAGCACGCTCACAAAGTGTCCCGAAATGCGCTCAAAGCGCTTTGAGCGCGATACGGAACGCACCCAAAAAGACTTTTTTTTCAAACATGCAATGAAATATTGATATTATGTTCTTCTTATTAGCCTGGGAAGTATCACGTTTCAGGCGCGGCTAGACAATTGTTCTATAATGAAATTTCATACAAACGTTGCAGGCCTAGGCCGGCAACTCACTTTTTTTTAAATTTCTATTTCATATATTTGTGACACAGCATCGTGGCATTCCGCCATTTAAAAAAAGCTACAAGCAATATTTAGTCTATGGCTCGCTATGACATTTGGCAGAATGTCATAGCGAACCATAGACTAATACAGCTATTAAAAAAACATGGACCATATTTGCTACATAGGTATCACAGTTTTATTTATGTAAAAAAGACAAAATATATTATATAAAATAATATTTTATATTATTTTATTTATTTATTTCATTGCATGTTTGAGAAAAGCACTATACATACATCGGCGGGGAACGGAAGTTGTCTTCTTCTTGTGTTCTTTTTATTAGCCTGGGAAGTATCACGTTTCAGGTGCGGCTAGACAATTGGTCTATAATGAAATTTCATACAAACGTTGCAGGCCTAGGCCGGCAACTCACTTTTTTTTAAATTTCCATTTGACCTATGACGCAAGTCATAGGTATCGCTGTTTAATTTATGTAAGAAAGATAAAATGTATTATACATAAAATATTATTTTATTTATTTATTTCATTGCATGTTTGAGAAAAGCACTATACATACATCGGCGGGGAACGGAAGTTGTCGGCCTCGTAACTATCCGGCCTCCCTACGTTCGGCCGTATATAATTCTCGGCCTGCAACTTCCTCCTTTCCGGCCTCTGTAGTAATGTACTATTTCACGACACTTTGATTTTGAACTTTACATGTTTATAATCCAAGTGTCGAAAAATATCACAAACAAGTTCTAGGAACTTTCTAGGATGGTGTTTTATCCTTAGTAATAGAGTGCTAGAATGAAATATTTTTCAATGTTAATTTTCCACTAATAATAAAGAAAGCTTTGTTTCTACAGCCAGAACGCTTTAAAATATAGGTTAAAAAGTTAGTATTGCCGCATGTTCAATGTTCAAGCACAGCATTGGCTCACTATTTGGACTCTATTATAGTAAAGCCGCCTAAATGGTAGGTAAAAATATTAATTGTAATAATGATAGGTACTTACATTTTCAATTTAGTAGATTTCTCACTAAAAATAATTTTAAGAATAAATTTAATAACACGTCATTTTCTAATTTTGAAATATAATGTCATATGTCATATCGGTTCACGGGTATTTTTTTTTCTTGGGCGTCCAACGGGACAGGCTGGTTCACGGGTACATTTTATGTAAGTACAAAGGTTGCAGATGACGAAGACCTTGTTTTCACTGACAAAAAAAAGTTTCAAGTTATTTTCCTATAGTTTATGAATCTGTCTTATGGTGGCCTTTATGCTGGCACTTCACTTGGCTCTTATTTGCCAAATACAAGGGGATGGCATGTCGAATCTGACAGCGTGCGAGCGGGATGCATTTATACATTTCTTAATGTGAAAGATGAGAGAAGTAATAGATTTTTTGTCCTTATCGGCGTACCAGCTTTTTTGTGTTTGCCACAGCTGAGCTGTGGCAAATAAAAAGAGTAGTCATTATGTCAGTGTGACTTCGTGTAAACAACAAAATTATTTGATATAAGAGAAATATTACAGATATTTTGTGATAGTGCACTGTTCTTACTAATATACGTTTGCCCCTATAAGATAGCGATTATAATTCGCTCGACCATCAGGTATAAAAGACGTACCCAGCAAAATTATGAAAACATAACCTTTCGTGCGTAAGTATTTCATTTTGGCCATTTAAACTCATCTTGTTCGGTATGATAGCGTTACGTAAGTTATATTTAGCTCATGTTCTATTAAATTGACCAACTATCTTTGAATAATAACATAAATGAATCATTTTCAAAATACCGATGTTTTTAATATTATCCGCCCAAATTACGATGTTGCTTACTATGTATGCCACCATGAGTCAAGCCAGTGGCGGACTAAGGGGGGGGCGGCGGGGGCGGTCCGCCCCGGGCCCCCGATCCTAGGGGGCCCCCAAATCACCAAATAATATAGTACCTACTTAAGGCAAAAAAAAAATTGAAAAAATAGTTTCGACCAGGCAGCGGCATAACTGTACCACCTCACGCTCGAGGCCCCGAGGCAAATCTTTAATTTACAAAATTGCACAACTGAAATTTTTGGATTTTCCTTTCTTTCCTCGTGGCCTCCTGGGCCAGGGCCCCCTCAGCTCAGGTAGTGAGTTAGGGAATTTTGCCCGTACTGCCACGCGCCACTGCCACCTTATTGTTACGCCAATGTTCTGGTTTCGACCTCGACGAGAGGGCCCCCATAGTCTATTTCATAAATACTTAGTTATTGGTAAAATATCCCAACATTTCCAAGTCTAAGGTCCAAGCACTTGATGTCCAACGCTCGCGTTACCGTGTTAAGCGCATAATATGGACTCCGTGGGAATATAATGATAATACCTAAATTAATCCAGTAACAGTACATCAGCATGTGGGTCAAATCCGGTAGTTCTGATTTTTTGCAGACTTGTTTATGATGTTGGCCTAATGTATAATCCAAGTTGGTGACCTTGAGCGCTGAACGTAACTTAGTCAAAAATTTAAAAAAACATCGAAAATTTTGACCCTAAGAACTAGTTTTTGATACTACCTTTTCAGGACGTTTTTAAAGAAGACTTTTAAACTTCAGCCCACTACTTCGTCGCGTGGAATTCGGTTATAGCGCTCCTGCGGGAACTATGTGTTTTTCCGGGTTAAAAAGTAGCCTAAAGGACTAGTTTTTGATACTATCTTTTCAGGAAGTTTTTAAAGAAGACTAAATTTGCTATAATATGAGACTAGAACCGTCTCTGTGTACCCAATATTTTCTGAGATAAAGCTTTTCAGACTTCATAATTTTTCAGAACTTCGCAATATTTTAGAACATCGCTATCGGGATGTTTTTCCAATTATCTTCGACAGATTGTGCTAGTGTTGCTCGTGGCGTCACGAATTGGAGCCACCTATAGCATTTTTATATCCTACTAGCTTTTGAAGGCGATTTCGTATACACAGAAACATCAAAATTTAAACTCCCATTTTTCCCGTTCCCGTAAGAATTTTAGAAAATCCTCTATTAGTGTGCCTTTACACCTCCTAAGAAACCTACATGCTAAATTTCAGCTTCCTACGACCATCAGTTTTGCCTGAACGTTGTCTGCTAACTATAGGTGAAACGTGACAGTAGTTCGATGGTTACCCCAAAGTTCTTTTGGTGTGTGTGACGCACAGCTGAAACTGCTGGTCGTAGAAAGCTGAAGTTTGGCATGTAGGTTTCCGAAGAGGTGTAGAGGTGTAATAAGAGAGGATCGTCTAAAATTCCAACGGGATCGGGAAAAACCGGAGTTTGAATGTTGATGATTATGCGCATACGAAATCGCCTTCAAAAGCTAGTAGGATATAAAAATGCTACAGGTGACTCCAATTCATGACCCCACACGCTCGTGTTCAACACTAGCACACTCCGACGGAGGTAATTGGAACATCCTGCTACAGCTGTTCGAGTGACTTCTAAAATATTACAAAGTTCTGAAAAATTATGAATTCCGAAAAGCTTTATCTCAGAAAATATTGGGTACACAGAGACGGTTTTAGTCTCATATCATAGCAAATTTAGTCTTCTTTAAAAACGTTTTGAGAAGGTAGTATCAAAAACTAGTCATTTGGGATCAAAATCGCCAAAATCTGAAAAGCAGCCGAAATTTTCTCTTGTTTTTTTATTTTTGACAAAGTTGCGTTTAGCGCTCGAGGTCACAAACTTGGATTATACATTATACCAACAACATAAACAAGCCTGCAAAAAATCAGAACTACCGGATTTTGCGCTTACTACTCCATACTTTCAAATGACAAGGTTACTGGATCATTCCCCGAAACTAGAACTATCGTCTCCATACCGGATTTCATCTAAATCGATCCAGCGGTTGAAGTGGGAAGAAGTAACAGACAGAGTTACTTTCACATTTATAATATTAGAAAATAGACTAGTTTCTGTCCACGACTGTCCGCGTAGGATTCGGTTGTAGCGCTCGCGTTCCCGCGGAAACTAGATACGTTTTTTGGGATAAAAATTAGGCTATGCCTATGTCCTTCATCGGGACTAGAATTATCTCCATCCATACCAAATTTCATCTAAATTGGTGAAGCGATTTGAGCGTGAAGACGCAACAGAGAGTCAAAGTTACTTTCGCTTCTTCGCAAGTATGGATGTATAAATGCAAACGACCACCTCGTCGGCAACATTAAGGGTCTGCTAGGCTTTCTTCAGGAGCTGGGCTAGCAGGAGTAGCCCCGCTAGCCAAAAACCACGCAAAATAGGCGCAATCATGACGTCGAGTTGCGGAAAACCAGCCCGCGCGAACCTATACCTATACCTGTGCAAACGACCACACAGGCCACACGGGCGGATCCAGGGGGCTCATGGGGGTCATGACCCCCCCCCCCTCGGTAGGACTAGGTCTACTGTTATTAGGTCCTTACATATGAAATTGGCGTTTCATATGGCAGAAATGAAAACGATTTTTTTTTATGAAACTATTTTTTTATTTAGTCAAAGTATGTACCATGGCTATCTATGCACTTTTGCCATCTCGAAGGTAGTTCATTGATTCCTTTACTAAAAAAAGTGTGTGAGCGAGAATCAATAAAATCTTTGAAGGCCGTTTGGACAGCCTCGTGAGAATTGAATTTTTTCCCTTGCATGAAGTTGTCCAAATTCCGAAAAAAATGGTAATCAGTTGGAGCAAGGTCCGGGGAGTATGGTGGGTGTCGAAGACATTCCAGTCGCAGCTCCCGTAGTTTTGCGGCCGTCAAACGTGCCGTATGTGGTCGAGCGTTGTCCTGAAGCAGCAGTGGGCTAGATCGATTGACCAGTCTGGGTTGTTTAATGGCTAGCTTTTCCATCATCGTTTGCAATTGTTGACAATACACATCAGCCGTGATTGTTTGCCCAGATCTTAAGAAACTGTAATGGATGACACCGGCACTAGTCCACCAGACACTTACCAGTACCTTTTTCTGAGTCAACTTTCGTTTCGGGCAGAATTTGGCTGGTTCACCTGGGTTCAACCATTGTGAAGAACGTTTCCGGTTGTCGTACAAGATCCATTTTTCATCACAAGTAACGATACGATTCAAAATGCCTTCATTATTGTGCCGGTTGAGAAGTGAAACGCAACACTCGACGCGTGTTTCTTTGTTTGCGTCGCTCAATTCATGCGGTACCCATTTTTCAAGTTTTTTCACTTTTCCAATTTGTTTCAAGTGAATCAAAATGGTTTTATCACTCACACCGAAGCCTGCCGCTAACTCTGACGTGGTTTGCGATGGATCTGCTTCCACAATTGCTTTTAATTCTTCGTTATCAACTTGTGTCTCCGGCCGTCCACGAGGCTTGTTCTGTAGGTCAAAATTTCCAGAACGGAAACGTTGGAACCAATAACGTACCGTATTTTCTTTTGCAGTAGCTTCCCCATACGCATTGTTAATCCTACGAGCCGTTTCTGCAGCACTAGTGCCGAGGTAAAACTCATATTCGTAAATATAGCGATATTTTAAGTTCTCCATATTGTGAACAGAACGATGTGAAAGAAAAACAAATGACGCGATAACAAATAAATTTCGTAATTCGAACACAGAAATACATGGTCTTAAATTTGAAATAAATTTGAATTTGGAATTCCTAGCCGAACGCCACATATTTTGAATCAAAGTTGCCAGTTCGCCAAACGCCAATTTCATATGTAAGGACCTAATATTATGTATTTTTAAGCCCTGACGTGAAAAAGGGGAAAAGCTTGATCCGCCTTTGACAGGCCACCTGATGGTAAGCGAACAAATTTCAACTAAATGTGTTACGTAGTCAGTGCACGGGAGCCTAACATACACCATCAACAAATCTACACAGGCAAGGAGGGGGGCCCCATTTCGATTTTCCGCCCCGGGCCCCCGACAGGCTTAGTCCGCCACTGAGTCAAGCTGTATTTTTAATTTAGCCACGGTTCGGGATACCAGCTATGAAATATAAGAGTGCCCACCAGATACCCAATATCTGGGGAAAAGCTATGCTGCAAAAATAAAATAAATAAACTCATGATATAATATGAATGTGTAAGTCACTTTGTTAGTAACGCTTTCACACGAAGTAGTAACTAGTAATGAGAAATAATGATGATCAACTGAGACATTTTTTACCGACTTCACTAAGGAGAAACGTCAACATTCGACGGGATCTTTTTTGGATTTATGTACACCGAAAATAAATGAGTAAACATATACTTGCATTTTAATTTCTTCTGTAGTAGGTACCTGATGGTATCTACCTAGCTAGAAATACAGGGAGTCCATTTTGGTGGACCAATGTGGGAATCTCTCAAAACATGGAAAAACCTGTAATAAAAACTACATGTCTATAACAGGTCTTTCCGTGTGCCACTCTAGGAAATATCTTCTGTACATATATAAAAGCCATGTAGATAGCTGAAATTTGGTAAGTTACCTACATTTACCACTATTGTTTCTCTAAATCTTAACCGTCAGTCAAAGTCGCGTGTGATAGCTAGTTATTGGAGTGGGGTAATTTTTTACCCACCTTGCCACCCCATGTACTTGACGCACACATACACATTTTATATGCCTATCCCTTACCGGGGTACGCTATATAGCGCATCTAGGAGATACTTAATCTAAGGCCAAATATCCTATTGGCATCCTTTACTTTCACCATAAAGGATGAAAGAGATGAAGTACAAATATTTGGCAAATATGCCAAGTAAAGTGCCACCATAAGAAAACTCCGCCTTATTTTCAAATTGTTGACGTTAACTGAAAGAAGTTGGCAGGCACAATATTTGGAAATCTTAGTTGGCTTAGTTGGAAATTAACGGTGACATTAACAATAACAATAAATTTATCATTCTAGCGTTTTACATTGATAAACCACGAACAATAAATCTAAAACAATGAAAAATGGAATGTAATTATTGTTTAAATTGTGTTTGTGTAGTGCTCAATGTTATGTATATTTCAAGTTGTTTTGCAAGTAATCTTTTCGAGTCCGCACCTATAGAGGGAAATCAAGGTTTTCTTTATAATTCGGTTCACAAAAGATCCTTATTTAATAATGAATCTGATACGCAGTCGCCGACGCAAGGTTCCTTGAAAAAGTGGCAGGTGGGCCGAGTCAGCAGAAAGCATTATGAAATTATAAACATGTTATGGAGGAAAACCAAAGTGTTCGTGGATGTAGAAAGCGCCACCGAACCCAATCAGTTCCATAAAAACGGCACCAGAAAATGTAAACGATGTGACAACACAAAACACGGCCAAATTCCTTTTAAGTCACGGTCCATGGAGACAGATGAAAAAGCCGCGGTATCATCGTCCACGCCAAGTTTTATAGAATTTTACTATTTCGACGAAAATGATGACATGACAAAAATTAAAGATCCGAAAATCGATAATTTTTCAAACGAAAATGAAAAAGCAAAAACACCCAATAATATATTCAAAGGTGCACCGCTGGATCCACAAACGCCTCGTATCGTGTTTCATGCTAATGACCCAAACTATAAACCGACAGCATTAACATTAGAGAATATCATCAAGAACAAGAGTGAAGGTAAAAACCATCAACAGTTTCCTTTTGAAAGTTGGGTACAATCTCACAACAACCCCAAATTTGAAAATTTACTAAAATCAATGAAGCTAAAGGAAATTCTCGGCAATAGAACTCTCTCCGGACAAAAGGTCCAAAATATAAACAAATATTGGAATGGGTCCTATAAGACAACGACAAAAAAACCGCGCATTGAATCTACAACCGTTTATGACAAAGTGAAATTCTTCGAATTGTACGACAAACACACATATTTGTATGCAACGTCCCAAGATCCGTACAATGCGTTTGAGAAGTCTCTTCGTGCTCAAGACATATTGAATAATGAAAAAAATGATTTAGTAAGTGTCGATCAAAATATTGGCCACAGCAATAATGAAAAATCGAAACTTCAAAAAAAGCACATCACAATATTACCCAATACAACAATTAAAATAACAAAATACACCAATTCTAAAGAGTCCTCGTCGAGTATTAAGCCAAACTTTATATACGAGTTTCGAGACAAAAGTGCCTTAGAAGACCTTATAAAGCAGACACGTAACTCTCGTATAATGAATACGAGCAGGTTGGCTTATTGGTCCAGCTATCCTTTCGTTGCTGTTTACGTTTACGAACCCACTCAGGTATGGTATTAATTAGCTTACTAGGTTGATTAAATAATAAACTTATTTTATAATTTTTTTATTGTCTTTTAAGACACACTGTGATGCCGCTGGCATAAGTGCTCACTGGCTTATCGCAGCGGGTGCCTGCTTGTCCCGGCATCACATGGTTCACTCCGTTGGCGACCGGTCGGCCTTCGTCACCTACTGCGGTGACAGCTGGAGGCATCCCGAACGAATAGCTTACGTCAAGTACAGCTTAGTGCACCCCAAATTCAATCCAAGGGATAAAGCAACGAAGCACAAGTATAATATAGGTAAGATAAGAGCAAACTATCGGATCTCGATTTCAGGGTCTTTGTTTGACGAAAGAAACGAAGGTTTTGTAATGAAATTAAGTCTATGTCGATCTACCTGCATAGTATGTAGATCCTTTTTTAATTATGGAAAACGTTTATTTACTATCTACACCTGTTATTTTATTAGCGCCTGACGTTAGTCGTAATTGAACCTGGCTAAAAATTCAGAAAACTCGTCAGTGAGTGAGGGCACTAAGTTCTGCGTGGTTCTGCGTTTCATAAAGCAAAATCAAATTGCAATGCCAACATAGGTAAAAGTGTCTGTGTGTGCGAGTTGTCGAATATGGAAAGTGACTAATTTTAGAAAGTGTACAATTTTATACGGAGCGGTAAACAAGACTGACTACTTAATAGTTATGGGGTATGCTTACTTTTTTAGGTAATTGTTACGATCTGAATGTTTTGTATTACCATTTAAGCCGCAATATGGCGATTTCTACTGAATTTCTGGTTGACCTATGAAACTTCAGAACCACTGCCAAGTCATTAGGTCTTTCGTGTCTTTCAGGTTTAATCCAAGTGTCGAGCTCGATGATGTTATCCTGCCCGGGATGGGCCCCCGTTACGTTGATGTCATATCAGTTCGCAGCTGGCCCTGACGGATCCTTGGTCTCCGCGCTAGGTTGGGGCCTGGACCGGTAATTTATTGGAGCTCTATTTGTTTTCACTAAAATGTTTAGGGGAGAAATCTTCTCATTATTCCTGCTTCAAAATCTGGTTAATAATGTTGTATAAAAATCCATTACTACACAGATCACTTGTTCACATCGTTATGTGAACAAGTAACATTTATTTACGTTCATTTATTAGTCGTATCAAGTTTGTTTTCATACATATAATATCAGTTGTTTTTTTTTTGCTTGAAGTAGGACCTGGGATAGGTACCTATAGGGTAAGGCTACCACCATCTTACTCGCTAACCTGCCGCCAAATAACAACAGTGCTTGCACTGTTGTATTTCGGTAAGGGGGTGGGGCAACTGGTGAAATAACTGGGATAGAGGCATTCCATTCCTAGGCCCCAGGGTTGGCATGGCAACATTGATTACTTATGTCCATATGGCAGTGACCACTATACCCTGTTCGCGTTAAGAAAATAGTGACTCATCACCGACTGCCGGCCAAGCCACGCCCCCTAGCCAATTAGAACGCTAGAAATTAGTAAGGCGAGTTCACAGTGCTCAGTTGCAGTCAGACCTTCGAAGAGATCGGTTGTGTATTTTGCGTATTACTTGTTTAAAATTTTTGGAAAATGGATATCTCACCCATTAAAAAAAATAAAAGTGGATCAATTATACATAGCGGAGAGAGACGCGTAATTTACAATGTTTTTAAGTATTTCAAAAAGACTGATTTAAATGAGACTGTGGAGAGCATAGTAATTAAAACTGCAAGTGCATGCGGTGTGTCCGAAAATACTGTTTATAAAATTATCAAAGAGCAAAAAGAAACTAATATATTGAAATCACCAGTGAAAAAAAGAGCTCGACTATCCACGGTCGATAAATTAGATGAACTCGACAAATGTGCCATAAGGAGAAAAGTACACTCTTTATATTTCAATAACGAGTATCCAACATTGGACAAAATAATGACACTTTGCGAAGCTGATGAAGAAATTCCTGTTTTCAAACGTACAACACTTCACAAAATACTGCACGAGCTTGGTTTTGATTTCAATAAACAAGATAGTAGAACATTGTTAGTGGAAAGAGAAGATATTGTTTTATGGAGGCGAAAATACTTAAGACAAATAAAAGAATATAGAAACGCTAATAGAACCATTTACTATCTCGACGAAACGTGGGTAAACGCCGGACACGTAAAAACAAAAGTGTGGTTGGATACAACAGTCAAGAATAAAAGACAAGCTTTCCAAGATGGCTTATCAACCGGCCCAAAAGCTCCGACAGGGAAAGGGAAAAGGTTAATTATATTGCACATTGGCAGCGAAAAAGGATTCGTGAAAGATGGTTCACTAGTCTTTGAATCTAAATCTACAAAAGATTATCATGAAGAAATGGATGGTGAAAGATTCCTTAATTGGTTCAATGATACAATACCGAAGCTTGAACCAGGAAGTGTGGTTGTCATGGATAACGCTCCATACCATTCGGTAAAAGTTGAAAAAATACCCACGACCAGTTGGAATAAGCAGCAAATAATAGAGTGGTTGAACAACAAAGGTATATCTATGGATATGAGTTATTTGAAAAAAGAATTATTATTGAAAGTCGCCGAAATCGCCCCACAATATAATAAATATTTAGTAGATGAGACTGCTAAAAAGAATGGCATTACAATTCTTCGTCTGCCGCCTTACCATTGTAAATTAAATCCGATCGAAATGGTGTGGGCCCAAATAAAAAATTATATTGCTGCGAATAATACTACATTCAAAATGAGTGACGTAAAAAAATTATTTTATGACGCAATCGCGTTAGTAGACGCCGATCGGTGGAAGAAATGCTGCGACCACGTGATACGCGAAGAAAATACCATGTGGAATTTGGATGACGTCATGGAATACGCAGAACAAAATTCATTTGTAATAAATGTAAGGGACGAATCTAGCGATAGTGATTAGCGATTTAAGTACTTAGTTTTAAGACAATTTTGTATTTTTATTTATTTTAGTATTTATTTTTTTACCATTTGTTGAAATGTGTTACTCTACTAATATAGCGTTTAAGTTGACATTAAAAAATACTAATATTAGTTTAAATTGACATTTTTAATTATTAATTATAATGAATATTTTATAACATGTGTAAAATCACTGATATTTTATTATTTTTCTATTACACTTATTTAAGGATTTGAAAAAAATGTTTAATTTCTCTCCATTATGAATACGCCCTTACCCTGCAGTTGCACTGATGAGTCACTATTTTCTTAACGCGAACGGGGTATAAACATCAGGCGTTGTGCTCGTATCAATGTTTAAAAAAAAATAGTGAAACTAACTTTAATAACGATTTAAGAGGGTTCATCCCGAAAGTTGGCAACGTCGCATATAGCTGTCAAATGTTTTGCTATTTTTATTAATTTCTCAATATTGCTGAATTAAAAAGGAAGATATCAATCATTCTATTGTCATCTAGATACGGGAGTAAGTACGTGTCTAAGAGGCTGCCGCCCTGGCCGCTGATGGTATACGACGGGCTCGTCTATTCTGATTCATGTCCCGGGAGCCCCGCATACAGGTATACTCTGGTCATGTCATGAATCCATATCCATATTTATAATATTATAAATGCGAAAGTAACTCTGTCTGTCTGTCTGTTACCTCTTCACGCTTCAACCGCTGGACCGATTGAGATGAAATTTGGCATGGAGATAGTTGGGGTTCCGAGAAAGGACACAGGCTACTTTTTATCCCGGAAAATCGCATAGTTCCCGCGGGAACGTGATAACCGAATTCCACGCGGGCGAAATCGCGGGCAGAAGCTAGTCAGCTTATAATGGTACTAGAGTCTGCCCGCGACTTCGCCCGTTTTTTTTCAAAACGCTTTCATTTTTTATTATTATTTAAAAAGCACCACCAACAGTCTCAACGCATAGTTGATGGTTGTCTCAGCACGCACACATGTGTTGAGAGTGTTGGTGGTGCTTTTTAAATACATTGAAGCGTTTTGAAATGTGAAGGCGCGGGACTTTAGATAGTAGAAGATCTCTACCTATGTGAGAAATTAATAATGTAAAAATAATTATCGTTAGCCGACCACCAACCTACCATTATTCAGAGAATCGGGTAAAATAAACCTGTACTAAATTTAATAATTTAAACGGAACAAGCTGTTTGAATTTTTAAAATTTTAATGATTTTGAATTTGATTTTGTTATTTAATTATGCGTCAAATGATTCAATTTTAATAATTTGATTAAACATCATGCTATTCTTCCCACAACGTTTTTATAGAGTGTCTTATTTTGCAGTGCTCGGAATAGGTAGTGCCTATTTACCTAAACTTCAGATGAGGACCTAACTAAGAGTGGTTACAACCACCAAAAAATATTATTTATTAATATTGTTCGCGGGATTTCCTGGGATTCATAAGAGTACCTAATCGACATATAATCAGACTCGCGTCAAATTATTAGTAAAATTCAATAGTTTAATTCAGAAAAATGCGTGTAATATCTTCTATATATCTATATATCTGTAATATCTTCTATATTATAACACAATGCAAAAAAAATAAAGGCCAAAAAAATAAATTTCGGGCTCATTTTGATGTTCGACGACGGCCACTTACGAGGTCGACTTTTAAGTTTTCAACGTAACCATTCAAACTATCGGCATTAAACAAACAGCATTTAGTTAATAATTTGATCCCGAGTCTGAGTATATGTCGATTAGGTACTCTTATGAATCCCGGGAAATCCCGCGAACAATAATAATAAATAATATTTTGTGGTGGTTGTAACCACTCTTAGTTAGGTCCTCCTCTGAAGTTTAGGTAAATAGGCACTACCTATTCCGAGCACTGCTTATTTGTGTGTTCTTGTGTCGAAGTGTTTTTTGTGTTTCTGAAACACATTCGGATAAATTAACTGAGAAATGCAACATACCTGCATATACGAGTATTTATACCTTTCGTAATTACTGACACAGAAGGTAGCACAGTAGACTCGTTCGAGATTTTTTTGGTTTTCTTCTTGATATGAAACCATAAAAGGGGTTGCTCAACGGCTGTCGTCTAAGATGGTTGAGTTTTGTTGTGCTTCCCCATTTTTACATGATTTGTCTTTTATACCGTACATTTATCAATATTACCGTACACTGTTCGGCCTGTAGGCCAATTACTTGACACTCGAAATTGTCTTGCATATAAGTAGACAGAATCCATTATTTAAAGAGAAGAAGAAGAAATCATAAAATGTCAGTGTCCATGGGCCGCAGTGACCGCTTACGATTAGTTGGCCTGTGTGATAGTTTGCCTACTATATAATAATACATTAAAAAAAACATCTTTTATAGGTTCTATCCACTATACATACTTACAAATCGTGTTCGCTCTAACCAGTGTTGAATCGAGTTAAATCTCTACCTCTTATGGAATGTCACGTTAGGTACATTCCCTTTACACAGCAAAAGTATTCGTTACTTTATATTATTACATCTTCCTTTATATTATTTCGCAGTAAATAACACACTAGGCAATGTATGTTCAAAGCGTGGAGCATGTGTTATTGAGCATATAGTCACTACAGCAATTAAATCATACCTACATATGACGTTTCCATTTTCATTTGCACGCGCTGAAATTGCTAGAACTTTGCTGCGTACCTACAACTTTAGGATACATAGAGACGTAGGTATACAATCTCTAAACAATTGCAATTTTTATTATTCTTTTTAGTTATACAGATTTAGATAAGTACTGTCATTAATTAATATATTCATAAATTTTTGTACCTAATATAAGATCCATCTCTAAGATCTTACATTTAAGTTTAAGTTAGGGACTAAGTATACATCCCTTAATTGTAATTTTAGTATGCACCTAGATATGTATTTTTATACATATTAATGTAAATGTAATGTGAATCTGTATGTTTAAATTTTGAAAAAAGGCCTTTTGCTGAGTTTGTTGCGGCGCTTCTTCTCAAGCAATGGGTCTAGGGAGCGCTGGTAAATTCATTTCTGTTACCTAATTTCATTAAAAAGTGACGTGTACCTAAAAGTGCCCAGATGTGGCCTATTTGCTGAATAAATATTTTCATTTTCATTTTCATACATACCTCTACGCGTTCTCATTACAAGTTGTTGTTTAGCAAAGCGAAGCGACGTGAAAGATGGAACAACGTTTTCTGCCTCCTTCTGCCGCCTTACCTCGGGGAGGCGAAGGACCCCGTGCACGGCGGCCTCCTTGTAGACCGCGGGAAGCTCATAGCGCTGTACTTACAGGTAAACTTATATTAATTTTCATTTAATCCTTTGCAACCATGGTATTTATTAGATGGTACAGAAGTTTCCAGTACATTCATGGACCCTAGAGTACTAGGGTATAGGAAAAATAACAAAAGAAATACATGCCATTTATCAAGTAACAGTAAGAGGAAAAAAATACAAATATATATTTAACTTCTACTTATTATTTAAAAGTTAACCGTGTCTGTTCATCCTTAGTTGTCTTATTTTAATAAACAAAATTCTAACCTCCTTCGTGATAAAGTATATTTCGGCTTCAAAGCGCACACAAACATACATGCTAGCTAGCTACATACGTGCACTCGAAAAACGTAACCCTCCTTCTCGCACAGTCGGGTAAAAAGGCGCAGTGAGCTCTTTATATAACCGTCGTTGAAGCCGTCGTGGCGTAGTGGTTCAACCTCCGCCTCTCATGCTGAGGGTCGGGGGTTCGAATCCGGCTCGCACCTCTGAGTTTACTTATGTGCGAAATTCAATTTGAATTTAACACTGTGATTTTCGGTGAAGGAAATCATCGTGAGGAAACCTGCATGAATATGCGAAGTAACGTGTCCCCAATGTTTTGGGCCCGCGTGGGGACTACAGCCCAAACCCTCTCGTGATGAGAGGCGGTCTGTCTAGCAGTGGGTCTAGCAGTGGGACTAAGTAGGCTGTTATGTTGGGTGTATATACCTAACGGTGGATGGGAAAATAATCAAATCATCCTTAAAGTTTAAGTACGTTAATTTCAAATTCAAATTGCCTATTGCATTTTAAAGAACCTATGTAATTTCATTGAAAGCTTAAATGAAATTATAATCCCATTTTCGAGTACCTAATTACTACGACATTTAGTATTAAAATCTGTGACAGAGAGTTTAAAACATTATTTTAATAATTATCATCTTTGTTCGGATGCCTGCTGAAACTTTAACTTGCGAAGCAGGAGGGATGTTCAAAGCAAAGTTGAAACAGTTAACAACAATTTTATGTTATAAAATCTGTTCAAAACTTGAAATTACGATGAAAATGGTTACCTAATTAAATAAGATCTTCAAAAATTAACACCATTTACTGTTTCAAAACTTCTTAATAGTAATTTCATGAACGATGTTTATATTTAACTACCTTCTGCCCGCGACTTCGTCCGCGTGGAATTCAGTTATCGCGCTCCCGCGGGAACTATGCGCTTTTCCGGGACCAAAAGTAGCCTATGTCCTGTTGTAGTCCTTTCGCGAGACTCCAACTATCTCCGTACCAAATTTCATCCAAATCGATCCAGTGGCTGAAGAGTGAACAGGTAACAGACAGACAGAGAGAGTTACTTTCGCATTTATAATATTAATATGGATAAATAGATTTAGAATGAAATAACCTATAGGAAACGCACGTGGCCAATTTGATTTATTTACTTATTTTTCGATTCATAGCCAAAAAGAAGTTCGAGACTTGCAAATTATTCTAGTCAGCAATTTACTTCAAACAGATTTTTTTTATTCGTCGCTACCAATCGTACAGGTTAACCCAACTTAGAAGGCACGTGGATTAAGCAAAAATGGACTCTGCGTGAGCGGCTTAAGTGCTTCGTCACGCGCCTTCTAAGTTGTGTCCTGCTGTACATTCGCTCGATTGGATAGCGCGATAGCAGTAGCCTTTCGGTTACCTAAGTTACAAAATCTCTTTTCATTTTCTCCTCTATCTGTTTCAATATCAAAGGTTAAAATATGTTTGCACGTTTCATTTCATTTCATTATTAATAGAAATTATGTTTTTTTGGGAAATAAATTATATTGAACCATAAAATATATCTTATTCACCATTATAGTTTATTTAAATAATAACAACATGGTACCCCAGAGGTTTTAAAAGGAACAGGGGGAGACAATATAAAAGATGGGATGGCGAAATTGTGGAAACGGCCGGCAAAACATGGACCAGAAAGGTCACTGATAGGGAGGAATGTAGGAGACTGGGGAAGGCCTTTGCCAGAAGGCACACAGAAATAAATTTAAATTTCGCTTACAGTAGTTTAATTTTACAATATAATACTTAATATTTTATTGTAAAATTTTCTGAAAAGAGGCTATAAATAAATAAATAAAATAAATAAATAAAAATAAAATACGTCTATTTTCATTCCGTACCTGAGTAGTATAACACTGTAACCGCTAAGTATCCTCAATTTGACAGGAGAAACATTTTTGTCTGAAAATGACGCTACTGCGAAGTTTAGGACGGATTAAGTTTTAATAAAACTTCTTAGTACTTTAGGTATTCGTTCAAAAATTAATAGAACATCACACGGTAACTGCAAACTTAACATCAAAATGCCTCGACTTGAGTAATGTTCTTACATCAAAATGCATTCGAGGATCTCGGTAATTATTTCGAATTTGGCAAATCCGGTTTTTCATGGCTCGCTACATAGCTCAAAAAGTTTAGTAGATACGATAGGTACTTTAAGCCCAAAATCGTAATACAATGTAGTTACTGTGTTATGCTTCTGATGTACGGCACTGCATATTGACGTCAGTGAACGATATCCACGCGTCCTTTTATTAACTACATAGGTGCCTACGTTGCTATTTTTGTCTGCTTTATGGCGTAGGAGGCAAATTGGCATGTTCATAGACTTACTTTATATGTGTAGGTAAGGTATATCTATCCATCTGAGCAATTTGACATGTTTTGTGTAGGAGGAGAGGCGACCGTCGGGTCCCCAATCAGCGCAGTATACCGGCGTATGGCGGCTTCTCCCTTGGGTGTTGGACGTGGCTCGAGAGCCCGAAGATTTGGATTCGTTCCGATTGGATATGTAAAAATGTAGCCGCATCTTTTGCAGGTATTTGGGTTGTTTAGTAAGCAATAGAGAGGTGGCATAACATGGTACGAACGGTTCTTTTTGCTAAAACTGTTTGTAGACGTTTGCGTTATAAATCACTTCTATCATAGATATTGTATACTCAAATTAACAGTTGATATAGAACCGTTCGACGTGTTCTTGAAATCTTATTGCACAGTTATTGTAAATTTTGACGGAAATAAATTTCTCGTAAGTAGGTACTTATTGTACGCGTTCGATGCGGTGACGATTTCGATGATATTTGGTATATAGGGGTTTTCGGGGGTGACAAATCCATCTAGCTAGGTCTCACCTGGGAAAACGCATTTTCGCATATTTTCACCCGAGTAGCGCTCGGTTGCCCAAGTACTAAATAAATAAAGATACAAAGAAATCAGGAAATATTCAAGATTAGCACTTATAAATATCCTCCGGAAACCAATCTCCGTGAAGTAATAAACAAAGTTTGCAGGCCTTTAAGGCACACCGAGCGCGGGTCGTGAGCGACGCGCGCTGAGCGTAGCTTCACGCTGTTTGTAATCAATGGAAACCAAAAGTACAGCACCACACAGAACGCGGTTTGAAAGCCATCCCGCGTTCAAACCGCGACGCTGACGCCGCGTTTGGTGTGGCCGAGACTTTATGGTCCGATCGAGTTCCGAGAATACTCAATCCCCGACGCTTGATTAAATTTTAGGTGTTTGTTTAAATTTCAGATTGCTGATCTCTTGATTTATGTTTTCATATTTGGCGCAAACATTGCAATTGGATTTACTGTTTTGATGTTATTTTTTATATCTTTTTGTGGGTATTATTTGATGTCTAATTATTTTAGCTGCTGTGTAACGTTTTTATTTATTAGGTACCTACTTACTTTGATACGATGTTTTGTCCTCGAAAACTAAGCAAATAATTTTGTAAATTATACTACCTATTATACATTATGAAAATATGAAATACATATTTTAAATTGACTCCAAGTTATAATATTTTGATGACCATTTTATAAATGGTCTCGCCACCGGTACCTACGCTTGAACCTTCCTAATGAACCTCCTGTCTGAACCATCTATCTCTGAAGACTATGAAAACCACATAAAAATAAGTTAATCACAAACTACATAATTATCACACTATAGCTAATAGGAACTATCGTAACAATAGCAACATTAGCAACACGCACCGCCCCGCACCAACACAAGTTACCTCACACCGCCCGCGGCGAACGTGTGCTCTTTATGGCAAAACCGGTTGGAACGTGCACTCACGCGCACGTATTTGTACCTACCTACAACATAATATTTTAGTATGCACGTTGCGTTCTGTTTTATGGAGTGTCGTGGGTGTGCTAATATATAGGTAGACAGACAGACGCGGCGGGGGACTTTATAATAATATTATGTACTTATTGATGACGGGAATTTATATTAGGAGAGATTTCTAAACCGAAATATGATATTTGCTAGTTGATGTTTATAGTGATGTGATGTGGCTAAGGAGCATCGTAGTTCGCGTTAGGCGATTTACAAGACAAATCAATGTTTACCAACGAATATTTTAAATGTAAATTTTAAATAATAGTATGTGACATGCTTTTAATACGATCGTAAGCTATAATAAAATACGGATATGGAACGGAAAGATAAATTATTCCATTTTGTATAAGATCTATTTTTTTATAATCTCATTTAATTTGCATATAAATATTCGATTTCTAGCGACTTACAAAAATGCCATGAAATCTTAAAAATTAAAGGACATAGGACGTTAAGTATCCTTTTTCTAAATCCCATAAATTGTTTCATTTATATCACGATGAGTACCTAACACGTTTTTAGGTTTGGGGGGGGGGGATAATTGTTTTGTTTGAGCGATAAATGAAACGACTCAGTAGAAACTTAGAGAGACTTTACTTATACTTAAAGCATCAAAGTAAACTATAAACATCACGGAAATCGTAGGTACATACATAATCGCACACAAATAATGCTCCAATTGTATTTTGCAATGTGCCAACACAGATGAAATGTATTTGTTAAAGTGATTTTTGTAGTCAAATTTAATACATCGTCCATACATCACACATAATCTCAAAGAAAACTTGCAAATTTTCAAATGCAATGTTATTCTCAGATAGGAATAGAGATATTCTCAAAGGCGAAAATCTATTTGTACTATTTACCATTTGAACCGCTTATCCCTTGGTTTATCTCGTTTCGTTCAGCAATTCACCACATTCTAGATATTACCGTACAGTCGGGCGACGAAGTCGTCTTGCTCTTGACAGAGCAATAGGGGTGAGGTACTTACTAGAGGAGTGATTTTTTTGGAATTGAAGAGGACCTGCTTTATTTTTTTATACTGTACCGCTATGACCAATATTTATGCCAGGTGCATTTGTGAGGGGCTAAAAGCCTTGTACGTAACTTCATAGTGAGATAAATATAAAGACAAGAAGCCTCGGATGTATAAAGGGATGACGAAAACTTTTATTTCCTTAGTCTATCGGGAAGATTATTGAAAATTATTGGACACGTAATTTTTCTTTTTTCACGTAATCAAACTTATACGGAGATATATTGAGTTGAAATGTCGTGTGACGTAACGGTTAGGTACGATTTATACCTAACGGTGACGTAGTTCGCCCCCACTCTCCAACTTTAACGCGTTTTAACTTAGTCATTCTTTGTTAATTTGATAAAACAAAAATACGTGTCTAATATTTTTTTATTACCTGACTGACGGACTAATTAGAATTTCGATTTCTTCACCCTGTCGTCATCCCTATTGACACTACTCGCTCCAGAAACCAGATATACTTATTATCTCCATGTACTGAGTTTTCACGCAGGCTGTACCCCGTTCCATTGACAAACCACAGACCTTATTAACTCAAACCAAGTTTCAACGGAGCGCAAAGCTCAAATCTGCGTGCAGAACATATAAAAACGCTTTGTGGTTTTATTATTATTAGTTCAAGGTAAATCCAATTTTTGCTGTGCAATACAATAACACAGTGACATTTTCCAAATAAATTTTGTAAGAGGTAAAATTACTGGTGACTTCGCTATGGATTATTAAATCTGATTTTACTCATTATTACACTTTTAACATCATTAAATGATGTTAAAAGTGTAATAATGAGTAAAATCAGATTTAATAATCCATTTATACTCGATAAACGGGATAAATAGAAAACACCCTATCATATGTATAACATAGTACCGACTGCCCTCCTTTATGTAAGTATACAATAAAATCGGTTTGTTAAAGTACACTCAAGTGATACAGATGATTGAGGTCACACGCATAGACATCTTTACCACAATAATTTCCTGTAATATCGAATACGAATGAAACTTTGACATATTTACTTTGATGGTTGAAAGATATTGATTTTATTTAGGTACTTATTATCATTACATCTCGTACCTAAGGAACTACGGGTATACATACAGCCGTATAGTAGCAAAATTCCAACCTACGCCTTGACTCAGTGAAAAATATGGCTTGAATTGACACTGATAGACACATCCATCAATGAGGAACCATAAACAATTCAGACGCCTCGCAGAATGATCGCGGCTCGTCAATCATCGAAGTATTTGTGGCTCATGATGTTGTTGATCCATGCCACGTAGCCAGCGGTGCGTGTGTATATGCCGTACTTGCCCCGTTTCCCGCAGCCGTCGCCAAAGCTCGTGATCCCCTGAGAAGATCAAAGTACCCCATAAATATAAGGTATAGTATAACTGAACTTGGAATTTACTGTCCTTAGGTTGGAGTTATAGGAACTGTGTAGTTTATAGGCTTTAAGAAATATCATTTTTGAATTGCCGTTTTAATTGATTGATTGGAAAATTTGCGCGGTGAATTAATTGTTTGTATAATTTTCCATGGATCAAATTTTGTATTCGTCAGACCGCGATGATGATAATGATGAATGACGAACGTAGCGTAGCGGGCGTACCGCGTCACCGGTCCGTGAGTGTCAGAATCTAAAATTGGGTGTTAAGGCCCGCGGGCCTAGTGGGTTGAGGGCTAGGGTGACCCTATATATCAAACTATCAGTGTATATATCACTACCTGCAAATAGTAGCGCATGTCCCTGTCGCGGCAGAGTAGGGGCCCGCCCGAGTCGCCGGCGCAGGAGTCGCGGCGGCCGCGCCCGGCGCACACCATGTTGTCCGTAATCGCGTACTGCCAGTACGAGCGCCGGCACACTCCCTGCTGGACCGTTGACACCTGTTAACGTGACAGTTGGATAAGAATGTAAATCAGTGGCAAAGTGCCTTGTAGCAGACCCCATTTGAACCAAAAAAAAATGTAAATCAGTCCAGCCATTTATGATAAAACGTGGGAATAAAGAATTCATACCTATACTGCGTCAAGCAAAACGATGATATTTTAAACACATTAAGTATCAGTTATAATAGTAGTTAGTTATCGATTCTAAGCATGTTTTTTAGGTTTTTAATTTTTTTCGCGTGGGGACTATTATAGACCAAACGCTCTCGTGATGAGAGGAGGCCTATGCCCAGCAGTGGGACGCAAAATTGTCTGTAGTGGTGGTGGTGGATATATATAGATATAAATATAATTATGAAAGATGATATTATACATATATAGATCATAGATATACAGAGATTGCGATTGGAAAAATTTGCGAAAGAGCCCATTCGTGTTCATAAAAACTCCTAAGTGCCGGGGCGGTTTGGCGGGCTTCCATCGACATAGCATAGCTCGTGTTCTTTTTTTTGTTTTTGGCAGAGATTGGATGTATAGGATGTAGGTACCTATCCATGATAATATTCATACAGCCAATGCCCTTAGCGAAAATACGATTCCATTTTAATTTATTTTAGCGAATTAGAGATCCAAATACCTACTTACTGATTAAATTTATAACTTTTATAAGGTACAGCTCCTGCCCGCGACTTCGTCCAAAATAATCTTCCCCGGGATTACAAGGCAAGACGTAAAACTTTTGACAAACCACGGGCGGTAATTCGTAAAGCCCTAGATCGCATATTTATGGCCCTCACCTTCGGTTCGGGCCACAAATACCTGCGATCTGGGACATTAACGAATTCACCGACCTAGGTCTGTCTGTCTGAACGACTAGGTAAGTATTTAAATAAAATGCAAAATTAATTTATGTACCTTTTAGAATTTTGCCGCTATGAACTATTTTGCTGAGTATTCACGCTGTCGAGTCACGATGAAGTATCGGAAATTACCTGCCTATGGTGCCTATTAATTTAGTGGTATCAGGTTACTGATAGACAGCTTTAAATCTACTCTAAAGCTCTCCTTATCCGAGCGTTTGATAGTTGAATAGGGGGATAGTTATCCCTTTATTTAGATATCTAAAGTCGCTGTCTTGTCAGGACAGGTTGTTGGTGCATCCATACAAATGTAAATGTGAAAGTGTTTGTGTTTATTTGTCCTTACTTCGTCAAAACGGCATGCATGACCTGTTTTGATGAAATTTTGCATGGAGATTTATGACATCTAGGGTAAGTAGTTATTTCCACGGGTTATGGTTTTCCGTACAAAGTGATCCGATTTCATTGCTGTTGACTATCTTTGTTTAAATTTAAAGTATCGTCAGGTCATACTCAAGTCCACGCGACCGAAGTCTATCGTACCCATGGGGTGTACTACGCCTTTTCACATAAGGATGTTTGCTACAAACTCTACAGCTTCTTTCACTTTTATTCCATTTCGCATATACATGCCCATCAGCTTATATTATTAGTTTTGACCTGTCCCATAACTGAACATTTCGAATTGCCACCGAAAATAGCTTTGTCGAACGAATGCCTCCAAAGGTGGAGACTTATTGCCAGGGTGCAAAGGTCATTGCAAAGTGGTCGTGGTTGCAACACTCTGTCAAGAGTGTGCGACTGAAAAGAGTTTACATTCAATCAAGTTCAGGATAATCACGAACTTGATTCGACTTAAAAATAAACTGAAACTTTTTCATGAACCCTTTAGGCAGAAATACCGAAAAGGTAAAACTAAAAAAAAATGTTGTCGATTATGTATTTCACCTGTGCCTCGTGCAATATGCGGGTGCCGCGCACATCGGTGGCGCGTTTCTTGCCCCACCCGAGGATGACGCAGCTGGTGTGCGGCGCGAGCGCATGGCTAGCGTCCGGGAGGCACGCGATCCCGTGGCCGAGGTCCGGTCGGGCGGGACCCGGCAACCTGGTGCGATGAAGTGCATTTCATAATCTATCTATCTATACTGTAAAAGGGTAATTTTTAGGGTTCCGTGCTTAAATGGTAAAACGAGACCCTATTACTAAGACTCCGCCGTCCGTCCGTCTTTCATCAGTCTCGCCAGCCTGTGCTCTCATGAACCATGATAGACAGTTGAAATTTTCACAATGACCTACCTATTTCTGTTACCGCTATTACAACATAATTAGTAATAAAAAACTGAATAAAATAAATATTTAAGGGCCTCCCATACAACAGACATGTTTTTTTTTTGCCGTTTTTATAGATAGTAACGGGAGACGTTCGTGCGCGAGTCAGACTCGCACTTGGCCGGTTTTCAATTGAGTATTATGTATATGTCCCTGTTAGCACAATAGGGATGACGACAGGGTGAAGAAATCGAAATTCTAATTAGTCCGTCAGTCAGGTAATACAAAAATATTAGACACGTAGTTTTTGTTTTATCAAATTAACAAAGAATTACTAAGTTAAAACGCATTAAAGTTGGAGAGTGGGGGCTAACTACGTCACCGTTAGGTATAAATCGTACCTAACCGTGACGTCACGCGACATTTCAACTCAATATATCTCCGTATAAGTTTGATTACCTACGTGAAATCTTTTTTCACGTAAAAATACGTGTCCAATACTTTTCGATAATCTTCCTGATAGGACTAAGGAAAAAAAAATTGTCGTCATCCCTATTATTTCAATAAATAAATTCATATTTAGATTGAAACAAAAATTAATACTACTGAACTGAACAAACTACATACTTAACCTGTAAACGATCCGCTAACATTAGATTTCCGTCCCACAAAATCGGTACTCGTCCTTTTTACACTTGAATCGCTAAAGGTCCTTCCGGAAAATAGACACGGATTCGTCTTGACATGTAAATATTTATCGGCACAAAATAAATCAACCATCGCCATCTACTATTATGGCAAAGACCTTTCGAAATGTATGCAAATACCTAACAATGAGAACGACAAAACGCTTTTCCATTCTTAATAAGGTCTAAGTACGTAGATAGTATAAGATATATTAGGTATTTTTTGTTATCCGACCTACATTTGTATATTATTTAGATGTCTAGAGCAAACTTTTAATTACACTCCCACCGCAAAAGCACGAAAAGCTACTGCAACTTCGAAACTCATTCATTGTTTAGTAGCTAGCGAGGGAATCCAGCTATGTCACCCAAGGTACCTAAAGACCTGCTTATACACTCTGCTTTTCACTCCTCCAATGAGAAAATTAGTAGATACCTTCATCGTTGTCATTAAATTAAGCACGGAATTAAATACGGAAAAGGAGCTGAGTTTTTGAACACAACTTATAACCATCTCCATGAACGCGCTACTGAAACTTGGGTACCTATTTTAAAAGGGTTTATTCCGAAAGTTGGCGACTTGTCAAATAGCTGTAAAATATATCGTTGTTTTCATTAATTTCTGAATATTACTGGATGACAACATGAATAATCGCTCTCTATGGTTGAATAAAACATTAAGTATGGATTGCAACAATTATCATACCAACACGAACTTTTAGTATTATGGAAGTAACATCCTTTGAAAACTTTACATCGCATTTTCTATGCATATTAATGTAATCTTATCATTTGAATGCTTAACCAACAAATTTAAAACGAGACGCGTCATTCAGCCATAGAATGATAACTTCTATTTCAATTCAGTAATATTGAGACATTTATAAAAACAGCTAAACATTTGACAGCTATATGCGACGTTGCCAACTTTCGGAATAATACCATCCGTAGCACTCACCGTAACATGGCGACGTCGTTGACGACAGTGTCAGGGTCGTACAGGGGATGGATGACTGCCTCTTTGACCTTCATTTCCACCTCCCCGTGGTTCCGGATAAGGAGATCGTGCTCGCCCAACCGCACGTACAGACGCTTGCGCACGCAATGCGCCGCGGACACCACCCAACGCAGCGATATGAGAGTCCCACCGCAAAATGCTTCCTAGAAAAGAGGACGTTATTTTTACCAGAGCCCGTAATTATCATGAAAGAAAGGATGTTCGCCTCGAACGAGGTCGGGTTTGCCCCGCTGCACCTTACGTATGTATCTACTACTACTACTTTAGCCTATTTGCGTCTCACTGCTGGGCACAGGCCTCCTCCATCACGCAAGGGTTTGGGCTATAGTCCCCACGTGGGCCCAGTGCGGATTGGGGACTTCACACACATCTTTGAATTACTTCGCAGATGCGTGCAGGTTTCCTCACGATGTTTTCCTTCACCGAAAAGCTCAGTGGTGAATTCAAATTGAATTTCGCACATAAGTAAACTTAGAGGTGCGAGCCGGAATCGAACCCCCGACCCTCTGCACGAGAGGCGGTAGGTCGAACCACTAGGCCACCACGGCTTTTTTTACGTATGTATAATATGAAACATTTCTCATACAAAGAGCAACATTGGTTATTAACTTATTATTGTTGCAAGTCTCGGAACTGGCCTGAATTATCCCGACAATCAGTCGAATCCAAATATGGATGGCCTTTATCATGGCATTAGCATAAAGTCGTTTCCCGAATACTAAACGAAGCCCTGAGCCCTGCGTAGGCCGATATTTATGCTCGCACGATCATTGTACTCAAATTTGGACCTATTTTAGGAATAATTTCACAGTCAGAGTAGCGCATTGAGGCATAAATTACACACTGAAAACCTAGAAAAACCTTTTAAATTTGTCAAATTATTACCAAGGTGTTGCATGAAAGTTATTTATAATGCTAAAAATTTTAGTGTACTAGGCATGTACTAAGGTAATTGAAAACAAGTCACACATTTTGCTTTTTTATTAAAGGTATATTTTTAATGCACAGAAAGGCAGCTTTATGCAAATGCAAATAACCCTGAAAAGGGTTTAATTAAACTCAATCGGCTCTGAATTTTCTGCGGAGTGGGTACATAGGTAGGTATGTAAAGTATTCGACTTCCCATTCAATGCGGATATACTTAACTGTTGACTACTAGGTGAACAATTTAAGCTTTTGTGATATGAAGTATTTTATTTGTAACGATAGTTCCTGTATTCTGTTATCAAGAATATGGAAACTTGAATCTTGAAGTTGGAGTTGTCCAACTCCAGATACTTTAACACTATGGACAATCTCAACGTGTATCTACCTAGTGTTTGTAAAAAAAGTTGCATGGAAAAACGTGGTTTCGGTTAATTTGTTGATTTTTTTAGAATGAAGAGTTTTTTAATATATTATTTTTTTGGGTGAAATTTACGACTTCCGAAAAAAAGAAATAAAGCAAAAGAGTAATCTCCTTCCAAGTCTACACACTTAGACCATCGTTTCTCCAGACCACGAATTCCTTTAAAATAAAAACTTTTTCTTGACCCTCCAAAAATGCCTCCACAGCGGCCATTACCTCGCCATCATTTAAAAATTTGTTGCCTCTAAGATCTTCCTTCAGCCGTGGAAAGAGATAAAAATCGCTGGGGGCTAGGTCTGGCGTATGGGGGGTGTTCCAGCAATTCGAACCCTGAATCACGCATGGAAGCCATCGCAACGCCGGCCTATGGGGCGGTGCGTTGTCCTGGTGAAACAGGATGCCAGCTCGAAGTTTACCCCGCCGCTTTTCTTTGATTGCCTCTCTCAATCTGCGTATTTGGTCAGCGTAGTAGGAGCCCGTAATAGTGGTTCCCTTTTCCAGGTATTCGATCATTATGACTCCCTCAGCATCCCAAAACACTGAAGCCGTGACCTTACCAGCGGAGCTTGCTACCTTGAATTTCTTCGGTGTAGGGGAAGACGCTCGCTTCCAGGTCATGGATTTTTGTTAGGTCTCAGGATCGAAATGGTGGATCCAAGACTCGTCCATGGTTACAAACCGACGCAAAAATGTTTCGGGATCAGTTTGATATTTGTCAAGATTAGACTTCGAAATCTCACATCGTATTTTCTTTTGTTCAGCCGTTAACATTCTAGGCACCCAACGAGCGAAGACTTTTTTCATGTGTAGTTCATCAGTTAAGATTCTTTGAATGCTGCCATACGAGATGCCTCTGAGCTCAACTAGGTGCCTGATAGTCATCCTTCTATCTGTTAAAACGAGATTATGAATTTTTTCGACGTTTTCTCCAGTAATGTCGTCAGATGGACGGCCTTCGCGATGTTCATCTTGAGTGGATGTTCTTCCCAAGTTAAACTCCTTTGACCACCGTGCCACTGTGGAATACGGTGGAGCGGACTCGCCCAGTGTTCCCATTCATTCAGCGTATATATCTTTAGTACACATTTTTTTCAAACAGAAGTATTTAATAACCGCTCTCACCTCAGTTTTCTCCATTTTTGCGTTATTGTTCCGACTGCTCGTGAAAAAACAGCTGCAACTCTCTGACAGATACATATTTTTATTTTTTTTATTTTTTATTTACTAAGGAGACTTTATGGCCAGTAACGGCATACCTATTTATTCTAATCCGATTCAATAAGTATTCAGTTATCATTACTTTTGGATCACTCCTCGTAAGTACAACTTCCATGGCCAAATCATCCACGATCATGGAAGTAGTAAATAGTGATGTGGGGTAAGTGCGCCTAAATTTATTTCACCCCTATGCCTTGTAAACAGCCAACTACTAGTTGAGTAATATTTATAGGTTTCGATATATTTATATTAGGCGCACTTACCCCATCCTGGCGCACTTGCCCCGAAACTGACAAATCCATGGAGGTAATAAGTACAACTTCCATGGCCAAATCATCCACGATCATGGAAGTAGTAAATACTGATGTGGGGTAAGTGCGCCTAAATTTATTTCACCCCTATGCCTTGTAAACAGCCAACTACTAGTTGAGTAATATTTATAGGTTTCGATATATTTATGTTAGGCGCACTTACCCCATCCTGGCGCACTTGCCCCGAAACTGTCAAATCCATGGAGGTAAGAAGTACAACTTCCATGGCCAAATCATCCACGATCATGGAAGTAGTAAATACTGATGTGGGGTAAGTGCGCCTAAATTTATTTCGCCCCTATGCCTTGTAAACAGCCAACTACTAGTTGAGTAATATTTATAGGTTTCGATATATTTATGTTATGCGCACTTACCCCATCCTGGCGCACTTGCCCCGACTGACCTTACGTATTTCCTCGCTGTTTGAGAAGAGCATTATATTATATACCTCGGCCGCAATTGAGTCGTCCGGGAATGCGCTACTTGGCGGCCTCTACAATATTGTACTATTTTGTACACTGCCTTGAACTATAGACCGTCCATAGACCACATTCCAGGTCTTATGTTTCTTAATAAGAAATCATAAGATTTCGATTCCCAATTATTGTAAGACAGTAATTGGACGCGTGGGTATTGATATAGCGTGGGCAATGGGCTGACAAACCTGTACCTACATTTATGCCAATGTTGATGATTACCCTCGAAATGATTAGCTTAAATTTGTCAAAAGTGGCGTGATGTAACTTTGAAAGTCACTAACGCTCTGCCTATTTCGCAAGGGAACATAGGCGTAATGATATATATCTATGTATCTACTTTACTCCTTACCTTGTACCGATTGAGGACTGCGACCTGCCAGGGCCACTTGCCGGGCGGCGCGGGCCGGCCGCCGATGATGCGCACCATGTCTCGCATGCGCGCGCGCCGCGCCGCCGCCGCCGACCGGTACTGGCCCAGTTGCCCGCACTCCAGGACTGTAGGAGAGACATCCGTGTCCTCAGGGTGGAACGCCAGCACCGGAGGAGGCAATGTTTGGACTACCGTGTATTCTGGAAATGTATAAATAAACAAGTAGGCAGAGATCAAGTAATATACATACTAACAATACTGTATAGGTAATAATAATAATGAATATTGTAGTGCCCTTACAGGGCATCCATTTGTGAAACTTTTTAAAATAAGAACATCTGCTGGTATAGCCATATGATTGCAATAAAAATTTAATTGAAATTGGATAATTACTACGTAACGGATAAGTCTACGATTTTGTTTTAGTATCATAATTTTGTAATATTTATCTTCTTGCTTATTTGATTTTTTCTTTTAAGTATTCACGTGGGTCCCACGGGCATTTCTCAGGTTTGACATGCAGCCTCTCATGCCTCAGGGCGTGGGTCCAGATCTTAGCTCGCACTTAATTTATAAGTTTATTTACTTATTACCTACGAGAAATTTATTTTTGCTTTTCAGTGAAAAAAAAAACTGTTTGAAAATAGTTACCCGCATCTGCAAAGCAAATTGAGAACCTCCTCGTTTTAGTTTTTTTTTATTTGGTTAAATCTAAGTGTAAACACTATGCTAGGTTATGAAGAGTTAGTATGTACCTATGTGCAAGTTCACCTGGGTCCTTGCGGCGCTGCATGCGCCCCCGGATCCAGCGGTGACAGAAACTACCCTCCAGGTAGCAATATGCACTTTGCCTTATAATCTTGCGACCACAAAAAGCGGGCTTTCGACAGTACCTATAAATAAACAGGATTAAACTTCGACTGCCACTCGAAACGCACGTACTCTCTTTCTCAGAGATTTAAACGCTTAATTACGCTTAAATGTAATGAGATTCAAATCGGTCCCTTGTAAAAGACAATAAAAAAGCAAGGTAGGTAATTCAATTTAAATACGTAAGTAATTCCAACGACCCTGATAACGTCGACTTATCGTTTTAAATCTCGAGTTTAGGATCCTTTGTAATTAAATAAAAGATGTTCATTTTCAAGGAATTATGTAAAGCGAGGCTGAGACCAATTGTTTTTAAACGAACTTTCTTTTATTTAAACCTTTCTTATAGATTATTGTAGATAATTTTTACACGAAGCGTCAGTGAGGCATACTGTACCTAAGCAGAAACTTTGTGATCAAGGTTAGTTTTAGGGCCAAATAACTAGTTCATGGCACTTTACGGAAAATAAGTACTACGATAGGAATGATACCAAACGTTTTTACCGCCGATTTTAGTGCATAAAAAATGTACAATTAGGTAATAATCATTTTTACTCGATAAAAGTTATTTTGATATAAGTAGGTATGAATATTATTTTCTGAAACTTAGTTCGACGAGATAATCCATCACAAAAGCTAATTCATTTATCGTAACAGCTAAGTTGGGTAAATTATCTTGTAACATCTTAATCTCGATCTCGAATGCGTTGCCTACCCTAAGGCCTAAGTTGGAATGCCTCTGTGCCAGAAATTTTACCGGCTGCCTTAACCCCCTACCGGTCCACACAGTGCAAGCACTGCTATTTGGCGGCAGGTTAGCGGGGAAAGACGGTAGTACCACCCCGGACGGACCTAGCATCATGCCCTACCACTATCTAAATTGCAATGGAATGGTAATTACGATAATAATTTCGAATTTTGAGCACTTAAAAGTTCTTTACATTGAAAAACTTCTCAAATAGTGGATAAGTGACAAAAAAGGAAAGGTATATCAAAGGTATGTTATATAGGTACTTAAAGTTCTTGATATTTTTTCGGAATATCTCTTATTTATATTCAGCTCACCTTTTCCTGACTGTGGTACATCTTCGCGAACACGAAGACCAAGTGCTCCAGGCCGAAAACCCTCGAAACCTTTTCTGGACATCTTCATGCACCTCTAACTGTCTCCGTGTAGCCTGTTCAACAGACTAATTCTTGAACATAGGGTACTTGACTAAGGGCATACTAAGGGCTGATTTTTTAATCGTCAAATAAAGTCGTCGAATAGTGCATACAAAATTTGAATTTGTTCAGAAATCATTTTAATTTTGTATGGACTATCTGAAGAATAAATTTTATCTTCTGATAGAAAAATCAGCTCTAAGAAAAAAAATAACGATGAAAATTTGTAAGTTTTAAATATGATGTTGGAATGTTTGAATACACTATTATAATAACGTAATTTTACTCATTTTGTATAGTGGAGGTAATAGGTAAACAAAAAAATGGTATGGATATGGCGCGAGTCACTTTGTGTAGGACTTTCCATACAAAGTAACCCGTTTTCATTGCTGTTGAGTTTATTTTAAAACAATGAAAAAATTTACCTCAATAATGTACTAATTTTTGTTCAAAATACAAAAAATATTTTAGCTGCGGCAACACCGCCGCGCTCTTTTCGTTCTTTACGTTATTTTCTTGGTCTTTAAAATAGCTAGAAAACTGTTATGGCAATGTTGTTGAGCACTTAAAAACAAAACATTTCACCGAGATGGCAAAGAGACATAAAAATAATTCTACTGTTCTTTCCAAGCTTGCAATGAATAAAATTTTAGCTGCATTATTCCGCCGTAAAGCTAATAAAAATTTCAGTACCTACGACGAGTAAATAAATACGTTCTTAAATTACAGGGTGACTTGCAATTCCTTTAAACATATTTGATATAGCTACTGTTCTTTGCAAAGAACTTCATAAATATTCAGTAAGTATTTTAATACAGCAATTTCCTCGCAAAGCACGTTTTCGTAAATGCAGGAATGAGCGAGACCATCGTACTTTTTTACTTATAGGTAACTTATATACCACCACAACAGCTACTTACGTCCCGCTGCTGGGCAAAGGTCTTCTCTCATCACGATACGGTTTGGGCTATAGTCCCCACGGGGTGTCTCTGCGGATTGGTGACTTCACATCTACTACTACTACTGCCTATTTGCATCCCACTGCTGGGCAGAGGCCTCATCTTATCACGAGAGGGTTTGGGCTATAGTCCCCACGCGGGCCCAGCGCGGATTGGGGACTTCACACACATCTTTGAATTGCTTCGCAGATGCGTGCAGGTTTCCTCACGATGTTTTCCTTCATCGAAAAGCTCAGTGGTAAATTCAAATTGAATTTCACACACAAGTAAAATTAGAGGTGTGAGCAGCAATCGAACCCCCGACCCTCTTCATGAGAGCCGGTAGGTCGAACCACTAGGCCACCACGATTTCACATACATCCTTGAATTGCTTACCTCACACTGCCTGTGGCAGTGCAGTCCACAGTAAAACCGGTCAGAACGGGCAATCAAGCACAAACACAGACACACTCTCGCACGTAATTTATACCATAATATTTTAGTGTGCAGTTTAAGTTCCGTTTTCACGGAGTGTCGCGGGTGTGTGCTATTACTAAGGATGTTGCAAATATAGGAAGCCTTACAATTTGCACATTCAGTGGAAGCAGTCCAGATGGCACGTGGCTGGTCTCGCAACTGTAAACAAAGCGTTCGTCAGCACACCATCTGTTTGTAAATAAACTGTATTCCGCATTTCTGCTCTGAAATCAGAAATTCCCCGATGTAACGGAAGCCTAGTCCAATATTGGGTTTCATTTCAACTGGACATTGAAATTCTGTGGCAATGACTGGATGCTGGTGACTGGTTAATAGATATTGAATTTATTTTATTTAATGAAAAAACAAGTTGAACAAAACGAATGACTATTTCATTTTGAACTTAGATCTGACGTAGGGGAGGGCGGGGTTCAAAGTGCCGATTTTACTAAGATGCTAAATAAGATATACACTGTGAAAGTTTTAATAATGCTTTGGAGTTTATCTAATGTAAAATTTAATGTAGTTTTTATAACCGTATGCTTTTTGAAGGTGTATCTAAGATTAATTAATTTAGAGGCTATATTAAACAAAAAGACAGAGTGGCACAATTTACCCCATCAAGGGGCGGGTTGTGCCGATGGTGAGGTAAGTTGGGCCGAATGTATTGCTACAAGTAAAAGCCAGTCAGATGTGATTTAAAAATACAAAACTGATTTTATTTAGCAAATAAAGTATATTTTATCAAAAAGTTAACAGTTTATGACTAATATTAGCCTATACATGTTACGCATTTGTACATCATAATAAGATCAACAAAATAACTTGTCAATGAAGACAAAACTTTAAAAGTTATAACTTAAAAACACCGGCCAAGTACTAGTGCGACTCACGCACGAAGGGTTCCGTACTATTATCTATAAAAACAGGCCAAGTGCGAGTCGGACTCACGTAATAAGGGTTCCGTACTATAAAAACAGCAAAAAAATCATGTCTGTTTTATGAAAGCCCCCTTAAATATTTTTTTCATTCTGTTTTTTTATTATTTGTTGTTACAGCGGCAACAGATTAATACATAATCTGTGAAATTTTCATTTATCGATCACGGTTCATGAAACACACAGCCTGGTGACAGACAAAAACGACAAAAAAAAGTCACGTTAGTTTTATATGAGCCTCCTAAAATATTGATTCTATTCTGTTTTTCAGTATTTGTTGTTATAGCGGCAACAGAAATACATCATCTGTGACATTTTCAACTGTCTAACTATCACGGTTCATGAGATACAGTCTTCTTAGATATACTGCATTGAACCCATTGCTCTCCTGGTTGCGAGTTAGAATAAGAGTCAAATAAGTCAAAGCTATCGTTCTCCTCTTCATCATTTTCCTCTTGCAGAACTCTTCTCTTTGCAGAATTGTCCCATCTTTTCCTCCTTTTATATTTGCTTTAGTTCGTTTCCACTTTCCTTTTCCTTTTTGTTTGTAACTACCTATTTCTACTTTTTTTTCGTGCTAGCCTGTTCTTCAGCTTTCGCTTTCTTTCCTGTGGGCGCTTTCTATCAGTAAGAAGGGCACTTTTCCTATTCTTTGTAAACTCTCATCCTGAAAACAATATAAAAAATAATTATAATTACATGGGGATAGCAGTGCCTTAGACGGCGTTCATTCTGCCGCGGCACAATGAACCCCCGGCTAGAGGCCCTTTTAACCCCGTTAGTAACGTAATAACCTTCAAATGAATTATTAAAAAAGTATTTAACACAGCGTTGTATTACATTAGCCTTACGATTCTTCAATAAATTGTCGAGACTTTATTGAAAACACTCAATACGAAAGCTTTAAAATACAATAAATAGACCAAAAAATACAACCACGAAAATATTTACTTACGTGACATCGGCACGGCACGTGGCAGGGAGCTACTCTTACTGCGGCGCTGACGCAACTAAATTGGCCGCCGATTGTGCGCCTGGGTAAAGCATTTCTCGACGCAATAACAGAATGTATCTATCTTTTTTCTTCTCTGAGTAAATCGCATTGGCACTACCTACCCCCGGCACTTTCAACCCCGCCCTCCCCTAAGTATATAGAAGCTGTATTAATGCTGAAAAGTTTGCTGAAATGAAATTTTCAAGGCTGGTAAACAAAAACTTTGTAGCTCACTTACAGCTGCTTTGAAAAAAGTTTTTCTTCATAAAATAAAAAAAAGCAACCTTACGTGATTTTATTATGGCATTCAGTTTCTTAATCCCTTATTTCAAGGCTTACATAGATACCTATTTCTTAGCTACGATTCTTAATCTCCATTAATCTCTCCACTCTCTATAAATCTACTCACTACATAAAGTAAGCTAAGGAGTGGAATTCTCTACCGGCCGGTCTCTTCCCCGATAGTTATAACTTGGATCTTTTCAAGTCGAGAGTGAACAGGTACTATCTAAGTAAGCATGTATCACCCTCGACCGCATCGTCACTTACCATCAGGCGAGATCGTGGTCAAATGCTTGCTTATAATAATAATAATAATAATAGCGTGTTTATTGAGCAATAATAGTCTCTACACATAAGGACATAAGGCAGCGCCCTTAACACGCTTTGCCGCGCTCCATACTAAATCGTGTCGTGCCTATAATATCGTCCACATATGCAAATCAATCGCAGCGCAGCGTCCACATATGCAGCACATCGTCAATGCTGTCGGACCCCTCACCTGGCCACTTCTACTTGCAGAGAATCCCCACAGGCCCTCAGATGTAAACAGCGCCGGCGCCTCGTCCGTCGCCCCCCGCGGCACTCGCTCCAAACCCCCCATCCCCCGTAACCATGCCCCCCATTTACACCTGTAATTAGACCCAACATTGAAGGACTCATCATCGTTAGATATGGCTTCGCTAATCGGTACAATTTAACGAACGCAGCTTAGTTGACACATGGTCTCAATCAACACACCCTTACACTTATACTCTTATCCCCGACGTTTGGTCATGCAAACTAACTTACTTATCGAATTGCAACCAAATTTTGAAAATAAAACTGACTGCAAAAATACTATTTTTGGACATTCATACGTTATTAACTCGAGAACTACTGTAGAGTTGGTATAGCCCAGCCTACCTGTTCGGATTAGGTACCTATACCAAAATTTTGCTATTGGGAGTATATTATAACACGGGTCAACGTTCAATCGTCCGATAAGTAGTTATTCGGTTTGCTAGTGGTAGCGCCTGGTGCTAGGTCCATCCGGGGTGGTACCACCGTCTTTCCCCGCTAACCTACTGCCAAATAGTAGTGCTCGCACGAACGGTCTTACCGAATCCCAAGCGAACAAAGTCGCGGGCAGAACGAAGTTTTACATTAAAAGCGGAAATTATAGTCACCGCTAAAGTTGCAAAAAATACACTCACCTATTGTACTCCTGTTACTCGCAATCTCAGTGTTCTTTATTTGAATATTCTCTGAACCTTCGTTTACATTACCGCGTAGGCGCAGATCTCGAACTGATTCTACTCCAACCTGAAAAGTATCAATCAGCGCTATAAAGTCACATTTCTATAACCTATTGTGATTTACGACGGCGATTTGTTGCCATTTCGGAAAACTAGGTTGGTCTTTTCACAGCCTCTATTTCCATACAATGGGTGCACTCAATTGATCAACCAAGGCATATTTCAATTTGGCAGAGCGCCAGACGGTTTTTATGGTCGAGGTGCATTGTCAGTTGCAATTCTGGCAATGCATGATCGAGTGACTATGGCGACTAGTGCAGTGTGATGAAGATGAATTAGGATAGGATTTTACAGGGTCCAATTTGACAGTGTTTCAATAAAAAAAAACATCATGTTTAATAAATATGGTAACCCAAACATTGAAAATTATAAAACCTCAGACTTACATCTTACATGTGACGATATTTTATCCACAGAATCAGCTATCGATTCTATGTACTCGTATGTTTTATAGTTTTTTTTCGAGTTGGTCAAAAATTTATTTAGTACTTATGGGATTGATGGTTTGAGCAATACCTGAATCGTATACAAGATTATTATTTTTACCAACTCGCATAAAAAACCTATAAGACACGCCTAACATGGTAGCTGATTCTGTGGGTAAAAATCTGTCTGTTTGATATATCATATCATGGAAACTTCAAAATAGTACTCGGTACATTTAATACCGTATATAAAAAAAACCGTCTTTAATGTCGGTTGTATTAAAAAACGGTGTTCTCTATACGATTTGTCAAATTCAGCCCCTGAAAGTGATGAATGAAACTGAATTAGTTAGGTAGGTACTCACATAATTTGTTCCTGTGATTTCTATTAGTATTAAAATATAAAATCGTAGCGTCCATGTTCGCTTCATATTTTTCGGAGCAGAATGCTAAACCCCACCAGATCTCTGCATCTATACGACAAATCAGACAAGTCAATAATTAATGAAGACGTGAGAAACATACACACAAACAAATAATTTCATTAATTAACCGGGCCTATACGTGTACTCAACGTGAAAACGTCAATGGGCCGAATTAGGGAGCTATAACAAAGTTACGATCGTATTTACTAATTAGGTCGTATTTATAATATCTTGGGACATTTCACACATATTGCCCCAAACTAAGTGACGCTTGAGTTATGGGTGCTAGACAACTATATAAATACTTATATAGAGAAATACGTACATATATAAGTACTTAAATAGCTTTTTGCCCGCGACTTCGTCCGCGTGGAATTCGGTTATAGCGTTCCCGCGGGATCTAAGCGTTCTTCCGGGATAAACACTGAACCCGTGTAAACCGAACTTAATATGTAGCTGGTTTGCTTCCCCGGGACTCGATTGTGCGCGCCATTCATATTGAACTCGGACTATTAAGCATCGCAAACGGATGAATAGAATAGAATAGAAATCATTTATTATATCACAAAAGACACCACCACCAACTTATACTAGGTACAATAATGATAATTCATCATTGTATAATCTTAAGACTATACAATGGTGCCGAAATGTGATACAAAAAGGATGACCAACCACAAGGCCGGCAACTCAGCTAAGTACGCGCTGAATTCATTTTCTTTACGATAAACTTTCCTAAGATATTTATTTAAATTGCATGGTGTAAATGGCAATCATAAAGTGCATGAAAGCTTGAGGTGATTTCAATTGATCCAATTTCAGTTGATGAAGATTAATACTGTATCCCTCTAAATAGCTTTCCATATAACACATTAATGTGGGACCATTTTTATATGGGAACAATTCCTCCATCCATACATCATTTTGTTATCACCTAAAGGGATTATGCAGCGTTTTCCATGAAATTGCGTTTGCGTTAATAAAGGATTTTTTGGAAATTCTAACAAAGTTCATTTTTTTACACTTAGTACCTAGTTTAGAAGATACATACAAAATTTAAATCCTCTTTTTACCCATATAAAAGGGTATTTTCCAAAAAATATCTGTTAGAGCTTATTTATGTCATAAAAGAAACCTTTTTCCTAAATTTCATGTTTCATTCAGTGGTTTATAAGTTACATTACATACAAACTTTTAACCCCCTTTGTACCCCTATAAGGGGGCACTTTGCATATATCCTCCGTAGGTGCTCATTTATGTCATAAAAGAAACCTTTTTAGAAGTTACATACAAACTTTCAACCCCCGTTTTACCCTCTTAAGGGGGGAATTTCCAAAAATCCTTTATTGACGTTCATTTATGTTATAAAAGGAACATCCCTGCCAAGTTTCACATTTTCAAGCTTAGCGGTTTAGAAGTTTCATACAAACTTTCAACCCCATTTTTACCCCCTTAAAGAGGGAATTTCCAAAAATCCTCTCTTAGTGCTCCCCTACGTTTCCCAACGAACCTGCATGCGAAATTTCAGCTCTGTACGACCAGTAGTTTCGGCTCTGCGTTGATCGATCAGTCAGTCAGTCAGTCAGTCAGTCAGTAAGTCAGTCAGTTTCTTGTTATATATATACACGGTGGGTCAGAAAATATGGCAAATAATTAACCCACAGTATCGGCTATCGATTCTAAGTATATTGTATAGGTCTTTAATTTTTTTCGAGTCAGTAAAAAAAAAAATTGTATATGGGATTGGTTGTGTAAGCGACGCCTGAATCCTATACATTTTTTTTTTTTTACCAACTCAAAAAAAATTAAAGACCTATACAATATACTTAGAATCGATATCCGATACTGTGGGTTAATTATTTGCCATATTTTCTGACCCACCATGTATAGAATACTAAACATCCATGCCTCGAATACAAAAAATCATGTTCACCACACAAAGTTTGCCCCCGAACTCACCCGTTTGGGACTCGAACCCGCGACCATCGGAACAGAAAGCAGCTTAGCGTCACTACCGACTGGACCAATCCAGTCGTCATGTATAACCAATCACTCGGGAGATTTGGATTCGATATAGAATAAGGAAAATATAGAATAATTATTAAAGTGGACCCACTTTAATAAGGACAATATATAAAATAGGTTCCACTTTACTGTCCACTATTAATGGACATAATATGGTGAAATAATAACACTTTTGGACCGTATGACCACGGATAGGGTGAAAAAGTGTTTACATATTAACTTCCTTGACTGTACGAGTACTTTCTCTAAATATATTTCCAAGAAAAGCCATTATGAAATTGGGTAAAACATATATATTTAGTTAGGTAGGTATGCAATTTATTTCGAGTAAAGATATCGTGCGTGACATAATAGGCGAATATGTGTCGTCAATAGAAAACAAAAAAGTTCACGCTTTTAAAAATAATGTAAGAAAAACAAACGTAGTTTATGTATTTATGTACTTACCGTAGACAACATATACCTACAGGTAGTCTACATTAAACGAGCGTCTATTTTTATTTATACAGAACGTCTACAGAACTATCTCAAAAACGGCTCTAACGATTTTGATGAAATGTGCTACGAGTCGATAAATCGATTTCTCTCAAGAGATCTATTTAGCTAGGTCCCATAACATAACCGAGAAACAAAATTTTCAGCTATTTTTAATTGCGCAATGCTGGTCGGTAAGAGAATTCCAATCGGACGAAGTCGCGACCAGAAAGCTAGACGGTAATTAATATGGGTCCAATAATTACATGTTTAGGTTAAAATAGCAAAATATTAATAAAAGTAGGTAATATTTTCTTTTTGATTCCTTTTCCCATTTTATAGTAAACTAGCTTTTCCCCGCAACTTCGTATGCGCAGAAATATTAAAAAGTAAAATCCCTATTTTTCCCGTTCCCGTGGGAATTTTGCAAAATCCTTTCTTAGCGGATGCCTACGTCATAACATCTACCTGCATGCCAAATTTCAGCCCGATCCGTCTAGTGGTTTGGGCTGTGCGTTGATAGATCACTATGTCAGTCAGTCAGTCACCTTTGAGTTTTATATATTTAGATTGAATAAAAGTGGAAACATGTGTAAAATCTTAGTAATTAACATTTTTCCTTTATTGACAGGTGTAAAGGTTTCTGAGCTATCAAAGTACAGTTGCGTTGCATTTCATTTTAGTCAATATTAATAATAAATCAATGGTTAATTGGTAGTAAAGTTAAGCTAAGTACCTAAGCTAGATAACAATTCAATTCAATCATTTATTCAGCAAGTTGGCCACATAGCGGCACTTTTACACGTCAGAAAAGAATTTACCAGCGCTTCCTAGACCTTTACCAAAATTTACATGTAATGTATATAAAATAGGGATGTATAGTCCCTAACTTAAACTTAAATCTAAGATCTTAGAGATGTATAGTCTCCAAGGGTCCAGAAAAAATATATATTATGGAGATGGCCTCCATTGTCAAATAAATATAAATTCCATAGATGTCGACAGTCTCAAAATGTCAATAAATAATGAAATACATCATGTATTAAAGCCGTGGTGGCCTAGTGGTTTGACCTACCGCCTCTCATGCCGAGGGTCGGGGGTTCGATTCCGGCTCGCACCTCTAAGTTTACTTATGTGCGAAATTCAATTTGAATTTACCACTGAGCTTTTCGGTGAAGAAAACATCGTGAGGAAACCTACACGCATCTGCGAAGTAATTCAAAGATGTGTGTGAAGTCCCCAATCCGCACTGGGCTCGCGTGGGGACTATAGCCCAAACCCTCTCGTGATGAGAGGAGGCCTGTGCCCAGCAGTGGGACGCAGATAGGCTGTAGTAGTAGTAGTAGTAGTAGTATGTATTAAAGAGTTCATTAATACATGTCAATAAGAACATCTCTAGCTTAAAATGTTTGACTTAGTAATATATTTAAAGCTAATGATTATTTTTAAAAGTCCTTGCAAGCATGAACAGACCGGACCCAACAGACAGCACCCGTTCACGAGCGTGACGCGTATCTCAGCCATCGCCTCCCTCAACCATTTCTTAGCGATGATTGACTTAACTGTTCGTGAGTTTTATGTGGGTAATTTGTTTACCTGTTGTCTTTTATTTATAACCCTAGATTGTTATTTCTAAGGCCGACTTTCACCAACGCTGCTAACATCGGGTAAGCTCTAACTCAAGTTAAATTCATACAAATAAATCTGAGTTGAGCGGTTAACCCGAAGTTAAGACCATCTCTAAGATCTTAGATTTAAGTTTAAGTTAGGGACTATACATCCCTTAACGCATTCACTGCCACCGACGCATATGTGCGTTTGCTAACTTTCCCGCAGTGCCTTGAACGCACATGTGCAATATAATGTAAATCTGTATGTTTATATTTTGAAAAAATCAATCAAATGCGGAATCGCATATGTAGGGTTCCGTATAACTGAGCGTCTCTATGTGATCCCTATTCACAGTTGGTGAAAAAAAAACAATTTAATCACAACACTATAGTAGATTGTTTACCAAGGGACTAAATCAAGCCATTATGACACGAGATCTTTAGCCACCCGAGCAGAGCGAGGGTGGCTATAGTTCGAGTGTCATTATGGTTGTTTAGTCACGCGTAAAATACTCTGCTTTTCACTTTGAATGCGAGGAAAAAAAAACGAAATTCCATACAAAATTACGATATTTATTATAACAAAGTAGATAACCGGCTACTTCCCGATGACCTAGAATCATGAAATTTGGCCAGAAGCAAGGTCTTACAGCACACGTATAGGAATAAATCTGATAACCGTAAATATTATATATTTTGGTGCAAAAAAAGCCAATTTACTAATACAAACTTATCATTTGCGGTTGGCGCAGTAGCCGTGTCTACTTCGCCAACCGCAAATAATAAATTTGTATTGTTAAATTTGCATCATCAAGTTTGTAGGTACGGAACCCTCGGTGCGCGAGTCCAACTCGCACTTGACCTGTTTTTTATCACGTGACGTTTTGAATGATATTTAGCCAACAGATTCAAACTTGAAAACTATTAATATATTTAAAACTAATTGGGTCTCGCATTATTAAGGCACTGGTCCCACCGCGAGCGAGTAAGCTATGAACTATCGGCTATTTTCTAGCTCAAGAAACGAACAAAAGATAATCGCTTTCGTGTAAATAAAAGAGAGAGATATATATTTATAGTTCATAGCTGGCTTGTTCACACCGCCGGCGAAGACACTCTCCCACCGCCCGGCGAGTAAGCGATAATTCCATACAATGTTTACTAGCCGCCCGCTGATTGTCAACTGTTTCTAGTACATAATTTTACTAGTTGATAGCCGAGCTCGCTGATAGTTGGCGGTGGGAGTGGTGGGACCACTGTTTACTAGTTGACCGCCGCGATAAAAGCTATCGACTATAAAACTAATAATAACGAGTAATCGCCCGTCGCACGCAAACACTCGCTTATAGCTCAGCGTCTAAACTAGTAAAACTATACTCGCTTCTCGCCGCTCGCCCACTAGTTTGTGGTTTATAGTTTCACTCGCTTATAGTTTGTAGCCGGCGGTGGGACCAGTGCCTAAATGAATTCACTTTAAATAAAACAAGATACATACATAGGTATTCGTAATCATTAAATCGTGTTTCACGAAATTAAATCGTTTTTTCACGCCCTAGAAATTGTCTCACTGGAAATGGGGATAATCCTCCTTTCAAAAACTCTGTGGTTGGCTGTTTAGGCGGGTTTCCAATGTAAATTAAAAAAAAATTACTTTAGTCCCTAGGCACTAAAAAAGAGCTTTAGTCCCGATGTGCAGAGACTAAAGTAACATTTTAGGAGCATGAGAAGTGAAAAGTACCTTATGACCCTATCAGGCAGGATCGAAGCCGAACAAGATTTTATTGGAAGATTCACATGTCGGAATTGGGAATCATCGTCTGTATAGAATTTATTAATTCATCATAACTATGTACTATTTTTTTAAATCTAAACATACTTCTTTAGCTAGCGGCATCGATGAGGCCATTAGAAAACAAAACACTGGCAACTTGGAACTATTTAGTCATATCATGGACTTGAATGAATATACAAAAAATATTGATATTGATTGAATACTGATTGGTTTAGGATTGATAAAGGTCTTAGACAGGGATGTGTAGCGTCGCCGTGGCTGTTCAACGTGTTCATTGATGACTGCCTAAAGGAATTGAAAGAGAAAGAGTGTGGCTTAAGAATGAATGAGTTACTCGTCAAATGTCTCCTTTATGCGGATGATCAAGTAATACTTGCGTCATCAGCTGAGGAGTTACAAGAGATGGTAACAAGTCTGCATGTGTCATTAGAAAGAAAGGGTATGAAAATCAACGTATGCAAGACGAAAGTTCTGGTTTTTGAAAGAGATGAATTTAGGACGTTGTGTGAAATTATGATAGGGGGTAAGAAAGTGGAACAAGTGGATGAATTCATATATTTGGGTTCAAAATTTACTAGGGATGGAAAGTGTGATGGTGACATAGAACGAAGAGTGAATGCTGGAAATTCAATAAATGGGGCATTGCATGCTTTTATGACTAGCCACAAAGTCTCGGCAAAGGCTCGAGTGGCTGTACATAGAGGTGTGCTAGTGCCGACACTTATGTATGGTAGTGAAAGTTGGGTATGGCAGAAGAAGCACGAAAGTAAAATCAATGCTGTAGAAATGAGAGCATTGCGGAATATTGCAAATGTTAAATTGAGTGATAGGGTAAGGAATAGCGTGATAAGGGAGCGGTGTGGTGTGAAAGAGGATGTAGTGACAAAAATAGAAAAAGGTATGCTATATTGGTTTGGGCATATGGAAAGGATGAATGAGAGAAGACTGACAAAAAGTATTTATATGGCTAGTGTGAATGGAGGTGCTGGAAGAGGAAGACCGAGGCGAATGTTCTTGGATCAAATTCAGGACAATCTGATTAAAGGCCAGGTCAAAAGTACTTTAAACCGACGAGCATGTATGCGGAACGGGATGAAAGTTGAAGAAGCGAGAGAAGTATGCAAGAGTCGTAGCAAATGGAAAGAAGTGGTCTCTGCCTACCCCTATGGGAAAAAGGCGTGATATTATGTATGTATGTGTACAAAAAATATTCGAAATTTATAGCCGGGCGAAGTGAGGGACAAGGGAAACTCAACCTTAGAACGAGAACTTTACTACACGGACGTTCTACACAACCGGGAACAATAAGTGTGCCGCCGTACTGACAAAGTGAATCCCAGCTTAGGGTGGAAGTTCACTGCGGCAGCCACGGTATTGTCCGGATACTCGACACTAAAACGTAGAAGAGGTGAAAGCGTATAGCGTGCTATGTACTTGTTCTTAATCGGAAGGAACTGACAAAATACAACAAATATTTGCATATGACCGCAGGTCACTGTTTGGTGGCAACCAAACGATAGCGCCATGTAATCGACAGCTAGCGCCATCTAGCGAAGACCGCGGCAAACTTGACGTGATACAAATTTGAATTAGACTTTTGTTCTATTCGCTCTAACTAGATACCTAATTTCGCCAGCTTAATAAGTGCTATGGTGGTGTATTCGTGAGAGACGTGGTTCCACTCAAATAGGTTAGGTGACCGTGGGTTCAAATCACAAACCCTACACGCTTTTTTTCTTGTTTTTTATACTTATTAAGTTTTTTTTTCAGTTTTTCAATTTTTTTATTGTTTAAGAGTTAGGAAATCACTTTTTTTTGATATTTATAAAATTTTATCGTATTAATGTACGTAAAGAGCGACGTTCGAAAAAATACGCAACTTTCCTGTGTGAAAATCCGCATTGGGAATAAACTTATTGACTGTTTCAGTATTTGTTGTGATGGAGGCTTTAATAATGCGTATTTTGTGAAAATTTCAGGTGTCTAACAATAATGGTTCATTAGATAGAGCGCTTGAAATGAGACGAAGAAAAAAACAGTTACTTGTATGAAGACCCCAATTTATATAGATATATTTTTACTTTTTAGTATTTGTTGTGATAGCGGCCACAGAAACACGCATTCTGTGAAAATTTCAAATCTCTACCTATTTCCGTTGAAGAGATAGAGCCCTGTGACAGACAGACGGATGGACGGACGGACGGACGGACGGACGGACGGACAGCGGAGGCATATTAATAGGGTTCCGTTTTTCACCCTTTGGGTACGGAACCCTAAAAAGACCTTCTGCTGAGTTTGTTGAGGCGCTTCTTCTCAAGCAATGGGTCTAGGAAGCGCTGGTAATTTCATTTCTGTTAAATTCATTTAAAAGCGACGTGTAAAAGTGCCCAGATGTGGCCTATTTGCTGAATAAATATTTTCATTTTCATTTTCGTTAGCAGCTTGGTGCAAGTGGGCCTAACGCTTAAAATGTAAGCAACAAAGGTTAAAAATAAATTGTCTGACAGGATTAATGCGCAATTACCAAATTTCAACATAATGCCTCGTTTTCTACGGACAAAGGCCCCGAAAGCAACGCAATTAGTCGGAACCCGACATGTGGCACCTCCGCGCGACCATTTTGAGAAAGGTCGCTGTATCGTTGACATTGTTGTACAGTCAGCAGCAGAAGTAGATAAGCTGTCCAGGTGTTCAAAATGACCTACACACGCCCTTAACGTCTTAAGAATAAGGTTGTGTGTTGGTCATTTTGAACACCTGGACAGCTTATCTACTTCTGCTGCTGACTGTACCACGTTGTACGAAATATGATACCTACATGTCTACAAATATGGCGTGTATGGCGCAAGATTGGACAGGCCCCGTTTTGTTGCTCTATTTGGTATTCAGAATATCTAGTGAATGAAGGGTTGCCATTCAAATAGCTGGAGGCAATCCTGAATTTATTTCTGTCTCAACCTAAATCTTTATTGAAAGTAGGAATTCAGTGACCAACTGACCGCTATTTATTGGCGGATATAAATTTCGGATCGGATATTTGGATGTCTTGTTGGTACTCAGTCAACCTTGAAAGTTATTCATATTTTTGCAAATGAAACTGTCATCCCTTTTTATATTATACACTGAGTTGCCATTTGTTTGAATAATCTAATGTATTTTATGCAATAGTTGTATAAGAGAGGTGAAAAAAAGCAAGTGGCATCGTAAAGATCGCCACGATAATTCATTGATTGGGTTATTTAGCGTTGCATACAGTACGTTTCGTACGACTTAAAATGATACAAACAAGAAGTAAACAAACTATCACACACGAAAAGCAAAGAATAAGTTTAGCGAGAACAATAAAGAAAATTAAATAAAAGGCAATTCGCGTCCATAGTTAACTTTGTTTATTGTTGTTTCTAAATTGACGGCTACATGCCAGTCACAAAAATACACTAGGTATGTGAATTTTGTGGTTATTATGGTAGTCTGAATGCTATTTTTCATCTATAACTATAACCATCTACACAGGTGTATATGTAAGTATAGTATCATCGGGTACGCAAATTATAACTTTATGCGGGATGTAGTCGCGGGCAACCGCTAGTTTCTAATAATATTTTTTTCAATACAGGAGCAGCCTGTCTCCGCTTTCGTCACTCTAATTCGATAAGCTAACTCAACAGGCATACAGGATGGATAAACTCCGGCAATGGGGGCTATCGCGTGTGAATTTGCCACTAGAGGCGCTAGTGTCGCGTGAGGTCCAATAACATTCACTTTTCATTGGTTTTGGCGGGCTTCGTGACATAAATCATAATTTCTTTAATTTACCTGTTGAAAAGTGATCTCCTTCGTGAAATTATCGCAAATATGGATTATTTGGCGATGCATGTGAACGCTTTGAAAAATAAAGCAATTTTTCCGAACAAAACGGAACTGCACAACATTGCGGCATAGCTACTCGATATGATGATAGTTATTTATAATTAATAAACTCAATGAGATTCAAGATTTAAGACTTTGTTTCAGCGATGATCTTATAAAGTCGCCTTTGACAGCTATACCTCTGGACCTTAGTCAACAGTGGCGCCAACTGGTGAGCAAAGAAACGATAGTCCCCATTGTGTATATATTAGGTACCTAACACTTAAAGCAAAACAAATCCATGTCAAAGTTTGATGAGCAGACGTGAAAAACTGAATTACTTTAACCGAATAAAGGAAGGTATTCGCCGTTGACCGCAACCGTAATCTTGTTTCAGAGGCGGAAGTCGTTCAGGCTCTAATAAGAAATCCCTTTTTCTCGCAGCGATCCTTGCGAGCGACTAATTTGAACACTTTGCCTTACCGCCTCGTTGGGTTCACCAACCTACATTACAAATTTAGGTATATCTACGTAGGTAGGTATAGGTTTATCTACGTAACGGTAGCGGGTATAACCTCTCATTCCGGTTCAAATTTTGATGCTAAGAATTTTATTTCTGTGTGTTGTCGCCAGTCTGTTTAAGTTTACGAGATCCGCGAAACTCAATGAATTACCTCATTCAGTAAATATTTAGGCACTATTGCTATTTTAATTTCTGCACTTAGGTAGATATTATTATTAAACATACAAGTGATTAATTATACTATTTTTAGGGTTCTGTAGTTTTCAGGGTTCAGAAGTCCACAAGGAACCCTTAATGTATGATTCTAATTATATTTGATAAATATTGACATTCATCTTGACTTTCTTGAGACTTACACGATTTAGGAAACGACGATACTCGGATCCAGTATTTGAGCAAAGTTATAAATAGATTAGTAATGTAATTGTAATATTGTAAACATGATTTTCATTTGAAATTCATTTCTAAAACTTTATTACAAAACGATTGATAAGATAAGATGAGATAAGATCCAAAGCACAGAATATTTAAGGCGGTTCCCTGACCCAGCATCGTCAAATTGCTCATTTAAGATAATACTTTTCTAAGGAATGTTAAAAGTTAAAAATATGAAAAAAAAATGTTATATTCGATTATATCATCCTTCCATTGACAGCTTTCGTTACACGTTTTACGAAACTTTACTCGATACAATTTAATTCCAAAGTAATCTCTAACTCGGAATCGGAATCCAACTTTACTCCAGTTTATTATATCAAACAGTGTAAAACTAAATATAACAGAAAATTTATCCATATTATATGCATACATCGACAGCTTTATAAATGCCATGTTTTTAGCCGGTATTTTTATAGAAATTAAAACGCGTCAAATACTAACTAAATCAGGCGTTCTGTGCGTAGCGCTTTCTCTTTCACTCGTTGCACGAGTGACAGTGACGGCTGAGCTGGGTATATGAATGGCCTTAATAGTACCATAGAAGAAGTAAGGTAAACTTAGAATGACCTTCAAACAAATCAGCGTACGCCCAAAATAAGTGTTAAATGCGATAATAGATGGCGCTGCCTACTTAACCTGCATACAAATTTGAACTCCATAAGCCACATTTAGATGGCGCTGTACAGGCGAAGTATGAAAATTTGAAGCTCCCTGGCTATTTCCGATGTACGCCGTAATGTAAGGAGATTGACAGTCTTATATAATTACATTGTCTCTGATAGTACTACCTACGTACAGAATGGCCGCGGAATCACCCGCCTGAATCTAGCCCGCGCCCCCGCGCGCAACTCGCGCCCAACTCGCCTTACCGTCATTTGTTTCATCCGCAGATGTTGCGTGAATCGTTGCCCCGCGTACAAGTACACACACATTTACAAGCTCGAGCTTTGAGAAACGATATGGGGTTGAGAAATTTACACGCTACTAAAGACGTTTTGTGTGCCTACTCTTACTATAAACCTTCAAATTACCTTAAAGAATAATGGAAGTAACGGAGTCGATTCGTGATACAAAAGATAACTTTAGAATACGAGTAACTAGGTATTGTAAACAAATTTGAAGGCCTTTCAATGACCTTAAGAGTTTAGATTCGCTGTAGAGGCCGTGTGAACTATAAACTTTCCAATAATGACGGGCGTGGTGATTCAGCCATCGATAACAGTAAATCAGGCGCACTTGTCCGGAAACAGGAGCCCAATAGCCTTCCCAAATACCGTCTCAGGTCACCGCGCACTCATAAATACGCTCCACTACCTCGCATGATCTCCAGTTCCTGGGGCTATATTCGAAGTCTTAAAGTAGGGATCTCCCTGTTCTCTATAGGATCGCTAACGCGTCGCGTGAACTTTAAACAGCTAGATTTAAAGTTCAACTTGACGCGTGAGCGATCCTATAGGGAACAAGGAGATCCCTATTTAAGACTTCGAATATAGCCCCTGGTTCCACATCCAGTGAAGCTTGAAACAATGCGTCATAATAGTAATGACGCTGTGACGCTGGCTAGACGATAGATATAAAAAACCGGCCAAGTGCGTGTCGGGCCACGCGCAAAGTATAGGGTTCCGAAGTTGACGATGCCCACAGTACCTTTCTAAGACTTATTAGCATCTAGCTAGCCTGTGGTATGTACCCGCCCGACGCCCCTGCCGCTCGAGAAAAATCATTGGTTTTTTAATCATTTCATAAGTTACTCGTAAGTTTGTAGAGCTTTCTTAGCTGTGATAGTTTTCCTTTCAACTACGTTATATATGCCACAACCGTGATTTTTTTCAGCCATCCAAATACCACCATTTAGCTGGCAGGGGGGGGGGGGGGGACACGTGACTCTAACAAAAAATATCACTTTAAAGCTTAATATTTCACAAACGCATCACTTAATCAAAAAATGGTTTTAGCAAACCGACAATATTTTTTCAAGACCTATTCAATGATATGCCGCACCGTGGGGTACACAAGAAAAACAAATTACATCCCCACTTTACGAGTAGGGGAGGTACCCTATAAAAAAATATATTTCAAAATTTTATTGCTCCACTTTGTCAGCGTAACTAATATGTATATTCATGCCAAATTACAGCTTTCTAGAACTAAGCATCTCCGAGCAATAGTGCGGACACACGGACGGACGGACGGACGGACATGGCGAAACTATAAGGGTTCCTTGTGGACTTCGGAACCCTAAAAATGGACCTAAGTGGTCCATTTTTGTGGTCCACTGTGTCTGTAACGAACGATTTACGACCGGTTGTTTTAATTTGGATTTGGAACCGTTCTGCAGTCATACAAAATCAACATGATGAGATGAGTCACTGAGTATCACGAAGTATAGCAAACAAAGTGATTTCCGTTATTTTATCAAAAGATACTTGAGCAAACACCAGAAGTAACCAGAATAAGAGAAGCCTGGCTGATCTACTACTACTACAGCCTATTTGCATCCCACTGCTGGGCCCAGGCTTCCTCTCATCACAAGAGGGTTTGGACTATAGTCCCCACGTAGGCCCAGTGCGGATTAGGGACTTCACACACATGAATTACTTCGCAGATGTTTTCCTTTACCGAAAAGCACAGTGGTTAATCCAAATAGAATTTCGCACATGAGTAAACTTAGAGGTGGCATGAGAGGTCGTACCACTAGGCCAGCGCAATTGAGAACCTCTTCTTTTTGGACTTTTTTGAAGTACCTAGCCATGTAGATAAATATGGCTCTGTAAAACTAACAATTTAAATGATATGATATTAAGTTTCATTAAAAACCTTTCCCATCTATCTTCTAATAATTTCTAGTATCGGTTCGAACTAGAACGATGACTAGCATTTTTATATTATTTGGTCTGAAAAAAAATAGTATACCTGTCTGTCTTTATTCTGACTATTTCATAAAATTATTAATAAGAGCAATATCAACAGATGTTAAAGTGGGTCCATTAATTTAGAAACTCTCCATTCGCCGTGCACAATTTACATAAATTAATTGGCAACGCAAGTATTATTGGGGAAGCGGAAATGAATTTATATCCCTATAAAATTATAGTTCATCAAGATTGATCGGGAAATTATTGTTTGGACAACCTCTGTCGCCGTGGTGGTACTCGGGTATTTCCATTAAAATTATTGACCTTATAATAAGTAATAACGTATGGACGAACAGTGCCTAACAGAATACCTATGTCAAAATATATAGAGCAAACTGACATTAGAAAATATGTTCCAATATGCTAATAACGCCTCTTTATAACGAAGGCCAAACGGGTGCCGGAGCTGGTCGGGCACCCGTTTTGACGGGGCCATTTTGCTCAGGCTGATTGTGAATCTTTATTAAAATATTTATCGTACCTACATGATTTATATACCTGTAATGTGGACGTTACTTGTCTCTGCATTACTTACTGACTTATGACGTACATAATTTCGTATGCATCTCTGATACTCGTACCTACATCTCTTTACATATACTACTACTACTACTTACTACTACAGCCTATTTGCGTCCCACATATACACTCAACAGCAATGAAAACGGGTGGCTTTGTGTAGAATTATCAATATAAAGTGACCCGTTTTCATTGCTGTTGAGTGTATTTACGACTGAACCACAGAACATATAGGTAATTAAAGTAACTGAACCAACATGAAAGTAGATATTTCAAGGGGACTCCAATAGCATTTTTCAAATTTATTTCAGTAAATCGTAATATTGCTGACTAGAGCAGCCGCTGAAGGAATGTTAGTTAATGTTTTGCGCTTTGTCTACTTGAGATCCTCGACTTTATAAAAAGGCATGTTGCGCGCCCGAGGTTTTTTGTCATTCACCCATTTAATTAAGGGACCTTGTTTACTTATTGCTGTAATTCTCAGAAAATATGCGTAGTTTGACAAGATTATTTCGGATTTTTTAAAGTCCATTAAATTTGCAACAATTCAAGCTAAATTGCAGCTTTGCAACGCGTATATGGACCATTCTAAAGCCCGTCGAAAATTAACGATTTTCCCGAAAAACCCTTAATTGGAAAAGCTAATTAACGCCCCCCAGCTCTATTAAGGCCTGTGATTTTTATAGAGGCTGTAATTATACAGTGACAATAAATACTAGTTTGGAAGACAACCACTGCCACCCACCACCACACGGCGGACACGGCCTATAAAAACACGATCACAACTCGAATACAGCTCTGCTGCTGGCCGGTCTGCGGGCAGCGCGCTGCAGTGTCAATGTATGCGTGCGAGGACGTCCGTACACTTGTAAATGTGTGTCCCACTACGCAAGCCAATGATCCACTCACCATCTCCGGATGGAGGTGAGGGAAGTTCACGGCAAGTTGCGCGCGGGCTAGATTCAGGCGGGTGATTCCGTGGCCATTCTATATCTAGTAGGTAGGTACAATAGTACCTAATATTTAATAAAATATTCCGTGCCACCACGGCACGTTGACGTTCGCGAGGCTTTCCATAATATTTGTTGCCTGTGTGAGACTTTGTCATGAAAATGTGTTGATGGCTGGCAGATCAACCTACTTCAAAGTTAACGCAGGTTGGCTCCTAATAATACTTTATGAAATATCCATAAATATATTGTCATTTCTGACATTTCTCAGATATGATAATAGAATACATACGTTACATACCTAATTATCAATTAATGTTATTATCGTGAACGACGGAAACTTTCGATAATTGCCAATTGCCGAAGTGGAACCCAGGCCGTGTATTTATTGGAACTTTTTGTCGAATCAAAGTTAATTTAATAAACCCTGGTCTCGAAAAATATATTTTGAGCTAGCTTCTGCCCGCGACTTCGTGCATGTGGTATTCGCTACAAGCGAATGCGTTTTTCCGGGATAAACAGTAACTATCTCTATTCCAAATTTCATCTAAATCCAGTCAAGCGGCTTAAGCGTGAAGAGGTAACAGACAGACAGACGGACAGAGTTACGTTCGCATGTATAATTTAAGTATGGATGAAATTCTATCCATACTTCCATCCTGAACCTTCCCGAAAATGGCGGGAGCGATATTGATGCAATTTTGCATAAAATTAGGTACTTATGGACAGCAAATAAGATAATGTATAGGAAGGACATAATATAGTTTTATATCCCGTAAATCAACATTTAGGGTAAAAAAACCGGCCAAGTGCGTGTCGGACCACGCGCAAAGTATAGGGTTCCGAAGTTGACGATGCCCACAGTACCTTTCTAAGACTTATTAGCATCTAGCTAGCCTGTGGTATGAATGACGTGCCCGCCCGACGCCCCTGCCGCTCGAGAAAAATCATCATTATAAGTTGGTCGACTATTACTCGTAAGTTTGTACAGCCTACTTAGCTCTGATAGTTTTCCTTTCAACTACGTTATATATGCCACAACCGTAATTTTTTTCAGCCTTCCAAATACCACCATTTAGCTGGCAGGGGAGGGGGACACACGTGACCTTAACAAAAAATAGCACTTTAAAGCTTAATATTTCACAAACGCATCATTTAATCAAAAAATAGTAAGAACAAACCCACAATATTTTTTCAAGACCTATTCAACGATATGCCGCACCATGGGGTACGCAAGAAAAAAAAATTACATCCCCACTTTACGAGTAGGGGAGGTACCCTATAAAAAAATATATTTCAACATTTTATTGTACCACTTTGTCAGCGTAACTAATATTCATATTCATGCCAAATTACAGCTTTCTAGAACTAAGCATCTCCGAGCAATAGTGCGGACAGACGGACGGACGGACGGACGGACATGGCGAAACTATAAGGGTTCCTTGTGGACTTCGGAACCCTAAAAATGGGTTTAGTACGAAGATCACACAGCTACTTAACTCAGTACAAAAATATTTCTATTTCGGAAACTGGGCATCATTTGACGCATAACCTGACTGACTAGAAGTAATTTTGTTTCCATAGTGTAGATAGATAGATAAAACATTTATTTGTTGCTACAAACACACACATACACATAAAAACATCGCATAAGACGAAAGTAATAGTTGATGAAATTAGTCTTAATAGGTATATAGTTATTGTTTAAAGAGTAAATAAATAATAAAAGTGAGTTACATACATACAAGAAGAAAATTGAAGAAAATTGAAAGTGCAAGAGTACCTATTTATGATGAAAAAGAGACAGTGATATAGTGTAAACAAATAAAATATAAAAGGAACGTAATTATTAGTGTAGTACAACATCAACAGTAAGTAGGACACTGTGGGCAGACCTGTTAACCAAACGAGATACGGTGGGCACGGTTGAGCCGCAAAGCTGTTTATTACACTGGAACACGACGGGAACCTATTAGGTACGAACAGGGGGAACTCGTGATGAGAGGAGGCCTGTGCCCAGCAGTGGGCCGTAAATAGGTTGTTGTAGTAGGGGGAACTGATGGTAATCCTTGACATTAAATAAATTCAACAAGATTGCCAACAAAACCACCCAACTTGCGTCGCAACTCGCAACTAACCAGATTTCTTATTCCATCTTTAGTTTTCTTTTTGGTCGAGACGATGACCACTGACTTGAACTTAGGTACCTAGGTAATAGGTATACAACAGCTCTAACTACCTATATCGTCATTCTGAGCATGTATAGTTAGAACTCGGAAGTATACTAATGGGTAAAATTCGGAAAAATTACCGAGAAACACCGAGTAACAACTGCCGTTTTCGTGTTTTCTGAGAAAAAGATAACGCGTGACGCCCGATCATTAGATTTGCCTGAAATGTTTTCTGAGAGTTTTGATTTTCACATTTTATAGATTTCGATGGCCGCTTGCTCATTTTCGTGTTGTAAAAATGGCGGCTAAAATCAGAATATTGTTTTTTTTTCTTTTCCAACTCATGTTACGTAAAATACATACTGTACTACAAAATAAAACTACACGATATTTCCTACCGAAAATGCATTGGTTCGCAATTTTTCTCTAAAATAAAAATTGTTTTGGCGTAACGCCGCTCAATGTACGGCGCTTTTTGGCCATAAACTCGTATTTTAGTGATAAATATGTACTTATGCATTTACCTAATTACCAAAGGAGTACCGATACGAGGTGGCAAAGTTGAAAATCGGAAAGCGGACAGTATAGGTACTTACCTACCAATTCTCAAAACTTTCTATTTCGGCCAATTTGCTTCAGTAAATTAGAGAAGGGCTTTACATAAAATTAGAGTTCTACACGTCTGCAAGCACACATGTGCCATTTAAATTTATCTGTCTGGCTTTATCGTGACCACGCAACGTTTTGATTTAGGTACGATGGCGACACAGGATGTGTCTTGGACACCACTTAATCCTATACTATTAATCGAGCAATATTTGTATATATATAAATATGTATATATATTTGTAATCGCTTTCTCGAAAACGGCTCTAACTATTTCGATTGAATTTGGAATAGCTATTTTCAGCTCGGTCGCCCAGGTAGTCATCATTAACTTTAATAACTGTGCTTTTGAGACCGACTGTCACATGTTGCCAAAATAAAAAAATAAAAACATTACATAATCTGTAGGTAGGTACATTTTTAAATTTCATGATACTTAAATAGGTTAATTGAAATTGAGGTTACCGTTACCAGATATAGAAAAAAAAATCATAGTTCCAACTTAATCCTTACACCATTTAAATGTCAAGTATACTTAGTTCACTATTTAGATTTTCATAACTTGAGTAGGTATACTCGTACTTATGAGTAACACCCACTTCGCAGGCTGTCGGAGTTTGAAGTCGGTTATTATTTTAACAGCTTCCTAACAGGTACTTTACCTGTAAGCTGTAAGGGTAAATCGCAAAACTTACCTATGTCATTACGATTTTAAAAACACTTGATTAAAACATACAGAAGAATTAAGAACCTCCTCGTTCTTTGAACTAGGTTAAGAACTGATAACGCTTTGATCAAAGCATGGCAGTAATCTGCATTTATTCGCGGCAAGGGTTCCGTGGTTTTCACACTCTAGCGGGAAATAATTTAATCGTGAACACAACCTTTATTAATTACATTCTGTTTTGACACTTTCAGTATAAATCATAATTATTTAGCTAAACCCCAGTAGATAAATTGACCGTGAATATAAATTAGAATAATGAATCTTTTTAGGCTTCGCGGTCCAATTATTCAAAAATGCTGCTAAGCTAGGTTAGGTATTAAGTCAATCAACTGGAGCGAGTGTGGAACAAAATACAGAGTTTAATCGTCATGTAAAAACATTACTTATGGTAGCCTTTGGAAGAAAAGCTTAGCATTACGGACAAAAATATATGTAGAGGTAGGTAGGTACCTACATTATTTATTTATTTATTTATATAATAAACATACCAACAGTAAATAAACAAGTTCACTTAAATGTAGCACATAATTAAAGTCATAGATGCAGTTTATCCACCAATAACAGGCATGCATCAACGGACTCGGGACATACGCATTAGATACTATGATTTAAATTAAAATAAGAAATTTTGTAACTAAGTAGATTACAATAATAATTAAGATTTATCAGTTAAGTAATTGATTTGAGGTGTTCTGTGGCTTCAGTATTCTACGCCTTAAGTTTGATATTGAAGTTTGATTGTTGTACAATAAAAGCTGTAATAAACTTTAAATATAATTTTACTATCATCTATATTGATCTATGAAAAATATATAAGAACACCCACTGGAAAAACTTGAAAATACTTAAAATTATGTTCGTACTTCAAATTGCTTATTCCTTGATAATGATGAAGAGTTTTACATATATATGGATTGATTGGCTAAGATTTTGTCCGCGACTTAATACACGATAAATGCAAGGACGAACTTGTTAAATGAACTTACCTCAATTATTCTCACATCATCGTCGCCGCACTATTAACTGAATTACCGTGCTCTCACTTACTTCAGCCGTCCCACGCGACTAGATCACTACTGCGCTGCGCGTGCGTCTAGGAGGCAACGCTCGCTACACTTACCAGGCTGAAAAGTCGTATGTCTCAATGATACCAGGCTGTCCCATAATAATCTGGCCTGACATAGTTCTAGGCTACTTGTCACTATAAATTTGGCTTTGATTGATCGGGCACCTCATTGGCATTTAATAAACAAAGAACTGTTAATCTGTTTGCAATATTTTCAGTTTTAGGGTAATTTGATTGACGCGTGTCGTGTGAATATTCAAAAGGTCAAAATGTGAGTGTCGGAGCGTGATAAAGTTTTTGTACAAAGAAGGTTTAAGTCCCACCGAAATCAAAGACCGTTCGGATGATGTTTACGGGCACTCTTTGCCTTCCTATAGCACAGTTAAAACTGGGTGAAAGAGTTTCGTCATGAACGTGAGAGTGTTGAAGACTTTGGGTCATGATGGTCGAACCATTGAGGTACTCATTTCGGAAAAATAACCCTCATCCAAAAAGAAATTTTAAATGATCACCGATTGAAAATTAGGGAAATAGGAGCAAGACTTGGTCTATCTAAAACCTTCATCCATTGTGCTATCAATGCCCATCTTCATATGAGTAAAGTGAGTGGAAGATGGGTGCCAAAACTTCTGTCAGCAGTGCAAAAAGAAGAACGAGTGCGATGTGCTTCTGAATTTTTGGACCTTTGTGGCGATAACCCTAAGAACATAATTAAGCGACTGGTTACAGAGGACGAAACAATGGTTCTCTGTTATGATCCTGAGAGCAAACGCAAGTCGATGGAGTGGCGTTTTATGAACGAGAGGCCGCCCACGAAAGCGAAGGTGCAGGTAATCGGCAAAAAACAAATGTGCACAATTTTCTGGGATTGTAAGAGTATCCTGATGGTTGATTTTAAGGAATGCGATACCGTTATAAACGGCGATTATTATGCGTCCCTAATACGTACACTGCGGGCTATCATCAAAGAAAAACGAAGAGGAAAGCTAGCAAAAGGACTGCTGTTGCTTCATGTCAATTCTCCTGTTCATAAGGCTGCAATTGCCAAGGCTGCGGTATGCGAGTGTGGGTTCACTGAGCTCGACCATCCCCCGTATAGTCCAGACATGGCCCCGAGTGTCAATATTTTATTCCCCATTTTGAAACGGGACTTACGAGGAAAATTTTCTTCTAACGACGAAGAGCTGGAGTCGGCCGTTTTAGGGCATTTCGAGGACCAAAATCCAGAGTACCATTAGAATGGTTTAGAAATGTTGGTTCGCAGATGTCAAAAGCGCATTAATATTAAAGGAGACTATATTGAAAAGTAACCATAGTTTTATTTCATTTTCGTAACTACATCTTACTTAGGCCAGATTATTATGGGACCTACCACGTACCATCCGCACATACGCCTTTATTCTTCTGATTAGCTAGCGATCTGTTGCGGCACGATTTTCATACGTTTGCTTTACATTTAGTTAAATTGATAAAGAAGTAAGTACTTAGGTAATACTTTTATTAAACCTAAGGTTAACCTATACTTTGTAACATTGGGAATTGGATAATTATCTTCTGGTTAAATTTCCCGGTATTTAGTTTGCTAATGTTATGTAAATACCTAACGTACCTAGTATAAATCGCTACCAGTACCGCAATGTGTTTACCCAATTAAAAACTATTTAAACTTTCACAGCATAACAGAGTAAACATACTTACTCATATTTTAATGATCGGGGTTTATAACTGTAGATATATCATTTAGGTTTTAAAATAAATCATTAAATCCTCTCCTTTGTCAGACTGGCTTGTAAGAGCCTCAATTACTAACATGTAGAATACTTACTTACTTGTACGGAGAATTTTCTCTTTCAGTCTTTGCTATTGTAAACTATAAGGGTTCCTTGTGGACTTCGGAACCCTAAAAAACTGAGGTTGTTGTATAGACAAACTACCTTGCCCGCGTGGAGTTCGGTTACCTCACTCCCGCAGGAACTATGCGTTTTTCCGATATAAAAAGTAGCCTATGTTCTTTCCCGAGTCTCCAGCTATCTCCATGCCAAATTTCATATCAATTGGTCCAGCGATTCCCTCTCCTCCCCTCTCATGATGAGGGGAGGCCTGTGCCCAGCAGTGGGACGCAAATAGGCTGTAGGTAGTAATAGTGGTAGGTCCAGCGATTTAAGCGTGAAGAGAGACAGAGTTACTTTCGTATTTATAATATCAGTATAGATAATTGCCGGTGTTCAGTGGTTAACCGTTAATCGTCGAGTAAGAGGTTGCGGGCGCTGCCGGCTTGGAGTGATAAGACAGGTTCAACGACCACTGTCATTAAATATTTATACAGCTTAGCAAGATTGAGTCGACATGCGATAATTTACCAATTTTTTGCCTCCCAAACATATTGGTATAGGTATCGGGTTAATAAACGCTTTTTTTTGCAAAGCCGATACACCATTTGGATTGGTTAGTACGGTTTTGATAGTTATAATCGCATTTTACTTATAATAACAAGTTTTTTTTTTAATACTGATTTCGAGTTTGTCTTCTCTCCAATTCTAATATATAAAATTCACGTGTCACAGTGTTTGTAACCAAACTCCTCTGAAACGGCTCGACCGATTCTTATGAAATTTGGAGTGTATGGTCCAGTAGGTCTGAGAATAGGACGTAAGCTATTTTTCATACCCTAAAAAAAACTTAGGCGGTACGAAGTTCGCCGGGTCAGCTAGTAATTATATAAAATTCTCGTGTCACAGTGTTTGTAACAAAACTCTCTTTATCTTGAAATTTTGTGTGTATATTCAGTAGATCTGAGAATAGTCAATTTTTCATACTCCTAAGGTGTCCTAAGTGATAGCAAAACAACGTTTGCGGGGTCAGCTAGTTTTGATACGAAATCGTTATGTTTTATTACGTACCTTAAAAATCCTAATAATATTTTTATGGAAAAAGAAGAAAAACAAGACATAATAAAAACATTTACATTTCATTTAAAAGTTTAATCCTATATCTGGAATTTCATATGAATATACCTAGTTCTCCACTCGAGAACTCGTCTGCTCCAGCGTTCGTTGGTCGACAACCAGGGATCGGGAAAAGAACGGACGCCATGGCTAGATGGAGCGATGACTTAGGCAGGGTTGATGGCAAAAACTGGATGCTAATATCTTGAAGACCGAGCTAAGTGACGATCAAGTCATAGGCCTATGTCCAGCAGTGGACTGATTCAGATTGATGATGATGATAGTTCTCCATAAAGTCTCCTCTAAAAGCCACAGTGTCTCCAACGAAATAGTTTTAAATAAGTAAGTCCTGAACGCTTGCCTAATTTGTTAGTTTCCTAACCTAGTAACTCAACCTTTGATAACCGTGACCTGTGTACGTTATTCTTATTCCAAGTGGGTTTATTAAAATAATAACTGTAAAAGTTGGTAGAAGTATAAAGATAAGTAATTAAATAATAGTTTATCTTAAACTACTAACGATTTAATACCGAATAAATAGGTAAGTAGTCCAAATTACCGAAAAGTACTTAGGTAGGTACTGAAATTCGGTAATTTAACATTACAGCTACTTATCTAAAACTTTTTTTCTTCTGGATTATAGATAATTACCTACTCCGTATTCTCATCAAGAGATACATATCTCTTTCTTGTATTATGGTATCGTAATGGATTCTTACGAAAAAAAAAATATGTTGTATATAGCCCAGCTAGGACGTCTATTTTATTAGTTCTTCATTCAAGTCAAGAAGTCATGCTATAATGATCGGAAAGGGAATTTTCCAATCTGTTTTCGAGTGAACCTGTTATTTATTAAAATTACGGCTTAGACGGTGATACGCTGCGTCCTCTTCTCCTTGTGCCTTAATAAATACTTAGGTATATAGATCTCTATTTACTACGATTCTTCATTCTGTCGATAAAATCAAATCTAAATCTAAAATCAAAATGTTTATTCAGCAATTAGGCTACATCTGGGCACTTTTACACGTCACTTTCAAATGGATTTAACAGATAAATAAATAAACAGAGAAATATACGCAAGATTAGCGCGTTTAGAGTATAAGATATTAATTGATCCACATCAATATCACGCGTCATCTTCCTTTGCTTGTTCAACATCAAATGGCACCGAAATATAAAGTTGGTAACGCGGATTGTGTTTTGGCCTATTTAGGGTCACAGCTCATTCTATCAAACTCGCCTCACGCGGCGGCAGTGCTCGGTTGGTGTGGTGAGATGTGACCTTTCCTCCTTCAGTAGCCATGTTTCTCGAACACAAAAAGAATAATTTAAGATCTAGGTAATTTGTTCACTTATAAAAGTTATATCTAAGAATAACATCTCAGCCTTATTTACGCAATCCCTATTTCACAAAGTCTTAAAACCGCTTTTCATCAGCGCATTTGCAGTTCTCAGATTTTATACCAAGTTAAATACCCTCGTAATCTTTTTTGGTTATGATTTACCATAGATAGCCGTCTTCGTCTTTTGTATTTAAGTAAATGTATTCAAATGTATCAGGAGTATTCAGCAAAGTTTGCTTATGCAGCGCGGTTGCTGTGAATCCAATGCCTTATTTTATCAGGACAAAAGCTTGGAATTAAATGAAGGATTTTGTTCGTTTCTTAAGTAGGAAAATATTGAGTTGAAACGGATCAAGTAGGTACCTTGATCTTTATTTAATAAAGATAGCGTGAGTGCCTTTCAAAATACGACAAAAGTCTGAAATTGAATGAAAGATTGTCTACTTTTCTTTCTGAAGTACGTAGGTAAGTTAGAAAATATTGAGTTGGAACGAAGAGAAAATATCGAGTAGCCGTAGATGTACGGACAATTATAGCAATACCCAGTAAGCTTCAATAAGGAAGACATGGTTTTTCCGGTTGAGCTTTTCTCATTTTACAATATTTTTCCTCTTTATTCAACATGACTTGATACTCTGGTAAATGTTTAGATAAGTTTGCTGCTAGCGCGATTTGAGGCCTTCTGCCATAGACATAAATAATACTTCGTATATTATTTACGTCTATGCCTTCTGCACATGACACGGGGCTCTATTCGAAACTTTACATAGGGAAAGGGAATGTCTCTATCCCTCTGTCAAAACGGCACATTAAATCTACCGACTTAAACTTCAACGCCGTGACGCTTTGACGGATGGATAGAGAAATTCCCTTTCCCTATGTAACGTTTCGAATAGAGCTCCTGGAAGACCTCACTGTACCTGCCATGGATCAATTGCAATATTGAAATGAAATATTGGTACTTAAGTAGTTACTGTATTTTACTCCGGCATTCTTATCCTGTGAATAATATCGCGGCAAATATTTCTCAGCTTGCGTTTACATTTACACTTCTTAGCACCAAGCTCATTCACGCAATGTCTTGCAACAGTTACTGCATATAGGATGACTATACATATATGTATTTATATTTAGTCTCTTTAAAAACGATCTCTTCATTATTTGAACGGTCTACAGTTGTCAGAACACACTTTTTTTTCCTTAGTCTATCAGGAAGATTATTGAAAAGTATTGGACACGTATTTTTTTATTTTTTCACGTAATCAAACTGATACGGAGATATATTGAGTTGCAATGTCGCGTGACGTCACGGTTAAGTACGATTTATACCTAACGGTGACGTAGTTAGCCCCCACTCTCCAACTTTAATGCGTTTTAACTTAGCCATTCTTTGTTAATTTGATAAAACGAAAAATACGTGTCTAATATTTTTTTATTACCTGACTAACGGACTAATTAGAATTTCGATTTCTTCACCCTGTCGTCATCCCTATTGCAACAAAGCTCCCAATTTGCATTATTCTCCACAACAAAGGCCTCAAAACACGTGCAGAAAAATGAGATGGCAACTTCAATTTAGCAGACATTACACGCGTAATCTAGCACGGCTGGAGAATCGAGATAAAACTCACCGAGCTAAATTAGAAGATGTAACGATGCGCAAGTTCACTAACTTGCGCATCGTATTCCGATCTCGTAAAAATAAAGCGCGCCGGTTCGTGTTGCCGATAATTTCCCCGTTCATCACTACCACCATACTACACAGTTCATTAATCTGGGCCTTTTTTCCAATATCGTTATCTGCAACCGGAATGCTGCGGTGTTGTTTCGTACTCTCATAAATACGGATGACACATTTGATGACGATAGCAATAACGAATGCTGGGGCTCTATTCGAAGTCTTAAATAGGGACTGGGAGTTCGCTATGGCTTCGCTCACGCATCAAGGTGCTCAAGTGTCACGCACCAGCTACCACTACAACACGATTTTCTATAAATATATTTCTTAAACTTTTTTATTGAATCCTTTAGACAGAGATACCGAAATAGTTTCCAAATTACACCTTACTAAAGACTTGAAATGTGTCAAAGACTCGAAAAACGACTCGGAATCAACAATATAACGTGTCCCTGGCTTTTGGGCATATTTTCTCTTCTGTAGTATTTTCTGTATAGTTAAATAAAAAAAAATAGGTACTTAAAGAAAAATTCTATTCTTAAATCATGTATCGTATCGCGATCTACCATTGCCCCTGGTCATTATCTTCTTCTATCTTTTTTATACTAATAATAAGTCTGTAGAAGAAGTCGCGTCTAAAACTTGAAAATTGAAAGAAATTATCAATTCGAGGGGACTATATAAACGATACTGAACACAAAATGACGATTTTTAGAAAAAATGTCTGTATGTTATGTATGTAGGCAACAAAATTTGGTATTGGTATGGGGGTAGTTTTATAGCACTGGTCAACATATAGGCTACTTTTTATCCCGGAAAAATGCATAGTTCCCGCGGGAATGCTATTAACGAATTCCACGCGGACGAAGTCGCGAGCAGAAGCTAGTTTATATAAACAACAAGAAACTGGCTGACTGATCGATCAACGCAGAGCCGAAAGTCTACTGGTCGTAGAGAGCTGAAATTTGGCATGCAGGTTCCAATTGGGGAGCATAGGGGAGCACTAAAAGGACGATTTTCCGAAATTCCCACGGGGACGAGAAAAATGGCACTTACGTGAGTTATACCGCGGGATACGGCTAGTCTATATAGTAAGATTTTTGTGTATAATATGTTTGTTATGATAACAAAGAATAAAAAAACAGGTATACACTATAAAGTGAAATAATCTTCAGACCGCAGCAGCAACTTGTTCTGATAAATGACGAGAAATATCAAAGACGAATTCGTTCCACTGGGAGGGTTGAAGTGCTGAAAACAATAAATTCCAGTTGTGCATAAAATGTAGTCAGTAAAACAACCTTTTCCGAGTCGGTCCGAGAGCTCTTCCAACAATAGGCGGGCGGCATGCTGCTGTGACTTTTCTAGCACCTTCAGCTTTTTACTGAAATGAAAACCTGCCTAAATTGTTTTGCGTTTAACATTGAGCCTGAAATTACTGTTTCTGTGATTAATAATACCAGGGCGACCGTGTAACATTGAGTTAGGTACAATAAAGGAAATGAAATGTTATCCTTGTAATAAAGTTTTTTATAACGTTCCCGCGAGAACTAAGTAGGTATGCATTTTTCCGTGATAAAAAGTAGCCTGTCCTTCCCCGGGGCAGGAATTTCATCAAAATCGTTTTACCCATACATTTGTTTTATTATTCCTATTAGAAAACTTAAAATAGGTTCCTATTAGATATTTAAATATCTACCTCTAAAAGGAAAACAAACACGTCATTTAAATAAAATCAAGTAGGAACAATCTTTGATCAAATTTCCTGTAGGAAGAAGAAAAGTTACCTAATTAGTTAAGGAGGTGAAACTTTGTTTCGAAACGTGAATAACTTAATAAAGTGTGTGGGAGCATAAATTAATTTTGTTCACTCGTCTCACTGTCGTGTCAAATTAATCATCAATTGTAAACAATGTCCCTACAGTAGCAGTAGCTAAAAAAGCCTATTATCATGCTTAGATATTTAAGTAATACTTTAATATGAAGGACCTGGGCGACCGAGCTTTGCTCGAGCAAAAATAGCTAAAACCGAGTTTTCTCAAATATGAGTCCTAGCTAGATCGATTTGTCGTCGTAAACCACTATATTCCAAATTTCATCCAAATCGTTTCTAGCTTGGGTAAATAAATACAGAAATGAAACGAGATATATAAAAGATTAGCGCGAAAGTATAATTTAAGGTATTAATTACCCTCCCGCCTTGGCTTTGCACTGTGAACTTTGGGTGTGCCTACTGGGGCTATAGGTATTCGAAGTCTTAAATAGGGATCTCCCTGTTCCCTATAGGATCGCTCACGCGTCGTGTGAACTTTAAACAGCTAGATTTAAAGTTGAACTTGACACGTGAGCGATCCTATAGGGAACAGGAGGTCCCTATTTTAAGACTTCGAATATAGCCCCTGTAATGCAGTATTTGATTGATCCACCTACACACACTGTCCTGACACTTATAAACATGGTAAAAAAATTAGCCACCTTAGCATTGCTGATGCGTCGAAGTGTGCAATGAAAATTGATACGGAGATAGTTCGCGTTAATAGCAGGTGCTGCGTCGGCCATAACCGCGATGTTTCTCGGCTTTTCATACATGCCGTTTTTATTTCCAAATGCCTTTTAACGGGTGAAATAAAGAATAAGTTACGCGTGTTTCACAAACTAGGTACTTCTCAGAGTTTCACCAAATTTTACAAGTGAATTACGAACCCTTGCCCGTAGGTACCCAAAATTTTATTACGAACACAGAGTATGGAGTGTGGAATGTGTATTGGTAAGGAGCGCAATCTTATATGGCGAAACAGTTGAAAACGTGTCCAGCGGATTTGATAAGCAACAAAACAAAACACACTCTCCTCACAAACGTTTTCGCTGCGTTTTGCCTCAGCAGCGCCATCTGAAGGCGCTACTGCAGACTATCCACCTAGGTGGCTTGACTGGAGTGGCGACCGCAGCGCCCCCAGTCTACCCGATTTGTTGTCCACTTTTGGAACTATAAAGATTGCGCTCCTTTACTTCAACCCTCCATAACACAGAGTAACTAATAAATGACGTAGAGTATAAATGTAGAGTGACCTGGAGCTCTATTCGAAGCGTTAGAGAGGGTAAGGGAGATTCCCTATTGCTGCGCTGATGCGTCACGGCGCTCAAGTTAAACTTTAGATCTAGCTGCTTAAAGTTCGGTTGAACGCCGCGAGCGACGCGTGAGCGCAGGGATTGGGAATCTCCCTTTCCCTATGTAACACTTCCTTCATCGGAACATAATTATTTAATACTGTAACACCAATTCTTACCATGATGTCTGCAAATAAATATCTCATTTCATTTCATTTCACTTCGTATAGTGCCCTTGCCCTTTCTCTATTCAGATTTATGAAAACATCACAACTCTGTATTTTTTGTAAGAATTCTCTGAATATTTATAAGGGCTCAGAATATATCGATTAATTTTTATCAATTAGGAATATTTTTTCATTATTTTGCATAATAGTTACATCGAGTTGCTCTGATGTCTCATCTCATCATAAACAGCACCTAATTTAGTATGACGGTTGGTTTAATCCCGTAACCCCGTTAAATTATTAAATACCTCCTGTGAAATACGTCACGCACGTAAATACAGGGATCAACTTCCGTCCTCATTTTCATGGCTTCACGAAGCGAATTACGTGAATACTGATAAAAAAGGGACTAAAAAATTGCTTACATAACTCGATTTTTTCAAAAATATAAAATCCGACTGCAAAGAAACTTTTGATTTCACATATATCTAATATATAAAAATAAGTCGGGTTTTCCTCCTTGACGCTATAACTCCAGAACGCACGAACCGATTTCCACGGTTTTGCATTCGTTGGAAAGGTCTCGGGCTCCGTGAGGTTTAAGGCGGTACGAAGTCCGCGGGGTCAGCTAGTTATAATATATTTGTGAACCATTCATTCAGCCCTTCATTTTGATACCCTGATATTTTGACAAAAAAAAACATTTTTGAAAACGTTTAAAATGCCTGCCAAAATTCGGCCATTTTGTTTTTTGCTATTTTGATATACCCAGTGTCACTCTCACGATTAACGACGAATCTAACGACACCTCGCAAGCTAAAGTCCATCCAGCCATTTAGGCTACACAGCGTGTCGAAGAAATATACATACATACATACATACACTCGAGAAACATAACCCTCCTTCTGGCGCAGTCGGGTAAAAATACGCCATCTCAGTTATCTGTACAATAATATCATTCACAATAATAACATTACTAACTTACCAGCGTCTGTGGAAGTGGAATTCGGTTATCGCGTTCCTGCGGGAACTATGCGTTTTTCAAATATCCCCATACCAAATTTCATCTCAATCGGTCCAGCGGTTGAAGCGTGAAGCGGTAACAGACAGACAGAGTTACTTCCGCATTTACAATATTAATTAATATGGACATGAATTGACTTAACTTTTATTTATAACTGAGATGGCGTATTAATTATGGTACCATATTATGGTCTATTTGCCCCGTAAAGTACTTGGAAAAAAAAAGAAATTTTAATTGATAAGGCACCGTCACAAGGCACAAGTCAACAAATCTCGTCTTGATTTTTTACGATTAAGATTTAAGGTAACTGTAGCAGTCTTGAACAATGCATGCAAATTGCAAATTGCATGCGACTTCGTCCCACATAGACCTAATTTGCGTATAGCACGACACAACTTAGAAGGCGCGTGGATTAAGCAATAACAGACTCTGCGTCAACGGCTTAAGGCCGTTCATAGACCCAGCTCAGCCGTCACTGTCACTCGTGGGACGAGTGAAAGAGAAAGCGCTACGCACAGAACGCCCGATTTAGTTAGTATTTAACGCGTTTTAATTTCTATAAAAATACCGTCTAAAAAAATGGCATTCATAAAGCTGTCGATGTATGCATATAATATGGATATTTTTTGTGTTATAATTAGTTTTATACTGTTTGATATAATAAACTGGAGTAAAGTTGGATTAGCGGTCCGAGTTAGAGGTTACTTTGGAATTAAATTGTATCGAGCGAAGTTTCGTGAAACGTGTATCGAAAGCTGTCAATGTATGGATGATATAATCAAATATAACATATGTTTTTTACATTTTAACATTTCTTAGAAAAGTATGATCTCAAATGAGCAATTTGACGATGCTGGGTCAGGGAAGGGCCTTAAGTGCTTTGCCGCGCGCCTTCTAAGTTGTGTTCTGCTATACCCGATAATAGGTATTATACATACTCGTACCTAGATGGTTATAGTTAGTAGAAGAGGAGTATCGAATCGACTGGTTTGACCCATAGAAATATCAGGATAAAAAGTATCCTAGGTGCCCAGGGTCTCAAACTATCTCCAGAAGATTTCATCCAAATCCGTCCAGTCGTATCGACGTGAAGGAAGGACAAACAAACAAGCTACTTCAGTCTATTTGCGTCCCACTGCTGGGCACAGGCCTCCTCTCATCACGAGAGGGTTGGGCTATAGTCCCCACGCGGGCCCGGTGCGGATTGGGGACTTCACACGCATCTTTGAATTACTTCGCAGGTGAGTGCAGGTTTCCTCGCGATGTTTTCCTTCACCGAAAAGCTCAGTGGTAAATTCAAATTGAAATTCGTAAGAGGTGCGAGCCGGAATCGAACCCCCGACCCTCTGCATGAGAGGCGGTAGTCATAGTCGGCCTGTTCATGACTGGAATAAGTGTGTCATTTTGAAAATACTTGAATTTCCTTACTACACAGCTTAGCCTAGCCATATTTAAGTACTTATAAGATCGATTGTAATAAAACAATTATTTTTAACCCCAACATTTACTTTGTCATGTATAATTGTAAAAAAATTGTTAGACCAGTTACACGGAAGCGTCAATTTTAAAATACAACAATCAACGTCATGTACCTACATTATTTACTTAAAAATAATATTATTTCTAACAATTTTCATTATTATATTATATTTTGTTCGTCATTGTTCGTAGTCGTGACATGTGCATTTTTGAAGCCAGGAGTACTTCGTAAATAAGAATGGGCTCTCCCATATAATGATTCCCTCTTTAGAAAGATCATTAATTATCATTAAATGAGCTATTCTGGGAAATGGAAATGCAATTCAAATTTTAAGGACTGTTCTATTGAGATTATATTCCATAGAAGCTGCGCTAAATAGGGTGATAATGTATTTAACTTAGGTGTTAAAATAAGGGCAAAGGAAATGTCACTATTTATAAAATCGAATGAGGCCAATGGTGCTTTTCAGGTCCTAGCTTGAAATCCCTTTTGCGTCCGGAATGAGGCCCCTTGTTAAATAAACACTAACATATGTTATTTTGAAATGAGTACATTCATTTATAAAAGTAAGTTAGTGATAGTAAAATTATATTTCAGATGCGCATTTTTCCTTCATTCTACTTAAAATGATAACTGTAACAGATTACAAAAATAAAAAAAATTATAAATATACTGCATTGCTAACACGAAAAGACAAATACAATATTTTAAACATTTCCAGTTAAAATAAATGCGGTGTAAATCGAAATAAGTACATGATAAATATGGAAGATATATTGAGATATTTGTTAGTTTATAAAATAGCGTAATACTGTTGAAGAAAATCCATGAATAGTTTCCTAAGTTCCTAACCTGTGATAATAATACTCGTACATAAATAATTAAAACGCGAAAAAATCATTTCGCAGACCGATTCAAAACCATAAAGAAATGAAACAAATTGTGATCGTAACAGACAGTGTGATTTTGTAAGAGATGCTATACTCGTCGTCGTCGTCGTCGTCATCATCATCATCATCATCATCATCATCATCATCATCATGCTATACTAGTAATATAGTACCTAATATTGACAATGAATTTCACACTTAATGAAAATCGTACTAATACATCAAAGTCATGGAAATACAAATACTTTGTGAAAATATTTTTTGACCCTTTAAAATGAATGATCATTTTAAAGGGTCAAAAAATATTTTCACTATCAAGCATAGTCCTTGAGTATTTTGTAACCATTTAATTAACATGTTTTGAAAAATCGCTGCTTTCCTTGTCTACATTCATCAGAAATAAAAAAACCGACCAAGTGCGTGTCGGGCCACGCGCAAAGTATAGGGTTCCGAAGTTGACGGCGCCCACAGTACCTTTCTAAGACTAGACTAGAGCCGGTAGAGAGACTAGCTAGCCTGTGGTATGACGTGCCCGCCCGACGCCCCTGCCGCTCGAGAAAAATCATCATCATAAGTTGGTCGACTATTACTCGTAAGTTTGTACAGCCTACTTAGCTGTGATAGTTTTCCTTTCAACTACGTTATATATGCCACAACAATACTCTTGTTTGACGTACTTTGTCGCAAAATGTAAAAGCAACAACATATTTATTTTGAGTAGATAGTTCTCAAAGCAATCGGGAACTACCAGGCCAATAATCATTCGAGGTTGACCCAAAAAGTTTTAGGGATGCCAGGCTGTCGAGTGCACTCATTCCAAGCCTCCGCGTTCGGGGATTTCTCATCAACGGTCGCTTTTCCGAGAATTTCCTTCTTCGCCATTTTAGTCTTGCAGCCGAGGCTTATGTAAATGCTGACTTTGCTCAAGCTGGCCCGGAATACCGCCAGCTTCACCGTCGCGGATTTCGGGTCCCATCTGGCAGATATGGTGGGGACAAATCTGTCACTCTTCCAATAACATTCCGCTTTGTTGGCTTCTAATATTGTCGCTTTCAGGTACAGCGGCGCTGGAAAACAGAAAAGGAGAAAATTTAATAAAACGAAACACGGAGTGAATTGGCTGTGACAGACAGATCCTAAAAAGGTTCCGTTTCTTGCTGTTAAGAGGGTTTATCCCGAAAGTTGTCAACGTCGCATATAGCTATCATATGCTTCGCTGTTTTTATTAATTTCTCAATATTACTGAATTAAAAATTGAGTTATCATTCTATGGTTAAATGATACGTTTCGTTTTATATAGATTACATTAAAATGCATGGAAAATGCGATGGAAAGTTTTAATTGCGTCCCACTGCTGGGCACAGGCCTCCCCTCATCACGAGAGGGTTTGGGCTATAGTCCCCACGCGGGCCCAGTGCGGATTGGGGACTTCACACCCATCTTTGAATTACTTCGCAGATGTGTGCAGATTTCCTCAAGATGTTTTCCTTCACCGAAAAGCGCAGTGGTCAATTCAAATTGAATTTCGCACATAAGCAAACAGTTTTTTTGTTTGATTACTTTTATTAGCTTATAAAACTCTATTTTTGTATACTTATTCTATTTTTGATTTACTACATCCAAATTACACATAATATGTACATATGTGAAAAAGTAACTGTTTTTCTTAAGTCAATACACAGATCGACTTAAACAAACTAGTTACATTCGCGTCACATTTTTCCCAAGCGACATGGAAGCCCAAAATATTCCATAGGAGCGAAATTCAACGTACACCCATATATCTAAGGCAATTCCACACCAAGGCTTCTCCCCCGTAAGCGTTGCACGTACTCGCACATTTCAATTGGCTATGGGTGAAAAGTGACAATGTGCTCGATTATTTTTTTTAAGGATAGGAATAAAAAAAAAAAGTGTTGACACTATTGACATTATTGATTTTTTCAAGAAGTAGTGCTGCATACTTGGACCAAGGAAACACCTTTTTTCAATCGTCATAACACAAAATCAATTTCTTTTTTTTACGCGAAATCTACGGCATGGAAAATTCTGAGATTTTTTTCTCTTGATACGGAAGGTTATTCCTATCCATAAAAAAATAATCGAGCACATTGTAATTTTTCACCCATAGCCAATTGGCAGGCTTTTCTTCCCGTGAACTAAGCCCCTTTTGATAGATCGTTGCAACAAACCGGGTGGTGGAATCATCAATCTTTCCATAGCGAAAATACATTCTTCTATTTAATATTAAAAAGAGTATACGTAAAACCACAAGGCATAACCATTCCTACCAACAAAGTAACATTTGTAGTCTGAAACATGCCTAGTATTCGCATGAGTGTTACCACTTTATTCTTTGACCTATACCACTTTAATTTGTAACTCCGAGCGCAGTAGAAATTATAGGTCATCAGAATAAACCGAGCTATCCTTACGTACTTATTTATGAACACACTACGTTGCTTTTTGAACTCCATGTCGTAATCCTCCTACGTGATATTTTTGTACGCGATTCTTATCTTCTAGGCCGCAGGGGATATTTTGCATTGGTGTCGGCATCAAGACAGACGACAACTCTCTCCTTTTTAATAAGCAAAGAGCATTGCGCGACTCGAGGGGCCTTTTCACTAATGCAATGCATTCCTTGTCGCGATCAATCAGCTCTATGGACTCTGCTCGTTGTTACCATAGCAGCCTATTTACGTCCCACAGCTGGGCACAGCCCTCCTCTCAGCACGAGAGAGCTTGGGCTATACTTCCCACGCGGACCCAGTGCGGATGAGGAAGCGTGCAGTTTTCCTTCGCCGAGAAGCTCAGCGATAAAATCAAATTGAGTTTCGCACATAGGAAGGTACCTAAGAAATCTCAGAGGTGCGAGCTGGGTTTAAACGCCCTACCCTCTGCATGAGAGGCCGTAGGTAGAATCACCAAGCTACCATGGCTCCTCATGTTACTTTTTGCGTTATAATTTGATTTGCGTGATATCGATACTTATTAAAATGAACTGTGTTAGTAGCTTGTGCAGGCGCTGAATGTATGTCCGTGCTCAAAGGTCGCGGACCGCGAAATGTTTTGTGTTTCGTCTATCTGAGACCATCGACTTTATAAAAAGCCATGTGGCCGCGCGCGCGCATGATTCCTTATAAATTGAGTCCCCACCAATTACGGGATCTTGTTCACTTTTTGCTCTAATTCTCAGAAACCATGCATATTTCGACAAAACTATTTAAGACTCTTTTAAAGTCCATTAAATTTGCAACAATTAAAGCCAAACCGCAGCTTTGCAACACGTATATGGACCGTGCTATGGCACGTCGAAAATTATCGTAATTGGATAAGCTAATTATACCCATCAGTGCTACGAATCTATCTATCCACCTATGCATTGTTCAGCAGCTCCGGAGATAAGCCTTCTTAGAAATGATATTGAAGCTATAATTATTAAGTCTCTACAAATAACGTTCTAAAAGGCTATTCATTTGTTACGCTATGTGTCTCGGACGATGAACATACATTAGGTACCCAAGTTAAAATCGGCAAAAACAGTGTAACCATGCCCTCCCACCTACCACATCTGCTGCAAGATATCATTCCAGAAGGTCTTACCATCAGTTCAAAAATGGTTAAGGGTTGAGAATACCCCCGTGATGCTCCCTCCCCCCCATACCATACCTATAAAAAACGTAGATACGTATACGGGATCAAGAAACATTGTGACGATATTTTACTAGCTGATTCTGTGGGTAAAATATCGTCACAACGTTTTGCCCGAACCTATAATTATACGCGTTTTTAACGTTATAAGTACATAAATACTCATTTATTATTGCTTCAATATTACCAAATTACGCGAAAATTACAATTAGCAAGTAGTTATGGGTTATTAGAGCAAACACAAAGCAAATTAACGCTTCCAAATTAAAGCCAGTGAATTGGTATTCGGTTTTATGTAGAGGGGAATGTGTACGGCAGTTTTCCTCTCGGAACTTTTCAGCATAAACAACAAAAGGGCAGCGTGCTTTTTGCGCATTTTTGGACCTATAAAAGAAGATTAGACGGGCTTTTGGGTCCGGCCGGGCGCATAACCACGTAGTTGTAATGAAACAAATGAAAAAGTTGAAAACAAAAACCTTTGGCGTTATAGGTTGCGTAGTAAAACGAAGCACTGACTTTAAATGAGCTTTTAATCACTGCGATAGATTAGACTAAATATACAGCTTATGATAGAAACAAGTGTTCACAGCGATACAATCTAGCGCGTAACCGTGGTGTATCTCTATCTGTCAAATATGACAGTGTTGCAACTTATAATATTATTAGGGCGATACACATAACATACTTACACACTAAAGGCAGGGCCCCACAAACCCAACTCAATTACTAATAACATCCGCCATATTGCTTTTTTTCTACGAAATGTAAGGATGTCACTTGGAAGAGTTGGAAGATAACAAAGTATAAGTTCTTTTTCACCTCACTGACTCGAAAGTGGTCGTTTTGCAGCTTGATATCCGAGCGCAAAAGTTGTTTTTATCCGCTAGCGTGGAAAGTGTTTTTGAAATTCGAACGACGCATGACGCCACTGTCACAATAAAAAAACAACGATACGTTCTGAAACGCAATTCGTCGTGAGAGTTTTATTAAAATAAAGGTTCAATTTACTTAATATCATCATTAATAAAATTATAGTAATAATACACCGTTTCAGATGTATTTCATTATTTCACTATGTTTTATCACAAAAATACTTAAATATGTGTATATTTTAACTGTATTCAATGAATAATTGAATCTTGAAGTACAAGTAAGAGTGATTTGGAACGCAACCTCCAGAAAAAAAAAACATTAAAAAAAAATTAAAAAAAAGTTTTAGATTGCTGGTTTTGTAATTTAGAATACCTATCTATACGAAGTAATAAAGCGATTCTAGCGATGACGATACGAATTTAACTCCTCCAGAGTTAGTACAAACTGTACGTGACGCCGAACTAAGTCTTCTTCCCGAAAAATCGCGCGTGAGGTGAAACATTTTGTGTTGCGCTCAGCAGCAAAGTCGTTTGCGGTCTCGTGCCTTGAAACCCTCGTTACACTCAGGATTCTATATTTGACCCTAGAATCCTTCGTTCACTCGGGTCTCAATCACGCACTCACAGCAAACAACAACTTTGCAGCCTTGCATAACAAATAACTATTGTTTCATAATCATTAATATTTAATACATACTTGTAGATAAACGTAAAAAAATACAGTCATCCTCTCATTCCTTAATTCAACGTGTCGTTCCTTAACATAGATAGTAATATAGTTTTTTTTTTTTAATTATCAAGTCCCTTACATTAAACATGAAATGAAAACTGATTTCAACCTAACACGCGCCTGTACTTGAAAATAATTAACACTTTCGCGAACAGTCGCCGATGCCGCCCCCAAGTTCACTTTGTGTGAAAACGACAAGTTCTTGATCGTGAATATGTTAATTACACACACACTGTGTCATGCGCCTGGTTTAGGTAGGTACGAGTATTTTTAGTCATGATGATGAAATGTAACAAAATAAAAAAGTCAATAAAAAAGATATCATCATCATCATTTCAGCCGATAGACGTCCACTGCTGGACACGACAGGCCTCCCCCAAGGCGCGCCACTCAGACCGGTCCTGTGCTACTTGCATCCACCGCGTTCACGTGACCTTTAAAAACCGGCCAAGTGCGAGTCGGACTCGCGCACCGAGGGTTCCGTACAAACCTGTAAGGTTTACAAAGTTCGTTCTTTACGACAATCGAGTCATAACTATGGTATTTTTATTGCAAAATGAAATTCATAACATTACAATGGGGAAAGATGGAGTAGCATAAATTTAAGACAAAGATCTTAAAAAATATATATTTTGTAATGTAACTAAAAATTTAAGGTTTTCGGAATTTTTCCTTTATGTGTGCTACAAAACGTTGCTTCATGCCAAATTTCAAGATTCTAGGTCGACTGGAAGTACCCTTTAGGTTTTGATTCCCTTGCGAGTACTTGCGAGTTTCAAAATATGCAGCTTAAATTGCTGTTTCTTTTGATTGCGTTGACATAGAAGTTTGATTTTGTTACAGCTTAAAGGTATTATAGACCTGAGTATTTGGTATGAATTTCAATTTAATACCTCTACGCGTTTATGGGGGTGCTAGAGTTAATCCCCGGCAGAGACCCGGCTACCAAAAACGACGACCCTTGGCCCTGGCAACATATAACTGCCGTACACTGCGGACCGACGAAAAGGTACTGGAACTGGAGGAAGAATTGAGCAGGTTACGTTGGGGAATCATAGGGTTGTCAGAAGTCCGGAGAGAGGGGGAGGACATGATAACCCTGAAGTCCGGTAACCTGTTCTATTTCCGGGAGGGCGACCAACAGTCCCAGGGAGGTGTCGGGTTTATCGTCCACAAGTCCCTCGCAAACAATGTGGTGAAGATCGAGAGTGTGTCGACCAGGGTAGCGTGCCTTGTACTCAGAATAACACAACGATATTCGTTGAAGGTTATACAGGTTTACGCTCCGACCTCGACGCACTCCGACGATGAGGTGGAGGCTATGTATGAGGATATTTCCAGAGCCATGCATAGCTCCAGAACTCACTTCACAGTTGTTATGGGGGACTTCAACGCGAAACTAGGCAAACAAGACGGTGAAGAGCTGAGAGTGGGGCAATTTGGAGTAGGGCGCAGGAATCACCGGGGCCACCTACTGGCTGGTTTCATGGAGAAGGAGGGACTCTATATGATGAACTCCTTCTTCAAGAAACGTGAGCACAGAAAGTGGACCTGGATGAGCCCTGATGGTGTAACGAGGAATGAGATAGACTTTATCATGTCGACGAGGAAGCAGATATTCGATGATGTCTCAGTGATCAATTCGGTTAAGTCCGGGAGCGATCACCGTATGGTACGAGGCACATTGAATATCCAAGTGAAGCTTGAGAGATCTCGACTGATAAAGTCTACGCTCCGCCCGGCACCGGCCCAGCTCCAAAACCCCGAGAGCTTTCAGCTCGAACTCCAAAACCGTTTTGCTTGCCTAGAAAGCGACGTGGACGATTACAACGACGGGTTTGTGGAAGCTGTCCATACGGTTGGGTCCAAGTTCTTCAAGACCCGCCGTACAAGAACCAAGAAAATCTCAGACTCAACCCTAAAGCTCATGGAGGTGAGGCGTGAGATGATTCTGCAGTCTTCAGGTGACGCTAGTCATTATCGGCAGCTCAATAGGCAGATCTCGAAGTCTCTGAAGCGTGATATACGCCGATTCAATACCAACAGTATTGAAAAGGCTATTGAGCGTAACAGAGGCTCGAAGGTGTTTGCCAAAGATCTGTCTATTGGCCAAAGCCAATTGACAAAACTGAAGACCGAAGACGGCAGGATCGTCTCATCCAAACCGGAGCTGTTGGGAGAAGTCGAGAAGTTCTATGGGCAGTTATACACGACAATCCGAACACCCGTCGCTGATCCAGCTAAAGACCCTAGAGCTAGATTAACCCGACACTATACCGAAGATATCCCGGACGTCAGCCTGTACGAGATTAGTATGGCTCTCAAACAGCTTAAGAACGGCAAAGCCCCCGGTGATGACGGAATTACAGCTGAACTCCTGAAGGCGGGTGGTAAACCAGTCCTTAAGGCCCTTCAGACGCTGTTTAATTCCGTCATTCATGAAGGGAGAACGCCGCGAGCATGGAACAGAAGTGTGGTGGTGCTCTTCTTCAAAAAAGGTGATAACACCTTGTTGAAGAATTATAGACCCATCTCACTTCTGAGCCATGTTTACAAGCTGTTTTCGAGAGTCATTACGAACCGTCTCGCGCGCAGGTTTGACGAATTCCAGCCTCCCGAACAAGCCGGTTTCCGAAAGGGCTATAGTACCGTAGACCACATACATGCGTTGCGGCAGGTTGTACAGAAGACCGAAGAGTATAACCTCCCCCTTTGCCTTGCATTTGTGGACTACGAGAAAGCCTTCGATTCGATCGAGACTTGGGCTGTGCTGCAGTCTCTCCAGAGGTGCCAAGTTGACTACCGGTACATCGAAGTGTTGAAGTGTTTGTACGAAAATGCCACCATGTCCGTCCGACTACAGGACCAGACCACGAAGCCTATTCCACTGCAGCGGGGAGTCAGACAAGGAGATGTGATCTCTCCGAAGCTGTTCACCGCTGCATTGGAGGATGCTTTCAAGGTGCTGGACTGGAAAGGTCGAGGCATCAATGTTAATGGCGAGTACATCTCTCACCTTCGATTTGCCGACGATATTGTAGTCATGGCTGAGACCATGGAGGACCTCAGTATTATGCTCGCTGACCTCAGCAGAGTTTCCGATCGAGTTGGTCTTAAAATGAACATGGACAAGACGAAAATTATGTCTAATGTCCATGTTGTGCCAACTCCCGTAATAATCGGAGGCTCTGCGCTCGAAGTTGTTGACCATTATGTATACCTGGGACAAACAGTCCAGTTAGGTAGGTCCAACTTCGAGAAAGAGGCCAATCGTCGAATCCGACTCGGCTGGGCAGCGTTCGGGAAGCTTCGCAGTGTCTTTTCGTCCAAATTACCGCAGTGTCTCAAGTCGAAAGTCTTCGACCAGTGTGTGTTGCCAGTGATGACTTATGGTTCCGAGACGTGGGCGCTTACGATGGGCCTCATAAGAAGGCTCAAAGTCACTCAGAGGGCAATGGAGAGGGCTATGCTCGGGGTTTCTCTGCGTGATAGAATCAGAAATGAGGATATCCGCAGTAGAACTGGGGTCACCGACATAGCCCGAAGAATTGCGAGCCTTAAGTGGCAGTGGGCGGGGCACATTGCTCGCAGGACTGATGGCCGATGGGGCCGGAAACTTCTCGAGTGGCGCCCGCGAACCGGGAGACGAGCTGTCGGTAGGCCTCCAACAAGATGGAGCGACGACCTCGTGAAGGTCGCGGGAAACCGGTGGAAGCAAGTAGCACAGGACCGGTCTGAGTGGCGAGCCTTGGGGGAGGCCTATGTCCAGCAGTGGACGTCTTTCGGCTGAAATGATGATGATGATGATGACGCGTTTATGAGGAAATGGGTAGTAAGGTTAAAATTATTAAAAAAAAATATATTATGTGATGTAACTAAAAATTTATGGTTTTCGTAATTTTTCCTTTATCTATGCTATAAGACGTTGCTTCGTACCAAATTTCAAGATTCTGAGTTCACGGGAAGCACCCTGTAGGTTTTGATTCCCTTGCAAGTGTCGAAAATTTGCGGCATAAACGGCTGTATCTTTTGATTGCGTTGGCTTAGAAGTTTGATTTTTTCACAGCTTCAAGGGACAGTAGACCTGAGTAATTGATATAAATTTCAGCTTCATACCTCCACGCGTTCCTGAGAAAAAGGGTCTTGACAGACGGACGGACGGACGGACAGACGGACAACAAAGTGATCCTATAAGGGTTCCGTTTTTTCCTTTTGAGGTACGGAACCCTAAAAAGATATGGTTACCTTTAAACTGCTCCTGCTCTTGCATGGTCAACACACTGCAGCGTAGCCGATTGACGGTCAGCTGCACGGAATCGTTCAGGCCGTCTTCACTAGCTGTGTACAGCAAGGTCACTTCCAATTGACCTTTCTTGTTCTCCCTCTGTGGACAGCGCCCGTCATAATTAGCGTCTGTTTATTTTAGAGGGTTTACTCCGAAATTTGGCAACGTCGCAAATAGCTGTCAAATATTTCGCTGTTTTCATTAATTTCTGAATATTACTGAATAAAAACATGAATTATCGCTCTATGGTTGAATAAACATTAAGTACCTATGGATTGCAACAATTATTATAGGAACACGAAATTTAATTTCTATAAAAAATACAGTCTAAAAACATGGCATTTATTTATAAAGCTGTCAAATTATGCATTTAATATGGATATTTTTTATTTATTTATTTATTTAAACTTCATTGCACATACAAAATGTATACAATTGGCGGACTTAATGCCTAAAGGCATTCTCTACCAGTCAACCATAAGGCTAAACAGAAAGAAAAATGAGTAGGTGCATCAATATCAGAAAGAAACTACAGAAATACAAGGAAGATAACAAATAATTCCAAAAGAGGATAAATTTACATAAACGTACATAAAAATTATATAAAAGATAAACATACATAAACTAATACATACATAAACCAGCCGCACGAAGCAAAGAAAAATATGAAGGATTTATGTTTGATTTGTATTTTTTCTGTCATGTTTAGTTTTACATTGCTTGATATAATAAACTGGAGTAAAGTTGGACTAAGTTCCGAGTTAGAGGTTACTTTGGAATTAATTTGTATCGAGCTTCGTGAAACGTTTAACGAAAGCTGTCAAATTAAGGATGATATAACATATGATTTTTTCATATTTTTAGCTTTTAGTATTTCTTAGAAAAGTATGATCTTACATGAGCAATTTGACGATGCTGGGTCAGGGAACGGCCTTAACATAACATGCTTTCTAAAGAACCTTATCCCCGTATCTTAATGCAATCAAATTAGGCTTCCAACATAATATGGGGTCGGAACAACATATAGGTAAATTGATATATTTATTGAGCAAACGAACAAAATAATAAATACCTAATGCATGTTTTTGTGTGAATTAAAAACCAAGTGCAAGGTCGCCCCACGAGGAGACGTGGTTAGTAATGAGTTTATGATTTCAGGGTAATAAAATAAAACGAGACTTAAGAAAAAACGTGTGTAAAAACCGTATACCTATGTATACTACGTACCTACATCTTATAGCTATTTAAGTAGGCATTCAGGATGGTCGAGGTCAGAATCATTCTATTGTGTCGGCTCCAAGCTGCACAAGAATCATGAACTATTCGATCATCGTGATGCGATGAGTCATAGCCCACCTTCGTATTGATTGACGAATCCGTTTTTCTCTTAATAAGACATTTTTTTTACTGTCTGATTCGACAAAAATCGTCTAAAATAAAGCAGCGTCTTTATAATTATTTGACTTGTCCATTCGTATTCTTATCGATTTAAATAAATATTGTTGCTCAACAAACTGAACTATAAAGTGCTATCAACTCGAACTCGGCATAAACTTTGTTATATTTTGTTGCGGTGCCGGGTCATAAATGACTTCATACATGATTATGACAAACTAAACAATTCTAGAAGAAACACAACTCTAGAAATACTAGGGAAGTAATTATAATTATTAAGTACTTATGTGGCTCGCTTCGAGGGAGACAGGACGACTTCCGGCTGAAATGATGATGAAAATGATGGATGATCAACAAAGTAACTCACTCTCGTGTCTGTCGCCGCCAATCCACTCGCTATCGCGTTGATCGGTCTCCAGATGTCCGGGGTCCCGATTAAACCATTCTTCAGGTCATTCTGAAATAGCTTCGAGTCGAAATTCCACGTCGCTGCACCAACCGTTCTTCGCTTCTCTAAAGACGATTTCTGTGCAATCGCTTCAGTTTTCGTCGACTTAAAACTACTGAACGTTTTCTCCAGGAACCCACTTATCGCTTTAGATTCGTGCTGATCACCAACCGAGTTGGTTTTCTTATTATCTAACGTTTTGATACTCTTCCGCCTCTCCGACTCTTGTTTGGGTGGCTCTAATAGCGCGTAGATTGTCAAAGACAAAAAATGCCCAGCAACTAGACTTTGAAGGTCGGGTTTTCCCGTCGACTTCTTTGTTTCTTTCTGTCTCAACTGGAACTTGAAGTCTTCGTTCCAAACTGGCCAAGAGCTTTCTTGTAATGTGGTTTCGAATTTACTCTCACCCGGGAACACTTTGACCTGGAAATTAATAAAATTGCTTACAACGAACTTAAAAAAGTAAGATATTTACTTGTGATGACAAATGTGGACACTGAGAATTGTTTGATGACTGAACCTCTATAAAAGTACTATGCTTTAATAAGTGCCTTAACTTTTAGCTTTTCAGCTGGCCAAACTTTGTCTAGACAATATCTTGGTAATCTCTTATATCTTTATTTTACACAACTGCCGTCTATTATGATCCTAAAATTGACTCTGTTTGATTGTCAACAAAATACCTAAATTAATATCGTTTCTTATTTTTATCGTAGGAAAAGTTTTGGCGCCAGGCAAATTTAATGCATTTAAAACAATCATTTAGAATAGCAAAAGATTGTTATTTCTCCCAGAGTACCTTATCTTAAAATTGGTTTCGATTTCTATCTCCGATTACATTAGGTCATGCTTCGTACCGTTGATTTTTGCGTTCAGTTAACGCTAGAATTGATACTATACATCACTGTCTATTGTATAACCGTTTTACAATTGCTTGTGATAAGAGCGATAAGGTATATGCCAAAGATAAGTTCGGCACGATAACTACTAATCAACTAAAATAACGCTACATGCATGGATCCTAAAATACCATGTTATTTTTGTCACACAGTGCATACATTTATTTAGAAAGTGAACGTGATAAACGCGCTGCATGCTGTCAAAAGCGATTTTGCAGATTCAAGCGAAAATATCTTTGCAGGATTCAGTATAAGATGCGCCAATCTACCTTTCTAAATTCGCTAGCTCATCTGTTTTCAAAATGTAAGCTGCAAGCCAATGGTTTTTGAATCGATGGGATTCTAGAGTAGGTAGAGTAAATGTAGTCTAGCCAGCCCATTTTCAGAATCGATTAATTGTTTTTTGTCTAGGTAATTCTTAAAATTAAATGCATTAACATGTTCTTTTCAAGGCAGCAGTGTAACATAAATCACCGACCTACTATACTGCTGATAATCATATTACTGCTAACTTTCATAAGGATGCAGTAGGTAAATTATTGTGATTAGATAATATTTATCAAAAAACATTTAAAGTTAGTGCACAACTTAAGTCTTAACAGACATTTTACGTCGTGGATAAAGAATTTGTCCTTCTTGCATTAGGAAAAAGCAGGAAGAGGAGGATGGAAATGTGGTCGATTTGATTTTTAACATCTACACCACTTAGTTTAAAACAACATTTTACCGAATATTAAAGCCGGATTAAGTAAGTATTTCTGTAATAACTTCGAATGAATGATTAAAATAGTTAGGTAGAAATAAATTAATTTAAGCCTCGGTTGGGCTTGTTGCGAATAAAAGTTATAAATTTTGCTACGTTTCAAAAAACGCGAAAGAACAGACCTCTGTACAGCGTGTTAGAGCTAAAGTTAAAATAGAAATACGTAGATCTTAGGTTAACTACCTATTTAACTCTACCTTTTTTTTCTTGTATTACAACAAAAGTACACTAATCTTCAATGAAACTATCAGAAAACTAGCGACAAGAAGTACCTACCTACCTTACTCGTAAGAGACGTACCTACCTAAGTCCCTCTTGAACAAAATTGCATAATAGTGTTGGCGTCTACAAAATAAAGTAGGTAACTAGCTAGCTTAATGCTTAAATGAAATTCATTCAGAAAGCATTTAAACAAAATCTGTGCGATTTGACCCAGATAAAATAACCAAATAGAAATTGTGCTGGTGCCTACTTAGGTAAAACGACGATAACACGTACATAGCGAAGTATTTTATCGTATGCGTGCCTTCATCTAAGCTAAATAGGTATATAAGTCTTATTCTTTGCGAATAGCAATAATAATTACTATATACCTGAGGCATCGCAAGAGGCCCCGGCTTCGATCAACGCCTAATTCATTGGCCTAATTCAATAAACATCTATCAAAACGTCAAAACGATGATGCTCTGTCTATAAGCTAAAAATATATCGCTTTTATGAGCTACGATTACACCGGTTTATTTTAGAATTTAATGAATACTGATTACACGAGGTCACAATTAGTAATGTAGTGTAGGTAACTAATATGCACTTGCTAATCTAAGTAGGTAGGTACTGTAAGGGGGGTTGGTGTTAGCTCAGGTGGATGCTGCAGACACGGAGATTAGCGGGGGAAACCGAAGACACGAAGACGATGTCTATAGCTGATTAAAATCTCTAAATCTTACAGACTGGCCCTAATACTGCCCTAACACATCCCTAACTATGAAATAATAGATTGAATGTTGAATTCATGTTATATTTTCAGAGATGTTTGCATTACAATGGATATCCAAAGACTAAATATATAGAACAACATAATACCCCGCCGCCCTACGGCGGATTAGTTTCTAACTATTCGGACTTAACTCGTGCAGCTGATTCCATTTGATATTCATCACATCTAAAACATTTTTTCAGGTAAGTACCTAATAGAAAATATTCTCTGAATACATATATGTATATCCATATTATAGGTAAAATTCAAAAGTAACTCTGTCTGTCTGTCTGCTACCTCTTCAGGCTTCAACTGCTGGACCGATTTGGATGAAATTTGACATAGAGGTAGTTGAAGCCCCGGGAAAGGACATAGGTTAGGTACTTTTAATCCCGGAAAAACGCGGGAACGCGATAACCGAATTCCACGCGGGCGAAGTCGCGGGCAGAAGTCAGTTTAGAATATTTGGTTTGTTATTATAGTGAAATAAAATAAAACAAAAACACGGACGTAAAATGGTAAAAAAACCTACCTACCTTAGACCTTAGACCATTCATTCATCGTCCCATTGTTTTTTATTTGCATTACATCACCCGACGTAGTTTATTTGTACACATTACTTGTTCGACCTATTCTAAACCTATTAACAGAATACTTACTGTAGTTACGCTTGGCCTGGCACGATAATTGTGAAATAAATAGCAGAGTAGCAGAAAGCCACTTAAGCTAGAACTCGAGATCACGGAAAATGTCTGCCTACCAGCCTGAGTTAGTAGGGGCTGCGCTGAGCTGCCGTGCAGTGCAAGTTTAGATAGCAATAAGTACCTACATAGTCCTAACTGAAGTTAATTTGGAAATTTAATTGCGTACTTACTTGGTCCATTTAATTTTATCAAGTGACTTCACCGTCTAGTTTTCGGTGAAGGAAAACATCGTGAGGAAACCTGCACGCATCTGCGAAGTAATTCAAAGATGTGTTTGAAGTCCCCAATCCGCAATGGGCCCGCGTGACTATAGCCCAAACCCTCTCATGATGAGGGCAGGCCTGTGCCCAGCCGCGGGACGCAAATAGGCTGTAGTAGTAGTAGCAGTAGTTACTGTCTAGAGTTTGCCAGTTTGCTGCCGGGAAATCAATCAAAACAATAGGTGGAAGTTACCTTAACGAGGTATCCATGTGCGCGACTCAATCCAAACAAGGATGGGAGGTGTCGAGCTCCGATAACGGTCACGTAAAGGTTCTTAGAAACCGTGTGCAGGGCCAGTTTGAACCCAATCTCCGGCTCCAAACTACCGCTGCCCGCCAATTGACTCTCCCGATTCGTATTCAAAATATTCTTGAGTTTATTCAGAGAAAACGCCATGGTAAACAAACGCGCCAAGCCCTCGCAAAACCGGTTTAAAGTAAGCGAATCACGTAAAGCAATTCAATTCCATCACTCCGAAGCTTATTAACAACGTTACGATAATCACATTTTTCCTTCCCGAAGAAACGTTAATTAATTAACACAATTATTTCCATTTAACACTGCACCGACGACACCGTCGAAAACAACCGTGTAACGAGCCTAGTGTTCATTCAATTGAAACTCATGTAGATAAATGAGCGCGTAGTTGTCACTTCCCACTATCAAAACATAAAAACTACGTCAAATTTTACATACAGTGTACGTATTCCCGAACGAGCGGACCTCTCTTTCTTACTTTAACGTAGCACACGACTCACTACCGCCATCGAGTTAATTCAATAGCCTTTTCAATTTGGTAGTATTATAGGCCATATGTGTGTGTGATTTTCACCGTAGCGCCATCTGACGGCAAATATTTATAATTTGTCATCCAACAGGTAGATGGCGGGGTTAAATCGATTGTAGAGGTTGGGTTGGGTTGGGTCGAGGAAAATGGCATTAAGTACTACGCGCTACCAATAAGTAGGTACCTAATTCGATTTATATAATGCGCAATATATCGATACGAGGAAGCAAAGGCTTTCCCCAAATAAAACAATAACAAATACCTTTGTTTATAAATATAAGCATTACGCACAAGTAGAAAAGGGTCGTATCTATTTTGTGTTGTTCCTTTTGTAAACTTAGACTATTTATTTAATTATTCATTTAAACTCTTTATTGCACAAACGCCAAAAAAGGCGACCTTAATGCTGTCAATCTTGGGGTGAAGCATACAGTCAATTACCACCCTAGGTCTGTAATGTACTATTTTATTCACGCTGAAATCAAAGGGGTTGTAATTCAAAAGCTTCTGACATTGATTGTCTGCTTCACCCTAAGATTGACTGACAGACTATGCTTGTAGCATTAAGGACGCCTTTTGTCTGACCACTTTTTGAGGCTCTTTTACACCTCCAGTTATGAATCTACAAGCGTTTCGGTCACGACTAGTGATGTGCCGACGAGAACGCTCGCTCTCGAGCATTCCCTTCTCGGAGAATTCTCAATGATTCTCGAGAACGTTCTCCTGAACGGAAATTTCCGGGAAAGTACATGTAATATAATAAATGACTCGCTACCTATTGCTGAGAAGAAACACGTAAATAATAACTACCTACTCAAAAAAACGAGCACATTCAATTCATTACATTTTACTATCGCATACACGTTCAACGGAAGATCATTTAAATATGTATTGTATAGTTAATCGGACAGGCACTTTAAAGTCGATGATGGATTTTAGATTACCAAGATCCTATTACTTACCTGCATAATAAGAGCTGTGCATTATTGCCGACGCTGTCTTTATCAACGTGTCGCGTGTCGCCATTGCCGATATAACAAGGTTGTAACATTAATAGCCACCTAGTGGTGTAATTTCATCTTAATAACCACTTACCGGTCTATCTCAATATCGGTCCTTCGAGCCAGATTGGTACCTACTGATTAACAGACAATATATGTAGGTACGGTTGCCTATCGTCGTATATTGCATCGTAATGGCCTATTAATCACGATTTAATAATCATCGGAAAAGTAACTGGCATGAGAACCGAGTGTGTAGATATGTACTAGCTTCTGCTCGCGGCATCGCCCGAGTGGAATTCGATTATGGCGATCCCGCGGCAACTATGCATTATTTCGGGATATAATTGTAGCTTATGTCCTTCCCGGGACTCCAACTACATCCATATGTTTTCCTCTATATGTTCTCCTTTTTTTCTTTTTACTTCTTTCAAATTTAATTTCGCAAATAAGTAGCTCAGAGGTGCGAGCCGGATACGAACCCACGACCCTCTACATGCGAGGCGGAGATCGAACCACAAGGCCACCACGTGAGGTCACAGTTCAACACATTTACCAAGCACCACCTCGACTCGCATAATCCATACAAAATCAAATGACGAATACCAAGGCCTCTTGCAGGAAACGGCGACGCGACGTGCAGTACCTACGGGTAAAGTAAGACTGTCCTACCCCTTCAAAAACTATAATGACATGTGTCGGCGCAGAGTTCTCATTAATTTAAATGGCATAGGTATACAAGATGCATATTGAAGGGGACCAATCTAGATTCAGAGCCCGCTCGACACTTTAGTGTTTATCGCCTTTGGGCTCTCCAGTCCCAAAATAGAGATATTAATTTATGCGGAACATTTACGTCACATTCAAGACACTAAGGCGATTTGCAATAATAGGTACCTACCTAACCTACTACTACTACTACTACTACAGCCTATCTGCGTCCCACTGCTGGGCACAGGCCTCCTCTCATCACGAGAGGGTTTGGGCTATAGTCCCCACGCGGGTCCAGTGCGGATTGGGGACTTCACACACATCTTTGAATTACTTCGCAGATGCGTGTAGGTTTCCTCACGATGTTTTCCTTCACCGAAAAGCTCAGTGGTAAATTCAAATTGAATTTCGCACATAAGTAAACTTAGAGGTGCGAGCCGGAATCGAACCCCCGACCTTCGGCATGAGAGGCGGTAGGTCAAACCACTAGGCCACCACGGCTTACCTAACCTACATAACGATAATTATGAATTCTTAATATAATCACTAGGTACATAGTATAAAACCAGTCGCTTCCTGCTGTTTGTCCCTATGTATGCTTAAATCTTTAAAACTACGCAACGGATTTTGGAGCGTTTTTTTTTATAGATACAGTGATTCAAGAGGAATATTTTAGTATTGAATTTATTATAGTTTAACACTCAATTCCCGCAGGAACGCTATAACCGAATTCCACGCGGACAAAGTCGCGGGCAGAAGCTAGTAATATAATATTTACAATGGGGACGGCTGCTGGCCAATTCTTAATGTATTCGTTAAATACAAATTTTTTTACCTTTTAAACCTTCTTCTTTACACTAGTAATAAAGCTTATTGCAGAATATGCGGTAAGGTGCTGTCTAATATTATTGAAAAGAGACATTTACAGAAAAATATTTTATTTCAATTACACCAGTCTAATTACTTTAAAATAACAGTTATTTATACACAATAGTCACAGTATTGACAATAATAAAATATCTCACAGAGCTTCGTTCCAAATGAATATACATTCTAAGAATAATGTTTTAATTACATCGTTCAGGGATTTCATAATAACAGAATAAATGCATCAAATATTATAAGCGACAAACGTTTAGGTGGAAACAGTTCTAATGTTGAACTACCGAGATACTTATGTGGTTCTCAACTTTAGTAACAATGGGGATACACCATTTACAAGCAGTCTAAACGTGGGATCCTCAGTATTAACAAATGGGAATATACTTGCCCCACTTTTTATGCCAAATATCTAATAACCATTGAAGAATGAGTGGACTCGTGCCAAAGGGGAATGAATCTTATTATTCGATAATAGCATAGAGAAATGATACAAGAAGAATGGCAGAGTCTATACTGTAGTGCGTGCTCCGAAATCCGGGTTAACACTAAATCGACATCTAGCGTCCAGTGGCTGAACCCCGATTACCCGACCGTTTAGCAGTTGCTCCGCTACTTGAAGCTAGATGGCGAGCCGAACGCAAAGTGTATTTATAAACAATTTACAACTAATATTATAACTAGAACTCTTTTTTGAAATCCTCTTATTACACAGAGACTTCGGGTTGTAAGTTGTAAACTGTTAAGCAATAAAATATGCTTTGCGTTCGGCTCGCCATCTAGCTTCAAGTAGCGTTAGCAACTGCTAAACGGTCGGGTAATCGGGGTTCAGCCACTGGACGCTCGATGTCGATTCAGTGTTAACCGTGTGGGATTCGAAGCACGTACTACAGTATAGACTCTGCCACTCTTCTTATATCATTTCTCTATGATAAATAGCTACATTGTTAGCTTTTCTCCAATCTTCAATTATTATTAGTCTTCGAGAACACTTTCCCTATGACTGCCGCTATAGAGTCGTAGTAGTGGACCAGTATGGAGATGATTAGTACTAACATGGCAAAGCAAATACCGGTGATGTACATAAACTGGCTGGCTTCTTGGGGTGTTGCCAGTAGCTCTTCGCTGCTTGAGTCGCGGTCTAGAGCGTCGAATTCTGAGGTATCTGGAAATAAATAATTTCAGTAGTCTTAATATTTAAAATGATTTGTGTAAACTGAAAAAAACATAACGGTATTTATTATGCTTCTATAGACTGAAGCAATAAAAAAAAAAATTTACACATATTACGTCACGCAAATTTTCGACTTTTTAAACCCCCCCCCCCCCTATGTCACGCGTTTCTGGTATCCTTTTAACATGTACTGTCACGTTTGGCATAACCCCCCCCCCCCCTTTACGCTGTTACGTAATATGTGGATGACTGATTGTACATGACTATTAGCATTGAGATCCCCGATCAAAAAATGAATAACAATCAATATTGTAAAAAGTATCGTTAAATTTATGCGAACTTGGTTTCAGTCAAGTTTACCTTGATCTTTTGATAAGCACGGTAAAGACAGGAAGATAGCGGAATGTCTATGATTGTTTTAATACGGCGAAACTTTTAAATTATTATAATTAATGTGTTAAAGGTCCACTTTGCAACAAATTTTATCTAATATATACTGTAGTGTATGCCTCAATTCATAGTTTTACAGTAGCTTCTTAGTTTACCGCGACATAAAACACGTATTGCTTAAGTTAACACTTTTAGAAAGTATATATTCTTTGTAACGCTATTATTAAGTATTCCTTTTGGAGATACAATAAACGCTATACCAATATCATGGTGTTTATCTCTCTGAACATACTTCATGGCGACCTTGCCTAAAAACGAATATTGGAGCTCAAGACTATCTCAAGATAATGAAGCACAGAAGATTTTTTTTTTTTCAATAATAAAAACTGAAGACTGATTTTTCTGACGGCAATAATGAAGAACATCGGAAGATTTTAATATTAGAAGAATGAAGAAGAACCAATATCAAAAATCGAGATAGAAGAATGAAGAAAATTGTTAAGAAATAATCAGAAAAGAAATCAAGAGCGAAGAATGGACACTTATCAAGAAGACTGAAGAAAACACATGTTAAGAAGACAGAAGAGAACACATGTAAAGAAGAATGAAAATAACTTTTATAAAGAAGAAAGAAGAGAACACATATAAAGAAGACAGAAGAGGTGTCCAGGGTTTCCCGGCCCAGTTCGAGGAGTCCAGGGTTTCCCGGCTCATGTTCGAGGTGTCCAGGGTTTCCCGGCCCACCCCAGGCAGTTCCCGGAGCACGCCGCCGCGTGTCCCCTCGTGCTGCGTCAGCGCCTCGTGTCGCCGCGCCGCGCGTCCGCCGCCAGCAACATGATGCCCCGTGACCTCGATTCGGTACCATGCGATGTTATTGTTAAGTAAGTGGTTATAATATTTTTTTATTTGATGTTTAATGTGTGTAGTTATGGGTAGAAATAACTATAATTTGATAATATGTGTGATGATTTACGAGAGTTAAATAAAAAGTTAGAGTATATTAGAGAGTACTTAGTTAAAATTGGTCCAGAGCGACGTCAAAAGAATATCGCTTATAAAAAGTTAGAAGAAGCTAACGTATTGTATAAAAGTTTGGACTATATCGTGTCTCAAGTGAATGATGAAATAGAATCATTAAAGCTAGATATATTAGAGGTAGAATCCTTAAAGAAGGTAGTTCAAAATATCCACTCTGTGTTCGAGAAAATCCAGTCTTTAGTTACATTTGTAGATACTAGTAGTCAGACGAGTTTAGAATATTCTGACAACATGGCCGACTTCGATATTAAGACAGCCATTGCACTGTTGCCTGTAATGACGGGACAGGAGCATGTCACAAGACAGTTAGTAGATGGAATCTCGCTGTATAATTCCATGATTTCTGATGCAACAAAGAGCCAGTTAATTAATTTTGTCTTAAAAACGAGACTTTCAGCCAATGCCAAATTGAGGTTAAAATCCAGTTACAGCTCTGCGAACGATTTGGTAGACGACATTAAGAAGTTTTTGCTTCCTAAAAAATGCGCAGATGCAATTCAGGCACAACTCTTTAGCGCTAAACAAGGACGTAGGTCAATAGAGTCCTTTGGAACTGAGTTAGAGGAACTCTTTGTTAACTTAACTATAGCTCAATCGCAGGACGATAGTACTACATTTGATAGCTTACGTCGAATAAATGAGAAAACAGCAATCAAACGCTTCGCTAACGGTTTGTCAGACCAGCGGCTTAGCACAATCATATCATCTCGGCAGTTTTCATCGCTTCCTGAAGCCATCAGGGCTGCAGTTGACGAGCAAATCTCATCTAGTAGTGACCAGCAGCATGTTATGCAGTATGGGTGCACATACAATAATAATAGATTCCATAAAAGAAGTCCTCGTGCCTCTCGTGGAAATTATCAAAATACTCAAGGTTATAATCAAAGGAATTATCACTATCAACCGAGAACTCCCTTTATAAATCAAGGTAGTAGAAATGAACATCCTGTGGGTCAGCGCATTTTTAGATCACGTGGAGCGCGCCCCGCGCCGCGTGGCCGCGGGCCGACGCGCGCGCCGCCGACTCAGCGCATTCAGCACGCTACTGAACAAAGCGACCGCAATTTAGGGTCCCGCAATTACTATCATGAAAATCAGTTTTTTCGTACCTAAAGTAGTTAATGAGTCCATATTTAGTTATAACAATTATAATGTAGTGAAATGCCATATCGAAGGTAACGTAGAATTAGACCTATTAATAGATAGTGGAGCTAGTTTATGTGTGATAAAATATGAGTATTTAGAGAAGAATACCAATTTGCTTTCTCAGTTAATTGAAGATAGGCTGATAATTAAGGGTATAAGTGGTAATTTGGAGTCGGAAGGTTATATTTTCTTGAACTTCATAATTGACAATATAGCATTCAACGAGAAGTTTTACGTTTTTAAGCACTTATCTTGTGCAGCTGAAGGTATTATAGGTCAGAATTTTTTCAAGAGATATAATGCTATACTTGATTATAAGAACGGAACTCTAAGTTTAGAAAATAATAATAAGTCTCTAGTAATTAAAGTTGACAACAGTAAAGTCTACTCGTATGATATTCAGCCGCGTTGCGAAGTCATCATTCACATTCCCACGGTACATACTGAGGATTGCGTAATTTTAGCCAAGGAAATAAAGAAAGGAATTTTTGTCGCAGGGGTTATTTCGAAACCAAAAAATGGTCGAATACCAGTTAGAATTTTGAATACGACAGACTCTAACGTAAATGTAAATGTTTCAGAGTTTGAAATGTTGAGCTTGAATAACTTCGAAGTTTGTCAATTTGATGAACAAAAGATAGACCCTGATAGGATTAAGAAATTATTCCATCTACTCGACTTACCTTCTTATCTCAACGAAGAAGAACAAATCAGCATAGAAAACATATGTGCCAAGTATGCAGATATTTTTCATATGCCAGGTGACAAACTGACTACGACTAACTTGTTAGAACATTCCATTAAATTGAAACAGGACATTAATCCAGTGTATGTCAAGCCTTACAGAATACCTAACTCATTAAAAGGCGAAGTCCAAAGACAAATTCAAGATATGTTGGACAACGACATCATCGAAGAAAGCACCTCCGAGTGGTCCAGCCCGGTGCTATTGGTTCCTAAAAAATCTGATAAATCAGGAAATAAAAAATGGAGGCTTGCAATTGATTATCGTCAATTAAATAATAAGATACAAGACGATAAATTTCCATTACCTAACATTTCTGAAATTTTAGATTCACTTTCAGGAAATATTTATTTTTCGAAATTAGATCTATCACAGTCATATTATCAAATGAGTTTAGATAAAAATTCCCGGAAATATACAAGTTTTTGTACGGACAAAATGTATCAAATGAAACGATGTCCAATGGGTCTGAAAACATCTCCCAGTTCTTTTAGCAGACTCATGACAATTGCTATGTCAGGTTTAAATTATCAGAAATGCTTTATTTACCTTGACGACTGTATAGTTGTTGGAAATTATTTAGAAACTCATAATAAAAATTTAATAAGCGTTATGGAAAGATTACGTAAAGTTAACTTAAAGCTTAACCCACATAAATGTGAATTTTTGAGGAAAGAAATAATGTACTTAGGCCATAAAATTACATCAGAAGGTATTTTCCCAGATCCATCAAAAATTGAAACTTTACAGAAATACCCACGGCCTACGAATGTCGATGACGTCAAAAGATTTATGGCATTCGCTAATTACTACAGACGTTTTATAAATAAATTTGCTGAGATAGCCTTTTCATTAAATTGTTTATGTAAGAAAAATGTACCATTTGTCTGGACATCAGAATGTGAATCAGCATTCCAAAATTTGAGAAAAGTTCTCATGAATCCACCAGTTTTAGACTATCCAGATTTTTCTGAGAACAACATGTTTACGTTGCATACAGATGCCTCAAGATCAGGATTAGGCGCCGTACTGTCTAACAGCAATGGTAAAGTTGTAGCGTACGCTAGTCGTAACTTAAAACCCGCTGAAACGCGATACCCAGTGATAGAACTCGAGTTATTAGCCATCGTTTGGGCTGTAAGACATTTTAGACCGTATTTGTATGGTAAAAAGTTCAAAATTTTCACTGACCATAAACCTTTGAAATATCTCTTTGGTATGACCGATCCTTCGAGTAGATTAACTAAATTTAGACTTTATTTGGAAGAATATGATTTTGAAATTGATTATTTGCCAGGGCGAAACAATGCAGCTGCAGACGCATTGAGTCGTTTAACTGTTACTTCTCAAAATTTAAAAGACCATAGAGAAAACGTTGTATCGGTCATGACTAGAGCTCAAACACGACAACTACGAAATCAAGTAGACGCCGACACGACTGACTTACCTCAAAGAGACATTCCCACAACTTCCAGGCCTGATCAACCCGGAGTAGTGGAAATTCTCCAACGACCAAAAGACTGTATAGAACTAGTTCTTTCCCAAGTTAAAAATTATCTGAAAAGTATTGAAAAGCTAGATAGAGTAGCTAGTGATAGCGGTCAGTGTATATTTGTACCTGATAAATCCGCTGTAGTTGTAATGTCTCGATCGTTATCGACCGTAAGTGTGTTAGCGAGAGAATTACAAACTTTATGCAACAAGTTAGATATAAACGAGCTCGTTATTATAAAGAAAAAGGATATCCAATATTACGTAAAGTACTTGTTGAAAGAAATAACTAATTTAAAAGGAAAAATACCTAGGTTTCTCGTTACGAAAGATGTAACCAGAGTCACTGATAGAGATACACAAATAGTTATATTAAATGACTTCCATTTGTTACCTACCAGTGGTCATGCTGGGGTAAACAGAATGTTGAATAATATCAAAAGATATTACTTTTGGCCAGGAATGACTAATGACGTCAATAATTACGTCAAAAAATGTAAAAGTTGTCAAATACAAAAACATGCTAATAGACATGTTCGACAACCTATGGTTATAACTACAACTCCGAGTAGTGCATTTGAAAGAATAAGTTTAGATATAATGGGCCCAATAGACGTAGATAATTATAGTAATAGATATATTTTAACTATACAATGTAATTTAACTAAATATGTAGAAGCTTACCCAATAGATAAAAAGGAGAGTGAATTAGTAGCTAGATTATTAGTGAATAATTTTATTTTACGTTATGGCATTCCGAATGAAATAATTACCGACCAAGGAAAAGAGTTCATGTCATCAGTTATGTCTGAAATTTGCACCTTATTGAATATCAGAAAACTGAATTCAACTGCTTACCATCATGAAACCTTAGGTGGAGTTGAGAATACGCATAAAAGTCTAGGAGCTTACCTCCGCATCCAATGTAACAATAATAAGACTGATTGGAGCACTTGGTTACCGTTTTGGTGTTTTTCATTTAACAACACAGTACACTCAAAAACAAAATATAGTCCATTCGAATTAGTGTTTGGAAAACCATGTAATTTACCTAATAATTTAAATAGTATTGTAGAACCATTGTACAATCACGAAAGTTATCCTTTAGAATTAAAATTTAGACTTCAAAATGCAATTACAGATGCTAAAAATAATTTGTTGGAATGTAAAAGTAAGCAAAAAGATTATTATGATAAAAGGGCAAATCCGATTACATATAATAAAGGTGATTTAATTTTAATTAAGAATCAAGTAGGAAATAAGTTAAACAATGTTTTTAACGGACCATATGAAGTTGTGGAAGAAATTCCACCAAATGTAAAAATTTTGAAAAATCGTAAAGAATATGTTATACATAAGAATAACACTAGACTGTTCAATGTTTAATTTTTGTATTGAGTAAAATTCAATGTTTTTTTTTTCTTTAGATAGTAAGCTATGTTGAAACTTTAAGTAATATGTGTTGTCGTTTTCTTCGCCACCGGGGGGGTGAAGGGTACTTTTCCAGGGAGGTGTAGTGTATGCCTCAATTCATAGTTTTACAGTAGCTTCTTAGTTTACCGCGACATAAAACACGTATTGCTTAAGTTAACACTTTTAGAAAGTATATATTCTTTGTAACGCTATTATTAAGTATTCCTTTTGGAGATACAATAAACGCTATACCAATATCATGGTGTTTATCTCTCTGAACATACTTCAATACAAACGATGTAAAATGTTCACAAAGCTTAGTGTTAATTGTTTGTAATAATTCCTTTTACGACGGCTGTTGAGTTTGATATCCGTGTCGCAAAACTGGTCCACAATAAAATAGCAATCCGGAACTTTTTAATATACCAAAACAACAAACTCGACATAAATAGGCACTGTTATTTTATGCTGACTTAATTTTGGTTTTAGAGTTTGAAATTAAACTTAGCAAGATTACAAAACAAATAATTGTTTATTATCATAATCGAGTTATGTTTGATCATTAGATACATTGCCGTCGAAGGGACTAGTGCCTAAAACTAAAGCGGGGTTTTTTTGCTGTTACTAAGAACAAAAAAAATTTTTTTTTTTAGGTAAAATGGAAGGAAGAAGTGGAAAAGGTAGACCACGCTTAACCTACTTTAGCCAGCTGAAGGAAAGAGCAAATGTCCCGACTTATTACGACCTAAAAAGACGGGCACAGGATCGAGAGACATGGCGGTTACTCCACCAATAAGAGCACGGCTCTTAAATAGAAGAGACTGAGAACAGGGGGAGCAATGGTCACGTTGACTATAGCCCGAAACCCTCTCGTGATAAGGAGGCATGTGTTTAGCTGTGGGACGTAAATAAGCTGTTGTGGTGGTGCTGGCGACAAGACCACCTGTTGTCACCCTTTTTCTTTGTATTTACTTGTGTAATTCTTTTTTGGTGTTCATTAAAGGTGACATTGCTCGCTGAACTGATGGCCGATGGGGCCAGAAAGTTCTCGAATGGCGTCCGCGGACCGGTAGGCCTCCAACGAGATGGAGCGATGACCTGATGAAGGTCGCGGGAAGTCCACATGCGAGCGGCACAGGAGCGGACGGAGGGGCGAGCCTTGGAGGGTGGGGGGGCTATGTGTAGCAGTGGACGTCTATCGACTAATAAGATGAATGATTTTCAATAAAGAGTATTTGTATTGAAAATGAAAATTAGTTTCTTGAGTTATCCAATACATTTAGCCCAGAATGAGGTTGGAATTGCCTAGTAAGTAAATATATACCTGTAACATAGTCTGGATATAGCTCTTCCATTACAGTAGGTTTTCATTACCTATAGATAATTATAATTATAGTAACAAAGTTTATCTTAATTAAAATTACAATATCCTAATGATAAAGATATATGTATTGAAATAATGTGTATATGTGTGTGTGTATGTATGTGTGTTTGTGTTTACATATCAGTGTTGTATGAGTAACTCAGCTTCCTCATAGGTAATGCCTTTTAACCATTCCACTATAGAATTATATTGTATTGTAGTGGATTGTATTGTATTGTACTACCACTTGGCTTTGTCTTTACCTGCCGGCGTCTCCACGTCGCAGACCACATCGGCCTCCGTGATCTGAAGGTCGAGCAGCTCCCGGACAGACACCAGAGCCTCGGCCGGCGCCTCCCCCGGGAACAGGTAGTCGCAGAGGTACAGGGATCCCACGGGAACGAGCACCCGACGAGGCGGCTCATTGAAGCACACTTTCTCTGTGAAACAAACAAGTAAATAATATTGCATTGAAACAACAGGAATTGTCATTTTTTGTGAAAAATTTGAAAACTAAAATCCCTGATCAGTTTATATAAAATTATTCCGTTGCTGACTTACTAAATGAGACAAAGCACATCCGAAACCACTAGTCATAGAAAGCTGACATTTGCCATGTAGGTTCCTCGGGGAGAGTAGGAGAACACTAAGACATTTTCCGTAATTCCCACGGGAAAGGGAAAAATGGGGCCCACGCGGGTCATATCGCAGGAGACGGCTAGTAATAATGTAATGTACAAAGCAGAATTAGTGACAATTCAAAAGAATGCGCTTTTAGGTGAGAAATATAAGATAATTATTTTTCCTACATACATAGCATTCCCTATCCCAAAAAAGTGCCTAAAAATAAATTACGCACCTACTCAGTTTCGTACTCAAAATACCTACTTGATATTAAAATGTTGGATTGTATTTGGAAATCAATTTGTCAAAATTCTTTGAACAGATGACATGTCATGTAACTATGCAAAAAAAACGCTCTTGTCGTGTCTGGTTTTCGTCTAGGCATTAATCAAATTAGTCATAGTGTAGGAAGATAACGTCCTTTTTTTTACAATGGTAAACTTACAAATTATTAATTAACTAAAAATTGTTAATCACCGTTGACTGGGAACAAAAAACTAATGGCTAGTACTAAAACACCTGGTTGGTAACACCCACATGGATAAAAAGGTTGTTTTTTTTACAGTAAGTTTTTACTTAATAAGATAATGATCAAATTTAGATGTTATCCTACCTTCAGGCAGTAAGTTGTCATCAATCAAGGCGTCACAATGCATGGTGAACCGAGATGCCAGTGACCTGACAATATCCTGTTTGACCGCAGCTATGGCCTCACTAACTGTGGCTTTTGGATACATGAACACACTGGAGGACACAACTCCGCTGAAGTGTATGCTGCCATCGCATTCAAGATATTCAACAGTCTCGGGTAGGCTGTTTTCCTGGAAACAATTTTATTATGTCGATATTAAGTTTATTTTATATAATCTGTGCCAACACAAATGACATAAAAGTAGACACACACACACACACCAGCCAGCGTGAGCCAGCAGAGAAATCTAAAAAGTAACAGTAAATGGGGGATAGACCAACAACACTAACAACAAAATCTACAGTCTTACAATATGCAGCTCTAAAATTAAAATTAAATCTACCAATGCGGACTTGTATTGAAACTAAAAAACGTTGTTTGACTATGACAAGGAATATTCAGAGTACAGTACACACAGTATTCATTTCAGTACAATACAGTACAGTACACATATTTATTGAATGCTGAAATTCTCTTAAAATTGCCACATAATTCTTGTAAATAGAATTAATTATCTATTTCTTGTATTTCTGATTCAATTCCTAAGTTTCTTTTCAGGTTTCAGGGGTTTTATCTTCATCAGTAATTCTAAAATACATACTTCTTTTTTTATAAAATGCTCTATATGATTATACTTACAATGGGCACAAATAACGAAACTTGCATAGATTTAGGGACATCTTGCTGTGCTGATTTTGGATTGGTTTTGAGCTTCTTCTTTTTGGTGAGGGACTCTAAGGCCTCAGATCCGTCCTTTAGTTCTCCGTCTAGAAATAATATGCTGGACTCAATAGTCTTGTGTGCCGAATCCAATATTTGCTAAAAATATTACTTAATTAATGTAACACACAATTTAAAGGTTTTACTACCATAATAGACATATTTGGTATACGGCAGTGTAATATCAGTAGATATAATATAAAGACTTACCTGAAATTGCTGTTTTACAGATATACCACTTTTTTTCACAATGACAGGATATACATCATCAAATTCAAAGTAACAATCCAGCCTTTGCCACTGCTGCAGTTTAGGAAGAAACTTCCATTCAACTGGTTTCATGATTACACCTTTTACAGAGCCCACTTCAATACTTTTGCAAGTCAGAACTTTGGTGCTGGTTGACATATGCAGGATAAGTCTTTCTTTCATGTCCACACTGTTCCCGTACATGTATGGATTAATGCTGAGCGATTTGTAAGTATAATTTAGTGTAGATTTTACTTTACTAAATACGTTAGGATCCTCAAATATATCTTCATCGCTTATGACAAAAATACCTGTAACATAGTGCGTACTGCTTAAGATATAAGTTTGTAATAAGTATCTATATTAATATTATAAATACGAAAGTAACTCTGTCTGTCTGTTACCTCTTCACGCTTCAACCGCTTTGGATGAAATTTGGTATGGAGATACTTGGAGTCCCGAGAAAGGACATAGGCTGCTTTTTATCCCGAAAAAACGCATAGTTCCCGCGGGAACGCGATAACCGAATTCTACGCGGGCGAAGTCGCCGGCAGAAGCTAGTTTGGCTATATGGCAACTATGACTTAAGAGCGTTTGTGTTATTTTCATAATTAATATCAATTAAATCTTTCTATGCTAAACTACTTGATTCTCACATAATGAATACTTTGGTAAATATAATGCTAATAGGAATTTCTAGAAAAAAGACTGGTATTCGCACAAAAGAATATGAAATACTTCAATCAACACAGTCTCAACCTTGCACACATTTGATTATCATATCAGCTGAAAATCATAATTACTACTGAATATATGCACTCAGACCAGTGTTGTACCACTCTAATACCATGTTCCCAAGACCACAAATCCTCGCTCTAACCTTGTTGGAGGCCTATCGATAGCTTGTCTCTTTGTGCACAGACACCATTTGAGAACTTTCTGGACCCATCAACCATCAGTCTTGAGAGCAATGTGCCCTTCCACTGCCACTTAAGATTCGCTATTCATTGTGCTATATTGGTGATCCTAGTTCTACTATTGAGATATTTGACACTTGAGATTAATATGATTGTGTGCATAGTGGTAATATTGTACCCCAAGAATACATTTAAGTGATACAGTTCAGATTCAGAAAAAGCCGTGGTGGCCTAGTGGTTCGACCTACCGCCTCTCATGCCAAGGGTCGGGGGTTCAATTCCGGCTTGTGCGAAAGTTTATTTACGTGCGAAATTCAAATTGAATTTACCATGACATTTTTGGTGAATCTGCGAAGTAATTCAAGGATGTGTGTGAAGTCCCCAATCCGTACTGGGCCTGCGTGGGGACTATAGCCCAAACCCTCTCATGATGAGCTTTGTGCCCAGCAATGGGACGCAAATAGGCTGTAGTACTAGTAGATCAGATCATCCTGTCTAAGACTTAAAGGGCAAAATAATTGTATGAAGAAACAACAGGCAACTTTAACACTCACCTTGAACAAACATTCCTCCAGGCAGCATCCTGGTAACATGTTTGGCGTGATCAGCAACCCACGCCTCAGACACACCTAACAAGCTCTTCGCCGGCTCTGTAGGGTTCGAAGAGTAACTATGTTCCGAAATCACGTCACTAGTTTTCTCTTCAGGTGTACGAGCTAGATGTATTACATTGTCACGTGATGCGGAAGTCTGTAAATTAAAAAATAGCGAATAAAAATAGATAGTTAAAAAACAATTAACCGTTCAATGTGCAATTAGTTTAACGTGATACGTGCCTGACCTATAATTAGTCCAATAACGAAGGACTCCTTTGTCGCGTACTGTTCAAGATACTGCAAACAATATTCCGGGGAATAAACTGTTCTAACCATTTTAAACAATTTAGATAATTTCCTTGAAAGAAAGTTAATTGTGCATCAACAATATGGTTTTGACGGGTTCCACCTGCAATGCCACCTTTTTTTTTTTTTTTTTTTTTCATTTATCCCAGAGGGGAAAGGCAAAGGCCGTAGCCATGCAGCCATCGTCATATTTGGGAATGTTCTGATCAGTATTCAATAAGGCCGGAGCCACTTCTTTGGTAGATTTTTGTCATGTCCATGTTATTCAGGCTGAAGCCACTTCTGAGGTATATTTTCGTCAATTCAAATTTTTTTTTCAAGGCCGAGGCCAATTCTTACATATCCTTGTTGTTTTGTTTTTCAAATCCAGTATTTGTAATTCTCATAATTCTATATCACATGAGGCGACAAATTCATATAATGCCTTATAAGTGTCTGTATTCTTCAAAATTTCTTGAATATCGCGCGGGATGCGATCTCTCGTTTGGTAAATGTTCAACAAAGAGTTTGCCAATAGCAATCTTTGTATACTATGAGCCGAACAATCAAAAAATATGTGGTTGAGGGTCTGATCTTCTCCTGTATCACAATTTGAGCATATAGATGATGCAATTATGCGCATTCTATTCAGATGGGAATTGAAGCGGCAATGTCCAAGGCGCAGTCGAGTGATGGTGGTATAAAATTTTCTGCTATGATTTTCCTTCGACCTCGTAAACCATGGTTGGTTACCGATGGTGTCATTAATTTTGGCATACCAATTGCCCTTTTTTGTAAGAGTTATCTGCCAGTCGTTGAACCATTCTTGCTTCATTTGGACTTTGATTAGTGGCAAGAAATCTGAGTAGGGTATGGCAATATTCCTTGTGACAGTGACAGATGATATGGCATTGTTGAGGTTAGAATTCGTTATTGCTCTGGCTAGCGAATCTGCGCTTTCGTTACCCAATACACCAATGTGTGCTGGAACCCACATAAGAATGATGCTAACATTAGATGCAGTGCATAGCCTGAAGTACAATTGTTTGATTTTATAAATAATATAGTTGCAGCCAGAATCAAATCTATTATTTTGGAGAGAGAGAAGGCAACTCATGCTGTCAGTTAAGATAAGCCACTGCGTACAATCTGTAATATGCTCTTCAATATACTGGAGCGCAGCAAGAATGGCCAAGCACTCCGCAGAGAAAATGGTCATCTGTTCTGGAAGTTTGACGCCATGCCCAGTTTTCAGGTGAGGTATGTAAAAAGCCATTGAAACATTATTATCCTTCTTGGAACCATCTGTATAAATGTGTTTATAATGAGGATATGCATTCAGTTTTTCGTAAAATTCTTCCTTGATTTTTAGTTCAGGGTGAATCCTGATATCTATGTCGCAAAACCACTCATGATAACTTCCTGTGTAGCATATCCAAGTATTATTAATTTTGTTTATAGCATTCTGCTGATTCAACTCTACAATATTTGACAAATCATGAAGTAAATAGGGAGTTTTGGAAGATCCCGAAGGAGTGTAAATTCTATGATAAAAATCCAATTTTTTAAATAAAGGATGAGATGACATGGAAAGGAGTTTTAACAAAAACTTGTTCTTTAAATATTTAAACCTAATGTTTAAGGGGGGAATGTTGCATTCAACTTCTAAGGAGTTTATAGGTGAAGTTTTCATAGCTCCAGTAATACATCGCATATTGTGATTTTGCAACACTTCAAACTTGCGAACTAGTTTAGAATCAGACCCAAATGTTATAAAACCATATTCAAAATGACTTCTTACAATTGATTTGTAAAGCATTAATAAAATTTTGGGATCAATGCTTGATAAAGATTTGATGATGTTAAAAGCTTTTAAAGCTCTGCCCAACAGATAATCTACATAACTATTCCAAGAAAGATTTCTTGTAAAAATTACACCTAAGAATTTAACTTCACTGCTAACAGGTAAATTAACATTATTATATACAATATTTACAGCAGAATCAGATCCACCAAACACTACAACTTTAGATTTTTCAGGACTTATATCTAGATTTAAATAGCTAAAATAGTTATTTAGATTGAAAAGAGCACAGTTTATTACATGAGAAACTTGTTGTATATTAGATCCAGAGAAGTAAACTACTAAATCATCTGCAAATTGCAGATTACTAACTTTAGTGCCTAATATGCTATTTAGTTTATGTATATACAAAATGTATAACAATGGGGACAAGATGCCCCCCTGACATACACCTTTGTATGAAAAACGAGGTCCCACTATAGTATTATTTAATTTAACATAAACTTCCCGACCATGTAAAAAATTAAATATCCAATTTATTATTTTTCCAGGTATCCCAATAGAAAGAAGTTCACTAGCAAGCACATGATGGTTTATATTATTAAAAGCACCAACTATATCAAAAAAGACTCCTACAAAAACATTGTTATTGTTGAGTGAGTCAAAAATATCTAGCTGAAGATGTGCTATACTTTCTCTGCAGGATTTACCCCTACGAAAACCAAACTGATTAGAAGGAAGAAGACAGTTACTTTCAATGAAAAATTCAAGTCTTTGCTTAAGAAGCTGTTCAAATATTTTACCCATACAAGAAGTCAGAGCTATCGGGCGGTATGAATTTGCTTTTGTTTTATCCTTATTTGGTTTTAAAACAGGAATCAAACAATCCTTCTTCCATTCTAAAGGTATAACTGAGCTAGACCAAAGTAAATTATACACTTGTAAAATTGTAGCCTTAACTTTATCAGTTGTATTTTTTAACATTTTGTAAGGAATACCATCTAAACCAAAAGCTGTATCTCTACGGGATTTTACTGCATATTTAAATTCTTGTAAATTAAATGGTGAAGTTAAAAATATGTGACTATTTTCTAAATTATTGTATATATTGTTTAATGGGGCCTCTACAGTATCAGGGGTGTATTTTTTAAGAAACTCAAAAATCCAATTGGTATACAAATGTTTGTTAGGTACAGAACGTCCACTGAATCTCCTAACTATTCTCCATATTCGAGAAATGGGAGTGCAACGATTTAGTGATTCACATAAAGAAAGCCAACTAGAATTTCTTTCTTGTTTCAAAACAAGTTTTTTAAAAGCCTGTAATTTTTTAAATTTGAGAAAACTTTCCTCTGATAAAGCTTGTTTAAATTCTATAAAAGCTTTTTTACACTCTTCTACAGCCTTTGTACATTTGCTATTCCACCAAGGAAGAGGTAGGCGTTTTTTGTAAGAGTGATTTATTCTAGGTGGAACAGGATTAGAATATGTTGAGCGAGCCGGAACTGAGAGTTCCAGGGCCCTTTTTAACAGCTCTACTAATTCTAAATAGCTGGATAAAGGATCCTGTTCATTAATATGAAAAATTTGCAATAATTGTTCAACAATTAGACTATACTTTTCCCAGTCTACTAGACGAAAATTAAAATGAGAAGGAGAGGAAAAACATTCTGCATTCAAGGCATTTCTATTACTAATTTGAATTTTTGTGATTACAGGTAAATGATAGCTCCCTAATGGATCATCATAAACTGACCACTGACAGTTCAGCGCCAAAGAAGTAGAAACCATTGTTAGATCCAGAGCGTTTCTTTGCCATCTGTTGGAGCCAACAGTAGTCAGCTGACCATCATTTAACAATACCATAAAATTGTCATCAATAGATTCAATGATGTCACGACCACGCGCATCAATAGAGCTACAGCCCCAAGCCGTGTGTCGCGCATTAAAATCACCAGCAATCAGAAAAGGACCTGGGATGGTTTTAATTAAGTTATCAAACTTCGATTTAGTAAATGATGGATCACAATTTCCTGGACTATACAGTGAAACAAGAGAGAGTTCAGTACTACCAAGCTGTAATCGTACAGCTAAATTTTGAATAGAATCATCAAAGTAAGTATTTATTATAGAATATTGTAAACTACTATCAATTAAAATGGCGACGCCATTGTGACGACTGCCAGAATCTAATCTAATGATATTGTATCCTTTAATATTGAACTTAATGTGAGGTTTAAGCCAAGTTTCACATAACAAGGCTACATGTATGTCATTCTCTTTTAAAAACTGTGTTAATAGATATCTGTGGGCAGGCAGACTCTGTGCATTCCATTGGATTACATTAAGGTAATCCATAAAGAGATGGGAATTTAAATATTTGTTTTCTTTGTTTTATTGATCGTTTCCAAAAGAGTATCTTTAATGCTTTGTGTACAAATTGATAATTCGTTGCTTTTGTTTAGACTAATTAACTTCACTACTGACTCTACAACCATACTTAGAATTTGCTCAGAATTTAATAGTGAAGCAAGTAAGTCAGTGGGGTTTTGTCGTAAAGGAGGAAATGATTTCTCATTCAAGACGAAAGCGTAACTCTTGTTTTGAGCTTTTTCTTTGTTCAATTCTATTTTCTCTTTTTTTACAGGGCATTGGGCAGATATAGCTACATGATTACCCTTGCAATGGCAGCAAGTGGCATCCTTCGAAGATGTTTTGCAGTCTTTATAGTTATGCGACTCACCACAAATGGAGCAGCGTTCTGAATTCTTACAAAATTTGGCTATGTGTCCATACCTCAAGCATTTCAGGCACTGCTTCACCGGCGGGATGTACGGGCGCAGCTCGAACCGCCAGCTGTTTAAGTCCACACTTTCTGGCAGGGTAGGGCATGAAAAAGTTATTGAAACTGTTTTTGTTGGTTCCATTATCATTTGTCCTCTGTCATTTTTTACTCTCCGCATAAATCGCCTTATACAAACGATGTTTTTTGTTGAGGTCAAGACCGCATAAATCTGCTCGTTGGACAATTCAGTGGGCACATGTGTGATGACACCAGTCACCTCGCTGGCCGCTGCCGGGATGGACGCCGCCAAACTGAAACCCTGAAGAAACTTTTTATTTGTTAATGCCGCATTTGCGAGGCCAGGCCGCTCAAACACAACACCTATTTTGTATTTATTAATGCGTTGTAGCTGCTTCACTCCTTTATTATAACGCTTCAGATTATTCGCTAGCGACATCATATCTCTATTTCCAATTGGTTTGTCAGGAATTGTACTCTCCATAAACACCACATACTCAAAATTACCCCCATCTTCAGGGTAAAATCGAACATAGTTAGCGATTTTAAATACCTCATATTTATTTTTTACCATCTCCAGAGATTTAACAGAGCCATAGTCCAAGCTACCATCATCAGACTCGGTACCCAGAACCTCAGCCTCAGCCTCAACATCCTTTTTTTTGCGCTTTTTCCCCATTCTTCTTTACTACTTCACTTTACTTTATCACTTCTGCTATTAGATGAACTTTTTACAACAAATATATACAAATTTATGAATAAATAGTGAGTTTTATTATTTCACTCTCAAAAAAGCCGCCTCTTCGTCAAACGTTCCCGCGCTTTTTTTCTTTTTTCGCAATGCCACCGCTGCACAAAAATATACAACTGTCAAAGTGACATTGACGTTAGCTGTCAGGTCTCTGTATGGATTTACCATGGAGGAAATGTATATCCGGAGAGAGTAGCGTCAATAGGGAGGTACACTCAGAGCTAAAAGCAGATGTCGCTCTAATCGACTATACAGGTTTTCACAACTTAGAAGGCGCGTGGATTTAACACTAACAGTCTCTGCGTGAACGGCTTAAGTGAATCACCGCGCGCCTTCTAAGTTGTGTCGTGCTATACCTATTTTTACTTGTTTTTTGACAAGTGTGAAATGTAATAATTTTTCCTCAGATTCTTGCGTTTATTAAGATAAAAATCCGGACTTATAGCCTAAACTCTCTCATGAGGAGGCATGTACTCAGAACTTTGAGTATATAGCCACTGGAGATGCCATGCATGGGCGATCCCCTCCGGCAAAGTACATGGTTCAACTGTTCAAACTCTTTATATAAACCCACTTGAAGGTCACTTCACCGCCATTTTGCATCGTTCCGTGACGCGAGACGTTTCTCCTGAAAAATGGTGTCTTGTGCGGTATTCTCGTGTAAAAGGCGATCTGATCGCTCAAATTCGCAACAAAATCGCATTTCCTATCATAGATAAGTATTTTTACTAACTTTTATTGAAGTAAAATCTCTATTTAAAGAAAAGCTTTTGCGATACGTAAACGTCAGAAAAATGTCAACATGAATGGGAGCGAATCGGTCTAGGGATGTGACTAAAGTCAAAAAAGCGACTCAACTTTTGAGTGAATCATTCATTCATTCAATCAATGAGGTTTATTTAATAGTAAGTTTTTTATTGCATATTCCATTAATTAGTAGATAAGTATAGATGTTTGTTACATTTAAATCCTGGAAGGTGAATATTACTTTTCTCTGGACATCGATGTTGAATTTTATCCTGATCTTGAAAAGAAATGTTGGCAAATATATAGATCTAGGTAAAAGGAATACAATATTTAGTTCGGGACTACGAGTGATGTGTAATGCATATACTATTATTTATATACATTATTTCATATAATCCTTTTAAATTTCCAAAAGATCCATAAAGGAGAATTCTTGGAAACTGACACGTGTTATCTGTTCGGAGCATTTTGCTGACGACCCTTATCCATACTTACTACTACTACAGCCTATTTGCGTCCCACTGCTGGGCACAGGCCTCCCCTCATCATGAGAGGGTTTGGGCTATAGTCCCCACACGGGCCCATACTACCATACGAGTACTATCCATATTAATATTATAAATGCGAAAGTAACTGTCTGTCTGTCTGTCTGTCTGTTTGTTACTTACCTCTTCACGCTTCAACCGCTGGACCGATTGAGATGAAATCTGGCATGGAGATAGTTGGGGTCCCGGGAAAGGACATAGGCTACTTTTCATCTCGAAAAAACGCATAGTTCCCGCGGGAACGCGATAACCGAATTCCACGCGGGCGAAGTGGCGGACAGAAGCTGGTATTATATAAATGGGAAAGTTCATTTGTTTGTCCTTCTTTCACGTCGCAACGGAGAGGTTTTATGTCGTGATTTGTTTAGGGTTAGTTGGGAGGCTGGAGAGTGACATAGGCTACTTTTTACCACGGGAAAACATCTTATTCCCATGGGAAAATCCATTGTTTTGTTTTTGGTTTCCTATAACTATCGCTATGTATAGAACCATTAGCTGCCTGAATTCTTAGTACAGTCAAGTTCATAAATATATGATCACTTTTGGACCTTAAAACAAGAGAGCAAGGTGTAAAAGTGTGTATATATTGGAGAACTCGTCCGTACATACGGACGAAGTCGCGGGTAAAAGGGTAGTTATAACATAAGTAGCTTTTCCCCGCAACTTCATATGCGCAGAAATATTAAAATGTAAAATCCCGATTTTTCTGTTCCTATGGAAATTTCGGGAAATCCTTTCTTAGATTGCTCCCCTATATTCCCTATGGAATCTGCATGCCAAATTTCAGCTTTCTACGACCAGTAGATTCGGCTCTGCGTTGATCGATCAGTCAGTCAGTAAGTCAGTTTCTTGTTTTATATATATAGATATATAGATTTCATGTACGTAGGCTCTTACAAATACCAATCTACTTTAATTTTTTTACATATGTATCCGCCCGGAAGCTGCTGACAACAGTTCATTCCACAGTTAAAAAACTGTGTGTGGGCTAAGGACACAAATACAGATACTTACAGACATACATACATACAAGCTAATATGTTTTTGGGTATCTTCAACGTACAGAATTTCCACTTTAGCAATTTTATTATAAAATAAAATACTATAAAATAATTCAGTTCATTCATCTACTTATCTCATTTGACTCATTCTTCAGATGTGTCCCATCACTAGTCTTGTGCATATGTATGCTGCATAGTTACGTGAAAACTCTATCTGTTTACGTGTATTTTTTGATGTGTTGATTTTTTTTGTAGTGTGCGTTTATCTCAACAGCAAAATTTGTGTCTGTTGAGTTCTGCGTCGTTTGGTGGTGTGCTGTACGTGTTTACCTCGCCCCCCGCTAAAAGTGGCGAAAAAATTTGTTCGGCGAGTTGACGTTATGGCATCTCCAGTGGCTATATACTCAAAGACTCAGAAGTACTTACGACTATTGTTGTGTGTTAAATAGGCCGTTGTGGTGGTAGTGGGATGCCCGGTACCTATGAATATTATTATTTTATTCACCTGTATTTGCACTTTTCCCAAAATAATCATCTTACAATTTAGCGCACATTAGTGAGGCATTGTGAAGAAGTACGGGAACTTTTAAAAACTGACACTGACATGAAATGTAGGAACGAGTTTTGTCGGTTCCTATGTCAAAGCATGGTCTACTTACCTGGAAGTAGAGATCTTCAGCAGCGTTTTGAAATGTGAAGGCGCGGGACTTTAGATAGTAGATCTCTACGGCTTTAAAAGCTCTCTCTTTCTCTAACTGTATACCGAGAGATAATGACAAAGATGCCTCGGATGAAATTAACGGCACGTTTTTGAATCATGAACGAAACTACTTTCGGGCTCACATCTTTAAGCTCAATTTTCATTGTTTTTAAATTGACACCGGTCCAGACGTACTTAGACTTATTGCCTCCATTTGCATTAGTCTTACCTACACATTATGGAGGTTTTTTATACATATATTTTTTTTTTGGTACCAAGACACATTCCACACTCCATACCTACACACTTACTAACATTGACCCATAATAACATGATACACAAACTTAAGGCTCTGGCTATAGGTCTATAGGGCGTCTAAGCTCAATTTTTGTTTCGAAATTGACACTACTAGCTCCAGATGTATTTATATCTTACTAGCTTCTGCCCGCGTCTTCGCCGGCGTGGAATTCAGTTATCGCGCTCCCGTGGGAAATATGCGTTTTTCCGGGATAAAAAGTAGCCTATGTCTCCTGGGAGCCCAACTGTCTCCATGCCTAAACGGTTGAAGCGCGAAGAGGTAACAGACAGACAGACAGAGTTACTTTCGCATTTATAATATTAATATGGATAACCTCCATGGTCATCCATTTATACTTTGAAATATGGAGTGTGGAATACAAGGTGGAATGTGTCTTGGTCATAGACATAAATAATACTTCGTATGGACCCGGCCTAACGTAGATACATGTCATGTTTCCCCACTTCATTGGTGTCCAATCCAAAGTTAAACTTATATCGTGACACTAAAGCTGGGTCACATTTTTTCAACAACGAGACGAGTTTTTAGATACTGAGAAACAGTTTCGAAAAAAGTTTTTTTAAAAACGCTTATTGTCACGCACGCTCGGTGACAGAACTTTGGATTGGACACCGTGGAAGTGGGGACATATTACGTGTACGTTAGACCGGGTCTATATTATTTACGTCTATGGTCTTGGTACTTTGAAACTTGCTTTTGCCTGCGACTTCGTCTGCATCACGCGCCGATTTCTGTCTTAGCGTTCACGCGAAAACTATGCGTTTTCCGGGATAAGCTGCCTTAGTGATAGCAATGTTCAAAAAAAAAGTTCCAACACTTCTAAAAATGATTATTTATTAAAACCAAAATATTACATGTTCCTCATGATCATTATCAGTGCACTACTAAGTGTAAGGAATAATAAAGTACCTACCTATTAGACGAAATGATGAAAAATCTCAAGGAATCAAGGAACATTTTTTTTTTCAACGAATTGTTTTTTTCTTAATGTAGAATAATTCTTAACGTACAATAATAGAGGATTGCTAATTAATGTGGGTAAATCGGGCCATTACGAAGAAAACATATACATTTTTAGTTTAAGTAGCACGCTTCTTGAGTTCTTGCTTAGTTGAATTTGCAGTTTGAGAAGTCCATTTCAGGGTGCTGTTCCATGAACCTGCAAAAAAACAATTTGTTTAAGTAGTAGAAACATAGTCGTATTCATGGTCGAGCTACGCCGCGTGGGTTCACGAACGCTTCGTATCAAAATGGGCCTATTTCCAGTAGTCCGCACCCCGTATTCCGCACTGCGGACTAATAGCATTTTTTTCCAGTAATCCGCGTCCTTAGTGGGAATAGGGCTCAAAATGTAGGTGGACACTTCCAAAGCAGCGCACGGACAACGTAACGAGCCTACGTTTATCAGTGGAGTTCCGGCTTTAAGCTCGGGCACAGAATAAATAATAGTACTAACGTACAGAAGGCCGACTGCTAACAAAAAAAACGGTTTTGTTGCACCGTACCCTCCCAAATTGGCCATCTCCTATCACATGCAGCGCGCTCTTTCGGGGGCCACGCCCTAACGCTAGGGCTGGCGCACTCGAGAACATATTAAATGATGCGTCTAGAATTAGTACATAGGTTGGGTAGAATAGTGTTATTTTTATTATTATTAAAAACACTCGTCTACACAGATGCTACAACGTAATTTACTATTAAGTTATCAGGTTATCACATACTTTATCTGTCAATTTATGAATCTGCTAAATTCAAAATTAAGACAAACAGTCACACAAGTGCATTATCATAATATACTAGCCGTTGTCCGCGACTTCGTCCAGAGTACATAGAATTTGCGTACCCAATGATACTAGGTATACTGTAGGTACATGCATAGTTAGTTGTTGTTATTATTCTTATTGAAAAAATAAACAATTGGGTTGTCTTGAACTACCTCCATACCAAATTTCATAATTTTACTCTTTACCAAATAATTACTTCTTACCACATCATTTTACTGTTGTTGTTAATACAACCCTTTGCAATACAATATTTTTTTGACATAATTCAAATTTCAGAGCACATTTGACTCTTGCGTCGCGACGTACATTAAGAGAAAACGCGCGCGCGTGCATTCGCTAGCAGTGCGCGGCAACCACTAATCATCACGCCACGGTGCGAAGTACCCGCCACTTGTATCGAGCGCGAAGAAATCAAAGAGTGCGCCGCGCCTGGCTCGGGTCACATTTGCGTGCACAGCTCACAAGCGTTGTGTCACGTCATTCACGTCTTAAGCCAGGGATACACTTGAGGACAAATGTCTTGCGACACGTGTCGCCAGGCGATGTCGGGTAAAGTGACTGTCCCCTAGTGTATCACTGGCTTTATGTGAACTAACGCTTATACATACAGCGCATGTGTTTTTGCACGTTGCTGCACACGCGTCCGGTGTGACCGGGGCTTTGGGGTCGATTGATCGACCCCAAAGCCCCCGGTCGTCAATCAATTGGCCGTCGATTTATACTTTAATTTGATCGATAGTAGAATCGATTGTTCGACGTCATTGATGCTGAATTTTTATTATCGATCGATCTATGTATTGGTATTGAACTCATGAAATTCATCGTGATGGCGATCAGATTCATCATTGTTTTTTTTTATGTAAAAAGATTGACAAACAGGCAGACGGCCCACCTGGTGGTAAGTGGTCACCGCCGCATATAGACATATGTAACACTGGAGGCGTCACCAATTGATCTAGAAAGAGGAGGAGTATAGGGCATATGGCCCATATTTTATGGGATAAGAGAGAATAGGGAAGAGGAGAGGCCCAATTTAGCGTGTATAATGGCACATAATGTGCAAAATGGACAAGAATGCGCAAAGCTCGACTCAGATGGCGCTGCAAACGCTTGACTTAAACCAAAACCGAAACACGTTACTGCAGTTGTCAAATTTTTACGGGTTTTTTTTTGGTGACAATTTTAAGTAGATTTGTTTCAAATTGTTAAATATTGACCGCAACTTTAATTTTGGTACAGTTATTTGTGACGAAAATGAAGACATCCCAATGCAATTATACCTGCCCCAGGTACATACCAAGTCTTTCGGAAATACGTGTCATCCGTTCTCATTGCATCCTGGACTGCACAGCGCGGAATTTTTTAATAATTTAAGTAAAACCAATAACAACAAATATGTATTTCTGTACGTAATTGACAGATGGTTTGGGTCAAGCGATCGCAGCGCCCCTAGTGGCCAAATTATTCAGATTTCTTTTCCATTGGCGACATTGAACCTGGCAGGACAGCAAGCGCCTTGGGCGGGCGGATTCACTCGCGCTACAGGGCGGACACGGCCTATAAAAGCACGATTTCGAACACAATTCGACTGAAGTATCAATGTTTGCGTGCGAGGACGTCTGTGTGCGTGCGAGGACGTCTGTACACTTGTAAATGTGTGAGTACCAACTACGCGGGCCAACCGATTCACTCTACATCCCCGGATGAAACAAGTGACGGTAAGGGCGAGTTGGGCGCGAGTTGCGCGCCGGCTAAATTCAGGCGGGTTATTCCGTGGCCATTCTGTATCTAGTACTTTGAGTATATAGCCACTGGAGATGCCATGCATGGGCGATCCCCTCCGGCAAAGTACATGGTTCAACTGTTCAAACTCTTTATATAAACCCACTTGAAGGTCACTTCACCGCCATTTTGCATCGTTCCGTGACGCGAGACGTTTCTCCTGAAAAATGGTGTCTTGTGCGGTATTCTCGTGTAAAAGGCGATCTGATCGCTCAAATTCGCAACAAAATCGCATTTCCTATCATAGATAAGTATTTTTACTAACTTTTATTGAAGTAAAATCTCTATTTAAAGAAAAGCTTTTGCGATACGTAAACGTCAGAAAAATGTCAACATGAATGGGAGCGAATCGGTCTAGGGATGTGACTAAAGTCAAAAAAGCGACTCAACTTTTGAGTGAATCATTCATTCATTCAATCAATGAGGTTTATTTAATAGTAAGTTTTTTATTGCATATTCCATTAATTAGTAGATAAGTATAGATGTTTGTTACATTTAAATCCTGGAAGGTGAATATTACTTTTCTCTGGACATCGATGTTGAATTTTATTCTGATCTTGAAAAGAAATGTTGGCAAATATATAGATCTAGGTAAAAGGAATACAATATTTAGTTCGGGACTACGAGTGATGTGTAATGCATATACTATTATTTATATACATTATTTCATATAATCCTTTTAAATTTCCAAAAGATCCATAAAGGAGAATTCTTGGAAACTGACACGTGTTATCTGTTCGGAGCATTTTGCTGACGACCCTTATCCATACTTACTACTACTACAGCCTATTTGCGTCCCACTGCTGGGCACAGGCCTCCCCTCATCATGAGAGGGTTTGGGCTATAGTCCCCACACGGGCCCATACTACCATACGAGTACTATCCATATTAATATTATAAATGCGAAAGTAACTCTGTCTGTCTGTCTGTCTGTTACTTACCTCTTCACGCTTCAACCGCTGGACCGATTGAGATGAAATCTGGCATGAAGATAGTTGGGGTCCCGGGAAAGGACATAGGCTACTTTTCATCTCGAAAAAACGCATAGTTCCCGCGGGAACGCGATAACCGAATTCCACGCGGGCGAAGTCGCGGACAGAAGCTGGTATTATATAAATGGGAAAGTTCATTTGTTTGTCCTTCTTTCACGTCGCAACGGAGAGGTTTTATGTCGTGATTTGTTTAGGGTTAGTTGGGAGGCTGGAGAGTGACATAGGCTACTTTTTACCACGGGAAAACATCTTATTCCCATGGGAAAATCCATTGTTTTGTTTTTGGTTTCCTATAACTATCGCTATGTATAGAACCATTAGCTGCCTGAATTCTTAGTACAGTCAAGTTCATAAATATATGATCACTTTTGGACCTTATTACAAGAGAGCAAGGTGTAAAAGTGTGTATATATTGGAGAACTCGTCCGTACATACGGACGAAGTCGCGGGTAAAAGGGTAGTTATAACATAAGTAGCTTTTCCCCGCAACTTCATATGCGCAGAAATATTAAAATGTTAAATCCCGATTTTTCTGTTCCTATGGAAATTTCGGGAAATCCTTTCTTAGATTGCTCCCCTATATTCCCTATGGAATCTGCATGCCAAATTTCAGCTTTCTACGACCAGTAGATTCGGCTCTGCGTTGATCGATCAGTCAGTCAGTAAGTCAGTTTCTTGTTTTATATATATAGATATATAGATTTCATGTACGTAGGCTCTTACAAATACCAATCTACTTTAATTTTTTTACATATGTATCCGCCCGGAAGCTCCTGACAACAGTTCATTCCACAGTTAAAAAACTGTGTGTGGGCTAAGGACACAAATACAGATACTTACAGACATACATACATACAAGCTAATATGTTTTTGGGTATCTTCAACGTACAGAGTTTCCACTTTAGCAATTTTATTATAAAATAAAATACTATAAAATAATTCAGTTCATTCATCTACTTATCTCATTTGACTCATTCTTCAGATGTGTCCCATCACTAGTCTTGTGCATATGTATGCTGCATAGTTACGTGAAAACTCTATCTGTTTACGTGTATTTTTTGATGTGTTGATTTTTTTTGTAGTGTGCGTTTATCTCAACAGCAAAATTTGTGTCTGTTGAGTTCTGCGTCGTTTGGTTGTGTGCTGTACGTGTTTACCTCGCCCCCCGCTAAAAGTGGCGAAAAAATTTGTTCGGCGAGTTGACGTTATGGCATCTCCAGTGGCTATATACTCAAAGATCTAGTACTATCAAATATTCTGTGGTAGCGGTGACCCCCATTGGGCGATACTTACTTTTTGAGAACATCCTGCTTCTTCTGCTCATCGCTAGTTGGCAGACCGAGTTCCTTTTGTCTCTGGTCGAACATCATCTTCTCCACAAGGCCGCGGGTCTCACCGTCTAGATCGGACAACTTCGACGGTTCTGAAAACGAATGATAGATAATAATAGTACATTTTGATGCAAGTGCGAAAAGTTTGCCATGAAAATTACAATTTCGCACGTGTATCAAACGACATTTTTTAATACATTTGCGAAAAAAAAAGTATAAAGAAATAAACGAGCAGGATGAAGCTCAAAAACCTTTACGCACTAGTTCGTAAATACAACTTAAAACACGCTCACAAGTTGTGAAAAAACAAAAAGCGCTCGTTAGGAAATGACAAACTGACAAGCACGTTAAACAGGTATCGAAATGTTTACTTTTTGAGTAACTGTATTAAAAAATAAAATTACAATGTCCATGCATCATCATCATCATTTCAGCCGAAAGACGTCGACTGCTGAACATAGGCCTCCCCCAATGCGCGCCACTCGACCGGTTTTGTACCAACTCGCGTCCACCGCGTTCCCGCGATCCCCAGGTCGTCGCTCCATCTTGTTGGAGGCCTACCGACAGCTCGTCTCCCGTTTCGCGGACGCCACTCGAGAACTTTCAGGCCCTAACGGCCTGCGAGCAGTGTCAAGTAACAAACCAAAATTCATTCTGGGGCTAGTGGCAACGTGGATTAGAAAGCTCTAGAATTTCCAAGGTCCTTATTAAGATACGATTCTCGAGAGCTTCAGGGTGAATCAACTTTTAATAGCCCTCATTTCTTCAATTATTTGTCTATTGGACAACTGAAATAAATCAGCTTTTAACCGACTTCAAAAAAAGGAGGTTCTCAGTTTGACCCGTATGTTTCTATGTATGTACGAGTATGTTCATCCGCGAGAGCGTTTGGCTGAACCGATTTAATTCATTAGCTCTTTTCATGGCTATAAGGATTCAAGATGTGGTGATGTCGGTTAGTTGTCATTTTCAAGGACAACAAGGCGACGGTGATATCCTTGAAGTCAGGGATAGGCTTATGGAAAAGCGCTTTAGTTCGGTTGTTCAATAGATAAACAGTTGAAGAAATGAGGGCTATTAAAAGTTGATCCAAACTTTACCCGAAATGATTCCATATCAATATTTAGGAGCCCCGATGAAAGACATACATAGGCTACTTTTTATCACGGAAAAACGCATAGTTCGCGCGGGAACGCGATGAGCGAATTCTACGTGGTGAAGTCACAGGGTAGCTAGTTATACAGTGTGTTTGGTCGTCAGTGTCGGAGAATGTAAAGATGCGTAGTACCTACGATCAATTTTATCGACAAATCTTATGTTACCTTTTTTTTACAACGCTTTTATTAGGTCGTCGTGTAGCTAACGAGCTGATCTGATGATGCAGCTTGGAGGCGGGCACGGAAACGTCAAAGCGTTGTTTAAGTTTTTTAAACTATTAATTTATTACAACCAGTATCGAATGACGGCCATAGAGAATGACGCTAAGCCATGCACATTCTTGTCTCTCATAAATTAAACCAAATGTAATATACAACGGTGGAAGCCGTGGTGGCCTAGTGGTTCGACCTACCGCCTCTCATGCAGAGGGCCGGGGGTTCAATTCCGGCTCGCACCTCTAAGCTTACTTATGTTCGAAATTCAATCTGAATCTGCCACTGAGCTTTTCGGTGAAGGAAAACATCGTGAGGAAACCTGCACGCATCTGCGAAGTAATTCAAAGATGTGCGAGGAGCCCCCAATCCGCACTGGGCCCGCGTGGGGACTATAACCCAAACCCTCTCGTGATGACAGGAGGCCTGTGCCCAGCAGTGGGACGCAAATAGGCTAGACTGAAGTAGTAGTAGTATATTAAAACAAACTTAATACCTGGATTGATTTTCTTAGTAGATATTTCAGGGTCCGTCGTGACCAGCCTGCTCCACCAATTCATTTTGTTTACCTGCAATAAAACAGCTCGAAGTGAGTTACCTAACAGTAAACTTCGTCATTAAATGTGATTGGATTCTCTATGGATGTTTCGCGTCGATTACGACTAACGCTAAAATAAATTAGTCTCAACGTTAAGTGTTACAAGGTGTTCTTATTTGAAATTTATGCAGGCATTTTTATAAAACACGGCTAAGTAAAATGCCGGTAAGCAGCATCAAAACGGTAAGGCCAGTCAGACTAATGACTTTAGGATTAGGAGAATAGAGGCTAGAACGAAACAAAAGTTTGGAGATAGGTAGTGACCATAAACAACAGTCATTTTAATGCTTTTAGTCTTGTACCAAATAGTCACCTACTTTTCTTAACTTCACTTCAGTTAAAGTGATTTATCAAAACGTTCGTTTGGGTCAAATATTGTATGCTTCCGTAACGTAATCATTTACCGTTATATGTATCTGTCATTATGCAGAAAAATATGGGACTTAGGTATAACCAAGCTATATTTAAAAAAAAATTAAAAACAAGCTTTTATTAAAGTACTCGTCAAGACGGATCAAACGAGTCCAAACTCGATGAGGTTGTGTCACTTAACTATCGAGTTGCTATGGCCATCTTCCGGTTCCATCACAGATCACCTTCATGTCATAATTATTTTGCATTGTCATCCGATTTACACATGCATACAAAATTTCAGATGAATCGGTAACCAGGAAGTGGGTCAAATTTAACTTGCAAGATTTGATTACAGACAGACAAACATCGGGACAGGTGAAGCTAAATAAAAGCTTGTCAAATTAAAGTCACGGAGAACGCAAGCTGTATAATAATTTAAATAATTACTAAGTTTTTATTAGCATCATCATGAATGCCATAAAACAGAAACATAATCGATCCCTTTTACCCGTTGCTCATCTAAGGTGAATACGCTCAAGGCTCACCAGTCCTTACACAATTACCGTCACAATTCAATTCAAAGATCTTCCATCTTTATGAACAAAATTCAGAACTGAATTAGTCAAAATTCGAATTTTGTATTTATTTATATTTGAATTTTAATTATTCTTCTTCTTTGTCCTCCGGTGCCATCTCCTATCGGAGATCGGCGGTCATTATGGCTATTTTTATTTTCGAGACTGCCGCTCGAAACAGGGATCTGGTGCTCATCCCAAACCAGTGTCTGAGGTCACGGAGCCAGGAGGTTCGTCTTCGCCCGTGCGGTCTTCGGCGCTGTATTTTGCCTTGCATGATGAGCTGCAGTAAATTATATTTTTCATTGCGCATTATATGCCCCAGATATTGTAACTTTCTTTTCCTTATAGTTAAGATTAACAACTCAACTCCAAGCTCTTATTCATTCTCCGCAAAACCTCATCGTTCCTTTCTCGTTACACGTCCGTGAATTATTATCTTCTTAAAAATAACCACTTTAAAATGTCCACAGTAACTGAACATAGCGAAAATAACATTGAATTTGAGATAGAAATGTCCGTTAAATAAAAAATAATCTACATGGCTTGACAGGACCTGGTGGCCTATTCCCAGAGGTCCGCACCCGGTAGTCCACACTGCGGACTACTGGGAATAGGCCCCACCTGGTGAGCGTATTTTTAGGAAACCCTCATTCCGATTACCTTCTCCAAGTTGACGAGCAAGTTGCGCCCATCCTGGAGCACCCAGGTGGACTCCTCCATCTTGACCTCGGCGTCCAGTTCGCCGTCAATGATGAGCGGCTGGCCCTTGATGCCGACCTTCAGGTGTTTCCTGGAGATCGCCACGGTCAGGTCGCGGGGACGGAGTGCCTGACGCAGCGGGACTCGGAGCTGTCAGCAAAGAGTGGAAGGCATTGCAATAGAAACATCATTTTCTTCATTTACCAATTATTTCGGGATAAAAAGTAGCCTATGTTGACCAGTTTTATACCTAATAAATTCTATACTTACATCATTTTGTGGTAATACGACCAGTGGTTTTCAACTTAAACACGGACCTACATACGGTCTCGTGACTTCAACAGATTTATTATTAGTAGTGGTATACTAAGGCTCTTGTATGTACCTATTGTATTGTATTGTATTCTATAGAATACAATAGGTACATTTTTAATATAGCTGCTTGTTAAAATCTGATGATGATTATCAGATCAGAACCAAATGCAACGAAAAGTAAAAATTACAAACATAGCCAGGAGAATTTAGCTATGAAAATAGATTAAACGATATCCGGGTAAATCACAATTGCCCGGATACGATTGGTTCATAAAATTATGTAGGCACTGGTTGGCGTTGATATTTCCTTTACATAGATTACTATACAATACTATCAGGTTAAAGAATGAGGTATCCGCATAAAAATCCTCCAGAAATGTATAAATTATGTGCAAGCAACGTAAACAATCTACGACATATTTGAATGAACACATCGTGATAGCTATGTGAATGCATGAATTCGTCTGAGTCTCCAGTTTATTCCAATAGCGGATACAAATTGTAACGGCCAATTCACAGAGAAATAAATCAAAGGTTAAGGGCGTATTGAGGCGGACCCAACCGTTTTCGTCGTTGGTATTTGTTGTGGCTTGCGTCACTATCTAGTTTATCATAACTGACGTCAAAGATTAATACTAACCAACCACCGCGTAGCGTAGGTGCCTTGGCATTAAGATCGCGTAACTTACGTATGATAGGTACGTCTCATATTTGGACTTTCGATGATTTGCCCTTTCCATATAAACAGAGCAACAGTGCTGATGTCAGTATTCAGGAATTCGAGTGATAAAGTTGCTCAAGTAAAAATAGAATATGGGTAGTATTAATGATGCTTATTATTCGCTAGATCTGCAAAGTAATACCGGTCTTTTAGCATCAGCCGGCTGCGATGTGGACAGGATAAGGCGCGACCCATGAACTGGCGTCATAATCACATGCATAGAATACGGAATGAACGACACTAAAACAACAATTATGTTTCACAAGAGGACCGTCACAAAAGAACGCGACCGACCACGGAGGCGTGCTGACCTCGCATTCCTGGCAAGGACGATGTGCTCGTACAGCCGACCCCTGCGCGACCGGACCTGACACTATACTTTGTGAGTCATTAACATGACAAAATTACTGTTTAATGACACCCCATCTTAACTTAATAATTGGAAGGCGCCGAAACTCAGCCGATGGTCAAGGTAAATAACAATGCACCGATCCGCGTTGAGTGGAACATAATATATGTCCAGACAACTTCAGCTTGGTAGAATTTAAAACCAATTGCAAAGTTGCTAAAAGCAAACGGGTTTATAAAACGTTGTGGTTATGCTTAAGGATTTATCTAGAAACCAATATCGCCAATAATTTTGAAATAAGTCAAATCATCATGCTACTTATTTACCATCCAACTAAACATAAACAACAGAGTTGAAACTGACCATGATTATTTATTCAATTATGCAAAGATAATGTATAAAAAAATTAGTTAACACAGTTGCGACACAATTCAATGTTGAAGTTTAAAATAAATGAGAGGACACAAAAGTATTTGCAAAATGGACTTTTCACTTTCCACGGCTATAATATTGACCGTCAAGCCAAAGACTGCTCGATGTAAAATCCTATATCTACTACTGCTACTACTACTATAGCCTATTTGCGTCCCACTGCTGGGCACAGGCCTCCTCTAATCACGATAGGAAAAAATCCAACATCTACTTATGAATAAAATAAAGATTTAGCCGACCGTTGCTTTTACAAAATTATCATCATTATTTCAGCCGAAACGTCTTACTCACGGCTGTGTTGAAATAAGATTGGTGGACGGAAACCAACCCAACTAGTTCTGATACAAAACGGAACCGTGAATTTCGCATAATCCACGAGGTATTGAGAAAATACTTGCATACTAGAAGTTATTTTGGGTCTTAGTTCTGTTATGTTGTCGTTAATTGGCATAGGGCGGAGGAATCGTGATTTGAAAACTCGACACCGAGCCGACGCAACGTTGAGTATAAGTAATAATAATTATTTAAATGACATCATTTTCTATTTAACCCGGACTTTAAAATATCCAATTTAAGTACAATATGTTCTGGAAATGCTGCAATAAGCACTCGTCAATAAAAAAGAAAAAATGTACAATCATCTAACGGATTCAACATCACGACTTGAACATTTTAAAGCAATTAAAATCCGGGCAGTCAAATTTAGAAAGAGGAGTGTTAATCCGTGAATGGTGTTACGCTACTAATTGTTTAATGATACAGTAAAGAGAATGATATAATTACAGCCCAATTAAGCTCGAACGGTGCGTGCGACTGAGAAGTTAAGCAAGCCTTCAATCTTTTATTATACAAATGAATTACTCTTATGAACCTTGTAGCCGGCAGCCATGCTGAATGGTTTTCGGTGTGATAATGGGTGCCTTCACACGCGCACTTAATTGCGGCAACGATCTAATGGGAATCTGAATAGTCAGTGGTCAAACAAAGTCGACGAACCTGTTCAATTTCTGATTCACTGTACTCAGAAGCATCGAAAAAACTTAGCTACATGATTACATGTAATAAGCCAACTTGTATTAAAAACCAATAAAATAAATGTTCATTTATTTAAAGGCAATTAGGAATGAAGGAAAAGTCAACAGAGATACATCATAAGTGCACAACAAATAGTCGTTACGGCGCCGGTAAACCGTTACTTATCCAAGGCATTGATTTAAGTTTCATACAAGGTCTGCAATTAGTTTAAAATCTCTAGGCCATGGATTTTTGCTAACTCGAGAGTAGTAAAATATGATAACTGAACACGAGTAAATGTCAATCAACTCCACAGTAAGCATTTAACGAGTCTGAATAATTGTTGTAGATTACAGTCTTGTACGGCGTAACGTAACAACTGCTGCCTTGGCCTGCTACATTCTTAGGGATTTAGGAGCTTGCAGGATGAATTTTCTCCAAAGTAGTTCTTAACTATTTTATAGGTAAATCTATTCTAATCAATATGGTTACTGTCCGAAATAAATCATATTGTATTGTATTGTAAATCTTAAGGATGTAAACCTAATTAGGAACACTAGTCTCTAGTATCGCTGATGCCAATCCAGTGTACTGGATGCCAGTGCAATGTCAATGTTACTGATAGTGAGTCAAATTGAGACCGAGTCTAAAATGTTTTAAAATTTTCATGTGGAGTTTCATATATCTTTAATTATCGTCTGACATAATTTGTACGAGGAACAACTGCGGAAAATGTCTTGTTTTGGCACTTGGCGTGCTGGGTCTTAATAATCTCAGAGGATACCTACTTACAACAACGATAGAAAGTTGTTACACCAGATTTCTAAAAAAATACATAGGTACCTAGGTACCTACCTCTGCATTTGAAATGGCTTCTATGATTTTACTACGTTTATCATATTGGGTATGTGGATTTGTTGGTAAATTGTGGTAGGTATGTTCAAAAAGCACATTTTGCAAGACTACTCGCTTTGTGTCATTTAAATCATTTAGGTATGTTAAATTTGTCAGTTAAAGGTAATAGCCGTGTTAAAGAGTTACTACATTTGGGCGGGGCGTCGTGCGCGAGACAGCTTAACACAAATAACACGCTGAAGACGTTTTGTACAAATGGTGTAAATATATAAACGACCTTTGTTTGAGAGAGTACCTATTGATCTTCCTTCGTAAGACAATAGGCGGAATCTAAAAAAAGAATTTTTAGCTGATTACTGAATGATAGGCGATTCTGCTTCAGGTGAACCAAGCCAGTTAGCCCTATTTTGTTCAAAACATGAAAAAAAAAAACACTTTAAAATATAAACTGTTTTCATTCAACTGTATTAGAATGATCTACAATCTACATTAATTTGTATATAGTCCCATGAGCATTGTTAATTGAATTAAGCATTGTAAATCTGGGTTACAGCATGCAAGTTACGTAAACTGAGGTTACAGAATTCTCAAGTTTAGTCATGCTTTTAGCGTTTTGAACGCCTTTAATAATTGCCAGGGGGCAAAGAATCTTACTGGAGTTGTCAAAGAACCAGCGTTCATTTTACCATCAACGAACGAGATTCGTAAGTAATAAGGTTGGAGGAAAAGAACTATTTATACATTAAAGTAATCTTTAACTCGAACAGTAGAGTTTGCAGTTTAGTTGATAGAATGATCTTACATTGTAATATTAATATTGTGTTAATATTATATTAACGAAAGTATAGATCGGAAAACTACTTCATACACTTTGTCGCAGTAATTTAAGACGATAGTACGTCGGCAATGCGTTATAGGGATAAGCTCGCTTTCATTACAAGCGTCTCTTCTCTGCATTGAATTTTGTGTGTGTGTGTGTGTGTGTGTGTGTGATATTTTGTATAATAAAGTGCGTTGAATATTTTTTTACTAATACAGATGAATGACTTTTGGTAATTTTTAATAAAATTCATTAGTTATGAAATTAGAATTACCTTAGGTTTGGATTATGTCCAAAACAAGGAGCAACCATACCTACACGAATCGCTCAGCAAGTACTTATTTAATAAATGACTCTTAAGGACGTCGATGTTTGACACTGCCACTGTCGTCGGATAATTCCAATTCTTTTTATCAGCGCGGTGCGTGTAGATAAACAACAGGAAATCGGAGATTCGTAAAATCAAACGTGACTCGGGGATTCTCGTGAAAATCCCAAGGTGCTGCCAGCTCACCCCTGTAATATAATTCTGCCGACGGTCAGCCTGTCCTCGAGTTGCACAATTCCACGTCACACGGTCCCACTATGCCCGACGTGACATTGCTACTGTATTACTCGCTTTACCATTTTCCTCCAGGAGTTAGTAGCAATATTGGTGCGCATATGCACTCACGAATTTACGGCGAATGCTGATAGAATTCGAGTACCTACGCATTTGCAGATGCGTGTGAATTGACTTCAATGATATATTGTGTTATCTTTCAAATAATAGCGGTAAGTTTTGCCTTTTATATGTTTTATTTTTGTTCATCATTAAATATGAAATAACTATCAATAGCATATCACCACAGACAATGTCTTAAATCCATATATCGATGCGATACGAGCGCACAGCCCACCTGCTGGTAAGTGGTCACTACGGCCCATGGACACCGAAATCCTTTGATCCCCCATTAAGAAACCATAAGATCTCGAATGCCTTGCCTACCCTGAGGCCTAAGATGGAATGCCTCTGTGCCAGAAATTTCATGGGCGAGCACTGCTATTTGGCGGCAGGTTAGCGGGGAAAGACAGTGTGGTACCTGCCCGGACGGACCTAGCACCAGGCTCTATATACCACTAGCAAAATATGACTGTATTAGTAGCATTTAATTTTAAATTATGAAAACGTTATTACTTTATTAGTGTCTTTTGGACATCAATTTTAACAACATGATTCCTCCATCTTTCACAATTTAGAAATACTGTCATTTGTAGTTATTCATGTTCAGGTACGACCCATTTAAATTGTATTGTCCAAAAAAATGTGTAAGTAGATGTAAACTTAATCGTCAAATTTAGACCACCACGGTAAAAGTGCTTGGATCTTTTTTAATAACGAGGGGCTCGAAAGTATTGCACGTATATAATGAAAATATTTTCAATAGCCCATTGAAAAATTTTCAGGTAAATCGTGAAAAAGCAGCGAAAACACAACAGAAACACAGCGTGCAACCTCATATATAAACCTTGGCGATTGTTGCAACACTCTCAGTACGACTCTAGTCGCTTTGCCGGTTGGAGCAGGCGTTCGAACGCCGGCACTCGGAGAGGGCGAGAGAGCAACTCGACACCGCTGGACACAGAAATGAGGACCAAGTGAATGCAGTGTTTAGTGACGTAATAGAGAACATAGAACCGTGGAAGTGGCGCCGGGTAAACAATGGATACCAAAAGCTCGGTAAGTCGAAGTTTAACGTTAAAACAATGCCGAAAGAACCTTTGAAGGCAAAGTGGTTGGCCACAGTAAGATACAGTGGGCATAACAACGGACGATGTATAATTTTAGAAAGAACAAACTTTAAGTTTGACAATAATTCGACCAGTCGATTGATTTTAGTATTAGTTACCAATGAGTACATATTAACGATCAAACATCAACCAATATTTAAATGGAATGAAAGACATGAAAACTATTAAACAAATGTATCAAAACAAATTGCATGAAAACTGGAATAGCCTTTCAGTAATTAGCGATATTGCAAATTAATTGAATTTAACACAACCATTTTAAGTAATCGTATACAGAAATCAAATTAATGTGTTGCATAAAGACAACCTGAAAAAATAAATTGTCTATTTATTAAGACGTTAGAGCGACGACGGCGACAAGTGCTAATTAGTTTAAATAATACTTTAAATAATAACGTCTTAAAAGACGCAAACAACAATAAAATTAGTTTAAACAAAAAAAAATTAATCAGATCGAAGCTACATCCGCAAAGAGTTAATGGTATGCCGGAATGTTGTATCACAAACAAATTCAGGACGGCACCAACCGAAATAACAAATACATTTTGTATCAAACATTTTGGCGGCGCCAAACTTGATTAGTTCCGTGGAATTTTAGAACAGCCACAGTAAACCTGTGTGACCTGTAGATTGTTCATAATCACCTATCGATGCCACTTCTATTTTAAAGTAAATCATCAGGCCTTGTGCATCTTGATAAGATGATTTAAGCAGTGCTTGACTTCAGATTTGCGGAACAATGGCGTCAATGACTAAGTAAGCCAATTCGAGCGCGACAAGTTCCTTCGCATTTAGGCAAACTAATGACTGAGGTCCCGTTTGATTAAAAATTCTCATAGAGGTGATGTCTTTGAGATAAGTATCGGTGTAAGGTTCCACCACCACCATAGCATATTTACATCCCATTGCTGAGCACAGGCCTCCTCTCATCACGAGACGGTTTCGCCACGCGAGCCTTCACTTTCAGACACATCCTTGAATTATTTCGCAGATGCATGCCGGCTTCTTCGATATTGTCCTTCACCGGAAAGCTCAGTGGTCATTGAATTTGTATTGTAAGGCTCTATTTAGGGATAAATACGAGTATAAAACCAGGATAATCTTCAGAAGCATACTCCTTCCTACATTTTCATCTTCTTAAATCTACACGGCATTGTATAAACCATAGACGCGCAAAAGTTAGGTTAGGACGCAACTAGCCTAGCCGGTATGAAATATTAATGTTACATGCAATGCAATGTAGCATGCGCGGCAAATTGCACATCTGTCCATCAGGGTTCGTTATCTACGACAACATAGACTCGCAAACTACTTAAAATTGAAACTACATAGACCAATCCTTTTGTCATGTTATACCAATAAATACTCGTGTTTGTCCATTAAGAGTGACGACTAAAAGGATTAAGTTCATACGAGTTATGCAATTTTGATGGGTGTACATTACAGTAGGTATGCAACTTTATTAACACCGATAAAATCGTTTTGAGGTCAATGATTATGTAGTTAAAATTGGCGGTATATGCAATTTACGATTTTTGTATTTAAAGGAGGCCCGCTCTTAATTAATTTAGAATGGTAGGGTGATTCTATTGGGGTTTCAAGCGCCTTCGTTCCCATTTCTGCAGTTTTATGTAGATAAATACGAGAAGACACTTTCTGTTTTGATTGCATCTTAAACTAGCATTGGTGCGAATGTTTTTTGTATTAAAATTAAAAGTTGGTAGAAATCGTTATTTTCTTCTTATATATAAAAATGATTTGCCGTGTTACTTTAAGTTCACCGGACCAACTAGTTGCTAATAAAACAAATGGCAATGAGGACAGTTGAGAACTTGAGATGCTAAAGCAGAATCAACCAAAAATTTACAATTTCATTTCATTCTGAATATGGAAGCGACGTTATTGTGATGCCACATTTGTTCATTTCTATCTAATAATGAGCACACAAGAATTCAATCGTGGGTTAGGTAATTTGAATTAATGAATATAAATACCGCATAGGATATACGTGTCCTTGTCGAACGTAACACGGAAGGAGAGCAACAGGTATTGAAACAAAACACAAATAGCCAGACGGCGAAGAGGTTGTGTGCAAAAAGATCATTTTCGAAAGTAGGCGAGGCTAAGCGGGCCTGGGCTATTAGGCCCGCGTTAAATGGCACAGGGACTGACGGCTAAAAGCTGCCCTCGGCGCGCGCGCGGCCTTCACATTTCGCAAAACCCGGACTTGCGCATCCAGCCGGTAAGAACTGGTGTATACAACCAGACAAGAGACTATATTAGACTGTCAATCTCCTTCCTTACATTGCGGCGTACATGGGAAATAGCCAGGGTGCTTCAACTTTTCACACTTCGCCTGTACAGTACCATCTAGATGTTGCTCATGGAGTTTAAATTATATGCAGGCAGCGACATCTATTATCGCATTTAACACTTATTTCGGGCGTATGCTGATTTGTTTGAAGGTTGTCCTTCTAGGTTTACCTTATTTTTTCTATGATACAACTAAAAAAATGTTTGAAAGATAATAGTCTTAGTAATATTTTATTTATACTTAAAGGGAATACCAACACGTTGAATAGGTACTGCTCGATTAATTAACGGGCTAATTTTACGAATTTATTGAACTTTGACTCCTACGTGATATCCATTTGATTTGCATAAATTAATAGATGAGAGACCATTTTGACAGTTAAATCGAATATTTAAGATGCCGACGGCGCCGCGTAATAGTTAAGGAACAGCTGATCATTTATAGTTTCTACAAAGAGTATTTGCATAGAATATTTAATATATAGTACTACGCTACGCTACGTACAGAATGGCCACGGAGTCACCCGCCTGAATCTAGCCCGCGCGCAACTCGCGCCTAACAGGCTTTACCGTCATTTGTTTCATCCGAAGATGGTGTAGTGGTACACACACATTTACAAGTGTATAGACGTCCTCGCACGCACACAGACGTCCTCGCACGCAAACATTGACACTTCATTCGAATTGTGTTCGAAATCGTTTTCTTATAGGCCGTGTCCGCCGTGTGACATTGGTTCACGCTCAGCTGTCTCACCATCACATACCTATGACTTTGACACTCGACCATGTCTCCTTCAAATGCTCCTTCAAACGAAAACACTTAGTTTACAAGTATATAAGTGACTGAACAAAAATTTTACACTGAAGAATGCATGAGTCACTCTCATGCATTGTGCATTAGATAAGAATTAAAAACAAGTAGGTACCTAATCATTGTTTAGACACTCATGTAACATGCTTACACGAGTCTACTAACATCGTTTAAACAAGTTTTATAATTTACGCCTACTTGTTTCGCAATGATTTAAAAAAAAAAAAATGTCACTTCGAGATCTTATTATTATGTGATCGTCTCGTCCAGGTGTTAGGTTTCAAAGCACATAATGATTTCATAAATTCGATTTGATTTTTAAAGCCGTTAAGGAGAGGACCAGCTGCTAGACTTTATGATTATCTTGATTCTTGAATAATCTAATACTTACTAATATATAAGTAAATGTACCGATAGAATTGATTGAATCCAAGAGAATTTGGAATTGCGTAATTTTTGAAAGAAGTAACTTCGGGTTATCCGTCGACTTAACATGCAGACTGGTATGTACAAATAAATAAATGTACAATCTGGTGCATGTAAAATAAGCCTTATTGTGTGCCTTAGCCTTGGTGGCCTAGTGGTTTGACCTATCGCCTCTCATTCAGAGGGTCGGGGGTTCGATTCCGGCTCGCATCTCTAAGTTTACTTATGTGCGAAATTCAATTTGAATTTACCAATGAGCTTTTCAGTGAAGGAAAACATCGTGAGGAAACCTGGATGCATCTGCGAAGTAATTCCAAGGTGTGTGAAGTCCCAATCCGCACTGGGCCCGCGTGGGGACTATAGCCCAAACCCTCTCGTGATGTGAGGAGCCCTGTGCCCAGCAGTGGAACGCAAATAGGCTGTAGGTAGTAGTAGTAGTTAACTGTAGTGCACCTACAAAATGCCAATTTAGGTAAGTACGATATAAATCAGAAGATGTAAATGTCAAAAAGCTATTAAAACAGCTGAAGGATTTTTAATTAATTACCTTTCCTTTTAATTATTCTAAATCAAGTACCCAAACGATATTCAAGTGTGGCAGGGCCTTAATTTGGAATTCGCGCAATAGGTCACGTCACGTACTAAACGACAATCACAAGCAATGGGCGTAAAAACGAAATCGGGTCCCATCCACCATAAGTATCTGATTTTTCTCTGTTTGAAGGAACCATAAATAGATGATGATCACGTAATTGTAAAACATGCATACCATGTAATACGTATTATAAATGCAAATCCAACTCTTGTCTGTCTGTGAAATAAATGGGCTTCAGCCCGCGACTTTGTCCGCGTGAAATGCATTCTTCCCCGAATTTTTTATTTCATTTCTAAGACTCAACTGGGTTTTTTAGACTAGTAATTTACCTAATCAAAGCTCGAGTTATTTTAGACTTGTTAGGAACTCGAGACATTTATAGAGACTCACGCGTGTTTTGTTTAGTATTTAAGTAAACAACTCAAATGTCAAATTGAATGAAGAATGATGATGAAGAAGAATGAACTCGAGTCTTTTAATAGGTACGCGCTTACAGCTTAAGTTTTGACTCAGGACTCAATAAGACTCGAAAAAGGGCTCGGGCTTACTCACAACTGAAAAGATTCAGAAGGGAGTCTCGTAAATACGAGTCGAGCTCTAATTTAGCCTCAAAATACTTTTTAGTCTTTACCAACACTATCCTTTGCCACTAAATCTTCCTTAAAGCAAGAGAGTGTGTGTATAATACTACAGTTGCGCAGACTAATTCTTAAACTTTCGAGATTAGATTAAAGTATATATTATTTAACTAAGTGTAAGCCCTCAGCCCTCACCCACAAATCCCACAATCTGGAGGGCGCTAAGTTACGTCACTAGCATCGAACAAGACATGCATGACTCAATACGTCATTGGGCCATAATGTCATAAGCAGTTATTGAGTAGGTCAGTTGGCACTTGAATTGCAGGAAAGCGCTTCGCTTGACATGTTATGGTCTTATTAGAACCGTATCGCACCTACGCCCTATACGCAATCAATACAATACTCGCAAAATTTGAATGAAATGTAACGTTCAGATCAGTAAAATATGTATATTCAGTCTTGAAATAGTGAGTTACCCGTCTCGTCACTACGACGGAGCTAAAAATAAACCCAACGTGGTATTTTTACTAAAAATATCTAAGGCAACAAAAAATAAGAAACAGAAAATTATAAACAACGGTCATCATGTACCTACACGCGAAAAAGCAACTACATCCGTTTTTCTCATGAAAGCATTATTATTTCTTATGAAAGCATTCGTAGCGAACGCTGCAATTTTAATCATTGGCTATGTGAGAGTGAGCCTTGACAATTTTGTGAGAGAAAATTGAGATGATAATAAAAATACCTCTATACACAACAAAGATATGATTAAAAGGATGAATTTAAGAAGTGCCTTTTCAACATAAACAATAACGTAATAGTAACATGTGTTAAGATACAAAGAATTATCAGAATGAAAACGATGTCCCGGCAGTTTTACCAGGCCCACAAAAAGCTTTCAATGTCAAGGAGCCGATGATTTCCGTGAAGCCGATGTCCTGGTCGATGACTAGGTAGATGCGCCATTCATAATGATTCTTATGTTATGACAGATACCTCAGTGAGCAAACAATTATCATCATCAGGAAGAAGCCTGCCTCATATTGACTAGCCTGTTGAAATAATAATTGAAGAATTCCATGTATCAAAAATAAAATAAAGCGTTAAAAAGTTGTGACGGTAAAATGAATTTAATGGCTACTAAAGTCCCAGAATGCTCTTTTCAACGCTTAATGATGCAGTTGCTTAATTTGGATGAGGTATTTTTAACTCTGCGCGATACTTTAAATAAACGTGTCAAGGACGTACAATTTTACTCTCGTCGCAAATACGTCGCCGATAGTCGTAAGAGAACTTCGAACGCCTTGCAACGTCATGTAGGCTTTGACAAGGTAAACGAACTTTTTCCTTAAACAGCACTACTGATTTTCCAAGTTTTCCAACTAAAACTAATCTGTTTACATAATCTGTTCAATTACGGATGATGTAGACTGGTTACACATATAGGTATATACTGCTGTCCGTTGAGGTATTAACTTAGTTGTACCTAACGCATTTTGTTATTGGATTATTCAATCAAGTAATTGTAGGTATCTGTAACATAACAACTGAACAGACCAAAATCTTTGTCATCGGAAAACCCAGGACATCTGGAAACGGATCTATTTAACAAATGTACATATTGCTATACTTTACACGGGCGGCGACAACGCGTAAAAACCATGGATTAATCAGCGATGAAATCTCAATGACCGAGACCCTGAACGCAGGATGTGTCAAGTACTCGTACACAATTTGTTGGTATTGGAAACAAACAGTGACGATAAGCGATTTACATGTTTCTAAATCGCACTTATATACCTATCCGGTTGACATGATTAATAACAGAGCAATGAAGTTATTATAAATGATCATCTAAATATATTTTTTTAACTTTTAACAAGGCAGAGCCAATAGGGCTTCCCATGCAAGGTCTGTATAGTATTTATAACATTTTAAGATACTTAAAATGCATGTGACGACATTCAAAACAGGTTTCTGATTACGAAATATTTGGTCAACAACAATTTTTCGCGCCACTGAACGATCGATGTTCGCATAGCAGACACGCGAAATGAAGGTCGTCGATTTAAGAATTTCGAAAAAAGCAGCAAGTACAATATATTAACACGTATTTCACTAACAGATTTGGCTTGATTTGGAAACATCAGGGATTTACCAAGGGACATGTTATTTGACAAACATGATCTTGGACATTTTTCAAGTACTTAGAGACTGACGTTTCGCAATGTGTCCTAATGCCTCTTAAATGGTCAGCATGTACGGTGTTAGAGTCATGCGAATGAAAGTCATTAGCGGACCGGTCTAACAATTTTAACAAGGGCAAAACATTTTCATACTATGATATAAATGTAAATAGTAGATGTATCGCTGTTGTAGGAAATATACATGTTCTAAGGCTATTCCAATCGATACATCTTATAACGGTTCTTGAAACAGAATCATGCTTCGCGAAATCACTTTAGGTAACTATGGTAATTCTTTCGTGAACGAACTAGATTTCAAGATGATATAGAAGATACAGAGTGACCTTAATCTCAATTAACACTGGAGACCAGTCCGTATTTGTCATTCAGTTAACATGATAGCCAGGAAGCGTCGTTACTTGTAAACTATTCTACAAAGGCTCAAAACTCGTCAAGGTAAAGAGCCTTTGTAGGTAACTGAATAAAGTGAGCTCGCCGGTCTGTTTTTACATCTACTTAATAGTATCATATGCAATTAGTTCGAATGAAGCAAACTCATCGATATGAGCACATAAATATAAAACACAAAGGCAATTACTTATGAGTAATACCATTAAAAAAATCTAATAAAACATCATCTTGAATCCGGCATGTCGATTATACGTAATATAACAGCAAATTGCAGACGTCAGCAAATGATGATGATGTCATGATGCCGTGAGCAGACGAAGAATCCGGCTATAGAGTCCATTTCATGGCCACTTTTTCTATAGTATCGTCTTACTAGATGTATGAGGTGAGCGTTAATAGGCTAATCACTCTAAGGAATGCAGCCCTATGATCGAGCCTCCTCCATCGAGAAGATATGCCAACTAATTAAAATTTCCACGTTGTGGTACCGGAATTGTATTTTTTTTGGAATCATCGTGTTCGATAAATGGGTAGTGTTTAAAATGTAATTTATAACCTTTACGTCCCAATAAACAAATATGTACTTACTTAGCGATACAAATCAGACTTCTTTGATGGCTATATCCCTAGCCTTTTCCCGGGACTACCACTATCTCCATACCAAAATTCATCTAAATCTATTCAATGGTTTAAGCGTGAAGAGGTAAAATACCTACATACAGACAGAGTTACTTTTGCATTTATAATATTAGTATGGATACTGGAGTATATTAGCATGTCATTGTCAGTCAGTAGTCAAGCAGCTTCCACAGCATTTGCATTGACACGATTCCCGTTAGCTTCATAAATACAACCAATTGAGTTCAAGGACGCCCATAAGCATCATGCTAGTCTGTGACCAGCGTGAACAATGAGTTATGCCGCGGCGTCCTCATGCAATCGCGTATAAAATATGATAATTGGACGCTTAAACGCACGTCTCACTCTTGTCATAGTAACTTCTAACGGATTCTGTACAAACAAACTTCAATATTTACAAATGCAGTTGACTGATGAGACCTCGACGAATATTTTTGTCTCGTGCATTTTAATGAGACCCACATACGGGTCGAGACAAATGACAGCCATTATCTGTAATCGACAACACAAACAAGAAGATTCTTTCAAAAATGTTAACCAATATTGGTTATTGAAAGTCAAGTTTGTTATCGAAAGATTTGAACATTGGAAATCTGTAATGAATAGAATCGCGAATCAAAAGTATCGAAATCACGGACCGTCCGTTATCCATTGTGACATTTGAATCTCTGAAAGCGTTCCAAGAAGTGAGATGCAAGGAAGAACGTACACTTTCTCTTCTTAAGGAGAACAGTCTGGTTAGGCGTTAACTGATTATCATAGTAAGTGTAGCGGGCATTGTTTGAGATTATGAAAGTTGTGTTGCGACGGGATATCTTCTCAAAGCCGCAGATTTGAGCCATTCAACTTCCTCTTTGAATAGTGCAATTTATTTAATCACGAGTAACAACAGAAATAAGGTTATATAACGATTTTAATAGGATAAAGCCGACTTGTCAACGATGGTGAAGAAATGGCTGAAGACGAGGATCATTTAGACGTTTGTACTACGGCGCCGGTAAAGGTCGACGCTACTAGTCACTAGCAGAAAAAGGTCAATTTTAACGAAAACAAATCTATTATACACCATATCAATATCCATATGTAATACTAGGCGTCTCCGGTACAAACCGTGTAGCTTCTATTTTGCCTGTTCGTTCCCGTGGAATTTTGGGGATTCCTTTATTAGTGCTTCTCTACATACCCCAAGGAACATTTCAGTCAGTTTTCTAAGACCAGTTGTTTTGGCTGTGTGTTGTCTGTCCTGTCAATCACTCAATCCGACAGTCAGTCAGTGATGGAATAATTTTTTCGTATGATCCAGTATGAGATTGATGGTGTGAGCGATGCATGAATCCCATACATTTTTTTTTCTACTATCTCGAATAATTATAGAACCTGAAAAAATGCTGAATCGATAGCTGATTATGTGGGTAAAATATCGTCACAGCGTTTTGCTTGACCCCGTATATTAATTCCAAATTCCAAACGTCACACAACAATTGTGTTCTTCTACGACGGGACACGAACAAACGATAAAAAAAAACGCGTAACGTTCATTTTCATTCAAAGCTATTGTGGCATTATCTGGTCGTGAGATTTTGGTCTTGCAAACACTGTTAATAAGTTCCGTGATTACAATAAACCGTTATGGACACGAGGCGCATGCATTGACTGTTGATTCGTGAAGATTACCGATGTTGCATAACTAGACTGTCTCGTAGCAGAGCTGTCTGTTTCACAACAGCTGTATGTTGCACCTGTTATTGTGTTAACTGAACCGTTACAGTATGTAGGTGGGTAATACCTGTCCTAAAAATATGCATATTATCGCCTATTGACGATAAGCCATGTTATCGTTGGCATTTGTGTTCAGTTTCGTCTTGCATTGCCAAATCACTGTAGCACCATTAACATTACAATGCGCATTGACAGCTAGCGATAAAAAATCCTATGACCCATTCATGAGTGTCGAAAAGATAAAAGTACCTTATTTGTCTAGTCTCTTTGAAACAATTTTTATTTATCAATGACCAGATCCGCATTCGGGTGGACGCTTACAACTATCGTAATGCAAAACGGAGATGCAAATAATACTGCGAGTCACGTGTTCACTCACATGTCGACAAGTATGTATTATTATAATATCTAGTAATGAACACACGAAGTGTACTAACAATTAGCTGTTGGGGTGAACTATCGTGTCAACACCACGTGCTGATAGCAATTAAAAGTGATTCATGTGGGCACATCCGTGAGTGTCAGCTATACACGTGTCCTGCGTTCGATGTCTGGACATAAAGTTATAGTATAAATTATATTTATGTCAGTATGATCGATCGAACGAGACTTTACTCTATACATACCCAATATAATTATTTGTTACACACTTGCAAGTTGCTGGTGATTCATGCATGCAACTTGGGATATCCCAAATCGTCGATGCAGATAATTCAAATGATAGTTGCGTATTGTTTCGAATAAGAAGAATTTTAGACGCTTTAAATCTGTAATTCCTGCTGTGTTGCCATAATTGAGAACGAATGCTGTTTTCAAATTACAGGTAGGGTCGAGTTCGCCAATATGTAAGTAAACACTTTTTGCACCTTACTCCGTTCAACTCCGTTGTAATACTTGTAATAAGGTCCAAAAGTGTACACATATTTATGAACACGACTGTACCAGAAATAAAGAACAGTATCATTCTACTTCTTTAGATTACAGAAGTAAACAATAATAACACGAGTTTACTGCTGTGATTTAAGTATATTTGCTAAGCGCAGCCGCTAAGTTTCGAATCACCGTGGTAAATATTTGCAAGTAAACATCGTAGTCGGTACAAGTGGGTCTCATATCTGTCTTATGCTTGACATCTAACAGCAAGGAAACATTGGCTAATGCTTTACCAATAACAAAGTACACGGGTGTTTCTACATCATCACGAGACAAAGAAGCTTGAACTGAGCGACCGAGTTCCCACCTATTTTATCGGTGTTCTAGATTGGATAGTGTGCATATCGTAGGATCAATTCTCATACAGAGAGCGAAAGCGTTGGAGCGTGTCATAATGTGTTCAGTGCTCTGTTGTGTCGCATACCGTAACCCGCAACGACCAGCTAAGTAACCGGTTGTTAGCATTTGGCGAAGCGTTTTGCAACTTGCTCCCCTCTATGGGAACTTGGCTTTTCTGGTGCACTTCACTCCGTCCGTCCCACTAAAATCTCTCGAAGATTGCAGCTCTTTACCTAAGACAAATAACTCTAAAACATAAGTATGATGGTATCACAAGGTCAGCACTTAAAATTTACTAACTGTGTCTACTTCAAATCACATTACGTACATTTTTATTATTCAATTTATTTCATGAAGAGTTGACCCACCTTTTTTAAAGATTTCTTTCATAGAAACCTTGTCTTATGACAACAAACACGACAAAAAATTTGGCCTAATAGTTAATAAGTCCAGCAGTTCTGAAGTTTTGCGATCGGCAACTCCGCGATTCATTCGTATTTATATACCTAAATACTAGCTTTTCCCCGCATCTTCGTATGCGCAGAAATATTAAAATGTAAAATCCCGTTTTTTTTCGTTCCTGTGGGAATTTCGGGAAATCCTCTCTTAGTGCTCCCCTACGTTCCCTAAAGGAACCTGCATATCAAATCTCAGCTCGCTACGACAAGTAGTTTCTTGTTTTAGATATATAGACTTATTGATTTATTTTGTGTTTATACTCATGATATGAAAGTAATAAAATACCACCCTCATTCTAATTAGACTTATTCAAAATAAAATATTTTAGTACGTTCTTAACTTCAGTGTTATTTAATACGTGGTTACAAGACCAAAACGGAATGCATTATTATTTTATTATTGCAACAGTCCGTCAACACAAAGAGGTTGTTGAAGCTTTAAATATAACGGATTGAGGCTTTTATCATGCCGTAATCAAATATAATTTAACATTGCTAAGCTAAAGTTCATGTTTACAATTTGGTAATCCTCATTATCCACGTAAATCTTTATTTAAGAACAAACGAAAACTACCAACCTTGACCTTGTCGTAGCTATAAAAGAAATTCATTAAACTGGCATACCTAAAATGCCTATCCATCATATTATCAAAGTAACAAAGAGGACCATGAAGCCGAAAGCAAAACTAAGATTTATTGCGTCAGAGGCCGACGAAACGAGACCGCAAATAAAGAGAACGCGAACCTTGAGCACCGTATCTGACAAAATCGATCGGACTCTGAACAAAACTTGACCCAAAAATGTAATTGATGAAACTCGACAGACAAAAATATTTGAGTGCTAAACACAAGTGTATGTTAACAGCAATTAAGATTCACAAGTATCCATAGTCAAAAAAAGCAGTAATTCGGATCATCTCACATCATAGCGAAACATTAAAGCGCCTCTCAAGTATAAAAAGAACATGATCACCCTCCGATATTCAGAATGCATAATAGTTCATTTATTGGAGACACGTCATCTTTTTAAACCAAACCGAAATTTCTTTAACAATATTCTATATGAAGAACTGGGACGATGTTACCGAAACGGCAATAATCTGCGAAAATGGCGACAAGGAAGAATTGATTACTGCACGCATTCGCAACCAACACCTACGCCCATTTGAGTTACACAACAATACAGGTAATATGTAGTTTTTATGTCAACACTTCTGTGCTTAAACCACAAACAAAGGTTCTTTTATTTGAGTATAAATCAAGCGTGGAGTAACTTGCACGGTTATGACAAACCAAGATGCTTATGCCAAGCTTGGCCCCAATTTCGTTTCGTTTTCAACGTCATATTCCTAAAGCCAATATTAAGGTCTTTTGTAAATAGTCAAAATTGCCTACTTTTAATTAACTATCTTCTAGCTAGATCGTTTTCTAAATAAATAAGACGTCCTTTTAAGAATTACCTTAATAAGTTGCAAAAATGAACTTATATGCGTTCAAAATTGAGATCACGTTAACCCGTCCCAATAGGTACAGAATGAAATACCTAATTCACCGAGTAAATGGGTATTGAAGATTAATGATACCTACTTGTATTTTTTGTTTATTAATTAGTCGGTTTTTGTAATCAACATTGCAAAAACGAAACAAAACGCAGAGTTAAATCAGTGGAAGTGACTTCGTGACTTGACTACTAAGATAAAATTATGTACATATACTTATTTAACCGCGTTCTGCAGCAGTTGATCGGTAGTTTACTATAGTAATGGACCGTGATTTACTAGGAAGTATAAATACCTACGTCACATAGTCAGTGTCCCTTATACATAGTAATAATATGCAAACTAAGATCTAGGTCACACTTAAGTTTTGACCTAGATATTATTCATATTGACATGATTGTTTACAGATTTCATTGAATACTAAAATTAGCGTTCACATCAACTTAAGAGTACTAAATGAATTATTGATCTAGACTGAATGTAAACGCTAACTCACTATATAGTGCTATGTACGGATAAAATGAATGAATAGACAATTAGTTGTCCAACAAAGTTGCAGACTCAAATCATGCTTCGCAATCGCTTACGCGAAGACAGACCAAGGGCAATTTTGCGAATTGCATGCTGAGAATGATTTTTATACAATGACCATGTATTGTTGCAGATTCCTTCACACGAGTGGCACATCCCGCGGCCATCGTTGTCCGGCAGCAGCGATTCGCGCTCCCGCGGCGGCTCCGCCTCCAGCCAGGGCTCTTCTAGTAACCACAGCACCCACGTAAGGCTACGTCACCACAACCATCATCATAATCCAACCAATTACGAAAAAACTCGATCCGCCCGATTTTTTTAACACCTCGATCAACTCACAAGATATTAACCAATAAAAACCGTGTTTTTTGCAAGAATTAGGTAATAATGGAAGAGGTCAACAAACGTATTACAAATTGGTATCGCTGTGTCCGGTTACATGATCTACATGTCAGTTCTTATTAGATATTCCTCACGCGTGATAGGATCCCTTAATTTTAGGATTGACAGCAATTGATCGATTCACGAATGTGTAACAACTTAATTTATTACCATAATTAGTATCTGACTTAACATTTCTTCTTCTCATTCTAAGTCGCGAAAATAAAATTTGACCTTATTCAGAATTAAATAACCTTTCCGAAAAAACTGACGAAGTAAGATTCTGTTGTAGCACGCAATATGGTGTACATGAGGGGGCTGACTTCAGCATTATGTCAGCTGATGACAAGAATATAATAAACGAGCCTTTTACTGCTAATGAAGTAGACTTCCTGATGTTATTGGAATCGATTTAATGACAACCTACTTTTACGGTCACCGTTGTAACTTATATTTCTCTTAGTGTCATTTATGTTAATTTTATAATCTGCGTGTTTGCAGAGTGTGTCATCGGGTTCCTTGTTGCTGAGCGCGGCGCATCTGGCACGCATGCACGGACGGAACCCTATCCCACCGGAACACCCTTCGCAGCCACTTCCCACGAGATTAGGCAGTTATGGCCGTAAATCGAACTTTGAAGCGGCAGTAGTCACAATCCCGGAAGAAACGAGAGATCCAGCGGATACTTTTTGGAAAGATGTGAAACGCGCCCCCGAACAAGACACCGCGTCAATAGCGAGCTCAACCCACTTCACAGTCGTGAATGGGTTCACTAAGCAACGACCCACGAAGGAACCAAAAACATGCTGCTGCAGTCATTCGCATCAGATCACCGTGCTTGTTATATCTATGACAATCTTGTTCTCAGCGTGTATACTTGCAGCTATATGCTTCGTTGAAAGTGAGTTGAATTTATTACACAATTCTGTTGTGCGTTAATCACGAAACTTACAAGATTTTCGTGCAACCGACAAAATGTTGTTTCAGAACCAATGTTACTTTTTTAAACCTAATACAAAATTTACTTAAATTTATCTTAGTTACATTGGGTTGGGTATTTGTACGCCCTGAGTGTTGAATTACTTGCCCTAGTGTTATTTTTTATATCATTGTTTGTTTGTTTCTGATTGGATATTTTCTTCTTCTATTTGGGTAATTACGATTTATTATATCGTGTGATGATATTTTTTTATCATTTGTTTCAGTGCGAATGCGGAAGGAGACCGGCATCTACAAATATTCCTAGATATACATAATTTGATGGAGATCTGCGACATAGTATTATAAAAATTTAATGTGTAGTTTATGAGCTCCTGATACGCGATTTTCGTACAACGTAAATTGTGATGTTTTAAATGGTACCTAGCTGCCTGGTTGCAAAAAATATCAATTTACGATATTATTATTGACAACCTGGTTAGGAAATAAAGAGCTACCTTACTTCATGTAGTTAACGTAGATTAAACTCTTGTTTAAGCTGCAGGCTCATCTTTAGTAGCAAATGATAACCGATGAAGCACATACTGAAATTAAATTTTCATTATCGTTGTGCATTGATTTCAGAAGAGTATGTAGGTACTATAAAAATACGTTTGTGTTTGTAATACGAAAGCTCGATCAGTTACCAGTGATTTAATCGTTTGCTCATAGTTAAGGAAACTTTTTGATTTACATCATATAGTGCAATTTAAATAATGTAGAAGTCAAGTTGTCAATAAGCCATACCTTACGTTGCTGAATAGCGTTGAAAGATTGGGACGGTTTTCATTAACCTCATTCCAATATCCACTAAATCAACGAATAGTTTTTACTCTTGACTAAATATTTATTAATTTTTCAAGGAGTGTAGAATGTGTTGGTCAACCAGAACACAGGACATCAAGTAAAATGTCTGTTTACAATTTAGTCGCAGATTTTGTACACACTATGGTTACGGTCTTAATCCGAAATGTAATTGTTGAATTTTCTTATTTAAGTTATTTTAATCTAGGTAAATAACAAACATAAACAATTAGTGCAATAAAGTATCATAATCCAGTAAGTTATTTAGATCAATTTAGTTTTGATTATTTATACAAATTGGTACGTATTAAATTATTCATGCTTTGGAGTATAGGGATTCAAGAAGAATGGTTTGGATCTTGTATACATACCTATTGGTGAAAATGAATAAAGAGTGAATGATAAATATGCCGCAGATATAGGTATAATTATATATATACACACACGAAAATAAATTAGGAAATAGACCCTTAAAAGAAAAAAATATTTGTTAACTACTACATAATGTCATAATAATGTCTATCAACTGGGTAATAATTGGTATGTAGTCTGGGTTTATTTACTTTAAGTTTGCCGTTACCTCCCCGTAGGCAAATTGTGAATTTGTGAATATCACTTGGTTTAGATGTAGATTAAATTTCGTAAAGAAAGGAAGTGATACTTCAAGCCTACTGCTATGCTATGGATAGAAATGCCTTTTCTTAACAAAAAAAAAGGTCCAAATAACTGATAATATTAGGTATGAAATTTCCTTACATATGAAATTGGCGTTTCATATGGCAGAAATGAAAACGATTTTTTTTTATGAAACTATTTTTTTATTTAGTCAAAGTATGTACCATGGCTATCTATGCACTTTTGCCATCTCGAAGGTAGTTCATTGATTCCTTTACTAAAAAAAGTGTGTGAGCGAGAATCAATAAAATCTTTGAAGGCCGTTTGGACAGCCTCGTGAGAATTGAATTTTTTTCCTTGCATGAAGTTGTCCAAATTCCGAAAAAAATGGTAATCAGTTGGAGCAAGGTCCGGGGAGTATGGTGGGTGTCGAAGACATTCCAGTCGCAGCTCCCGTAGTTTTGCGGCCGTCAAACGTGCCGTATGTGGTCGAGCGTTGTCCTGAAGCAGCAGTGGGCTAGATCGATTGACCAGTCTGGGTTGTTTAATGGCTAGCTTTTCCATCATCGTTTGCAATTGTTGACAATACACATCAGCCGTGATTGTTTGCCCAGATCTTAAGAAACTGTAATGGATGACACCGGCACTAGTCCACCAGACACTTACCAGTACCTTTTTCTGAGTCAACTTTCGTTTCGGGCAGAATTTGGCTGGTTCACCTGGGTTCAACCATTGTGAAGAACGTTTCCGGTTGTCGTACAAGATCCATTTTTCATCACAAGTAACGATACGATTCAAAATGCCTTCATTATTGTGCCGGTTGAGAAGTGAAACGCAACACTCGACGCGTGTTTCTTTGTTTGCGTCGCTCAATTCATGCGGTACCCATTTTTCAAGTTTTTTCACTTTTCCAATTTGTTTCAAGTGAATCAAAATGGTTTTATCACTCACACCGAAGCCTGCCGCTAACTCTGACGTGGTTTGCGATGGATCTGCTTCCACAATTGCTTTTAATTCTTCGTTATCAACTTGTGTCTCCGGCCGTCCACGAGGCTTGTTCTGTAGGTCAAAATTTCCAGAACGGAAACGTTGGAACCAATAACGTACCGTATTTTCTTTTGCAGTAGCTTCCCCATACGCATTGTTAATCCTACGAGCCGTTTCTGCAGCACTAGTGCCGAGGTGAAACTCATATTCGTAAATATAGCGATATTTTAAGTTCTCCATATTGTGAACAGAACGATGTGAAAGAAAAACAAATGACGCGATAACAAATAAATTTCGTAATTCGAACACAGAAATACATGGTCTTAAATTTGAAATAAATTTGAATTTGGAATTCCTAGCCGAACGCCACATATTTTGAATCAAAGTTGCCAGTTCGCCAAACGCCAATTTCATATGTAAGGACCTAATAGTTACAATAATTAAATACGAAGTAGGTATATCTCTAATAAGTCATTTGTGATGATCGTCAACGGCCAACTTGACGTAAATGGGTTGTATAGAAAACAAACCCGGGATACTTGAATAGTTATGCATAGCATTTTTGTTTTTTGAAGCTAGGAAACTGAAACGATCTATGAATAGAAGAAAAAGCTGTAAATTTTCGTAGTTTCTTATGAAAATCTGCATCTTTTATTGTAATGTTAATAAATTGATGCTTTTTTAAGCTGGCGAATATATATTGTCGATCAATATTATTGTTAAGGAAGAACTGTGATAAAAATAAAACAGAATATATCCTAAAAGGTGTTTTATTTTGCTTTGTTGAATTTCCTAGTAGTACCTAAATAATTTATTTGTATAATTGAAGTACGTAAATAATTATGAGCTCCTATAAAAGGATTCAAACAGCAAGATCTCAAAGCATTTAAGACTGAAGCTTCCTCAGACCTCAAGTTTTTAATAGGTACTCCAGCCAGACTTCATAAGGCCCAAGCTGTTTTAAAATGCTGGCTCTAATTAGGGACCTAATTCATAGCTTTTAGGCTATACTTTCCGCCTCGTCAAAATCTATCCTTAGACCACTAATTGATGAATTTAAATAATTACTAAGAATGAAAGAACTACAGTATTAATTAGGATTAGTCCTAAATATGATGGATTAAAATGAAGGCTTCACTTGGATGTTAGGCCTTATAAAAAGGGTAAAATCAAAGGTTGTGTTTTAAATGTCTTACCTTTACCTTGCTTTAATGTTGAGACTTGAGAGAGCATCACATAAAATTTAATATAACGAATGAATTACAGACGCCTATTATGACAACATATAATATTAATATTATATCACTTTTCTTCATTTTTTAAATTTTATTTTATTTTATTTTATTTCATATCACTTTTCTCGCTTCCTGTCTACATGCTTGTCCACGACAGCACACGGCGGACACGGCCTATAAAAGCACGATTTCGAGCACAATTCGAATGAAGTGTCAATGTATGCATGCAAAGACTCTGTCTGTGTGCGTGCGAGGATGTCTGTACACCTGTAAATGTGTGTCTACCACTACGCAGGCCAATGATTCACTCTCCATCTCTGGATGAAACAAATGACGGTAAGGGCGAGTTGGGCGCGAGTTGCGCGCCGGCTAGATTCAGACGGGTGATTCCGTGGCTATTCTGTATGTAGTACTATTAAATATTCTGTTTCGACAGCAATATGAAACGCGCGTTGTCTGCGCTTATAAAATAATTCAACTACATTACTACTTAGGGGCCAGAGCAACTTACCTCCACCTCCTCCAATGTCTGTGTCCATCTGTAGTGCTCGAGATCGCAACCATTTCCAGAGTTTGGCTTCAATTTGTTTTTCTCTTTAGGATCATCATCTTCTTCTGGGGGGTTATCGTCTTCTTTAGCAGTGTCAGCTTTGTCGCCGCTGCCTGCCTCAGGTTCTAGAAGAAATATCACATTTACTTTGGCTTCCCAACATTCATATTTAAGATGTCACTTGGAAATACTTATAAGTAATTAAGCATTTTTAGCTGACTTTTCACTAGTTTTCACCCTTGCCTATGTGATTTCTTTTTGTTATTGGTTGGCAAACAAGCACACAGATCACCTGGTGGTAAGCGGTCACTGCAGACCATGGACATAAAAAATATAAGATTGCAAATGCATAGAGCCAACCCTGAGGTCTAAGATGGAATGCCTTTATGCCAGTACTTACACCGGCTGTCTAACCCTTACCTTCCAGAACTATACTAATCCCCTACGAGATGTACATGAACCTTTCATGGCTGAGTGGCTTGTTGATTAATGCATCTTGCAGACTAATGTTTACTGTTCGAACTACCATATCTTGTCACAAGAATGGCAGATATATATTGTCATAAAATAACTAGCTTCTGCCCGCGACTTCGTCCGCGTGGAATTCGGTTATCCTCTTCGGGTTTCCCAGGACTTTAAACTATCTCCATACCAAATTTTGACGAAATCGGGCCAGAGGTTGTAGCGTGAAGAGGTAACAGACATGCAGACAGACAAGAGTTACTTACGCATTTATAATATTAGTACATTATGGATTAGGTCTAAATTTTATTCTCTCTCTCTTAGCGTTGGCCGCTTGCTTCTTGTATGCCTCCCGATCCATCGCGACACGAAACAGCTGCTCAACCGATGAAACCCCGGAAATTTTATTATGACACTAAAAATGTAGCGGATCGGAGTCGACTGTATGATTATAATGTTTTTGTGTTAAAATGAAGAGAAGTATTAGAGAATTAAAATATAATAATATTAACAGGACCTCGCTTATCCACGTAACTAAGGCAACTAAGAAACTATAAATCAATCAAAAAAAAGTAAAGAAGAGGTTGGTCAAAGTGTAGCATGAGTTGTAGCAATAAATAAATATGTAGTAACTATTAAATGTAGCAACTGGGCCAATCAACTAGTTTTTGTTGTTAATCTGTCCCATTGTCCAGGGGACAAAAGTATAGGAGTTTCTTAGAAAAATTGTATTTGTACAGCATATAAAATTCTAAGATGCTTAGAAAATGCCCCATTGGGGAAGGGATTGAAAATGGCAAAGAACCCAAGATTTGCTGGATTTAAACCCATAAACCCACAAAATCGCAGTTTTAAAAAGTGGACAGTAACCATGGCAACTAGTGACTTATATCAATTGGTTAGCTGCCTAATAACTCAGTGAATAAATGATGATGAAATAAAGACACATTGAGGAAGTACCTCGAACTTTTCTCGGAAATTCCAACGTTAGCACCAATTTACAGCCCATCCACATGGAGACATCCAATTTTTTTGCAGGACCCGATATAATGGCAAGTTTTTCAATGCACGCGTTCACACAAGCATACGGCTTTTTGGAGGATTCCTGTACTGAGAGTGTGTGAATCTACTACTACTACTACAGCCTATTTGCGTCCCACTGCTGGGCACAGGCCTCCTCTCATCACCAGAGGGTTTGGGCTATAGTCCCCACGCGGACCCAGTGCGGATTGGGGACTTCACACACATCTTTGAAATACTTTTCAGATGCGTGCAGGTTTCCTCACGATGTTTTCCTTCACCGAAAAGCTCAGTGGTAAATTCACTAGGACACCACGGAAATTAAAGGAGTGTGTGAATGCGTGCATTGAAATACTGTTGCAACTAAATCATATCCTGCAAAAAACAGTTTGTGCAAAATATTGGATGTCTCCATGGTAATGGGCTATTAGAATAGAAAAAGTTAGCCAAGGCAGAATCGAAAAAGAAATTAGCACTTACCATTCTTCTCTTTATCTATATCTTTTTGTAATTTATCAGCTTCCTGATCAGTGAGTTCCACAATCTTAGCAGGTTCAAAGTCTTGCACTTGTCTCTCCTTTTCCTTCTTTTGCTGAATATCTTTTAATCTCTTTGCTTCTTCTTCCTTTTCTTTTTTTATTTTATTTGCTGCCTCCCTTGCCTTCGTTGCGTGTGGGTAGAAAGTGTCTTTCACCACCTGAAATTATAATTATAATATGTTGTTTACGGACTGAACCTATTCATATTATGGGTAAAAGATCACACAATATGTGAATCAGTGGTATTTTATGGCTAAAAAAGGAATATTTACCTTTTCCCATTCACCTTCTCGTCCTCCAGTAAAAAAGTCCGTCTTCCTTGCAAGGAAACTAACAATTGTTTGAAGAAGCTGTGAAAAGATGGCACTTAATTATCACTTCAGTTAAAAACTGTAATAATAAAAACAAAGAGAGAAAAGAGTAAAACGAGAAGTCTGACAAAGAGTTCATTTCATTGACAGTTGAATAATTCATTTTATATCTGGGGGCATGGCAATGCCCCTGCCAAGTTGAGCATATTATATACTTCAAGATGTGCTTCAGTTGAATTAAGTTGGCTAGCTACGGCCACTTCCACAAAAGACCATAAGACAAATTCCTTGTTCGTTCATTCCATATCCTTCTTGGAGCTTTTCATAGTTCGGCCCTGAGGAATACCTCAAGATAAGGAAATATGAAATAGTGTCAAAGTCGTCTTTTCAGGTAAATGGCCATAGATGGAAGTCGCCACTGAAAGGACATGGCCATTTAAGGAAGGGGGCCCTAGCCTAAGTAAACCCTCCGGTCATGCTAAATACTCCAATACTGGCTGATTTATTAAGTGCAGCAAGCAAAATTTTGTTCTCTTTTAAAACTAGTGACTTGACTTCTAGTGCTACTTCTACAAAAGTGGGTTTTAGTGTGAGAGTCAATGCATGACATGCATGTAAAGGGATTCTTAGACGAAGCGCTGGTAAATTCTTTTTCTGACGTGTAAAAGTGCCCCTATGTGGCCAATTTGCTGAATAAATGAGTGAATTATGATTTTTTTTTATTAAAAAAAATGTTTCACTTTGTTAATGTCTTAAAATGTGGAAGCACATGTTTAAATCATTTATGCCTGTTCACGCAAATTCTTCATCTGTTCCTTGCGGAACTAGTCAGTAAGCTACTAGTCATTCACCTAACCTCAAAACATATTCAACACAACGACATTCAAAGTAAAACAAATCATAGGCCATATGCTTTAACTTACATCTTTAACGCCGCCTTCGTGTTGCTGCGCCATAGCTAGCAGCATAGAATCAAATCTTTCGGGATCATTGGCCATTGTAGCAAAATAACAAGGACTGATTCAGCCGACACCTACGACCTTTCTAGACTAAGATCACTTTATTTTGTATTACTTCCCGTAATCGTTTGTCCTTTGTATAATTTAGCTTTTGTTTTGTTTGTAGTACGTAGTCACCGGTTACCACCTTGCTGTTTTTCGTTTTATTTTTATGCGTCAGACAGGACAGATGTCACATCACAAGATACTGCAATAAGAAATTAGAATTCGCATTTTTTCTGCAAAATAAGAGAGTGCGCTCACGGGTTACTTTTGTCTCCGTGACAATAAAGTTTCTGTCGCTTCATAAGTCACGTCACCATAGCGAACTAAAGAAAAAGTCACGCGTGACAAAATTCACCCGTGGGTGCATCTCCATACATCTTCTTGGACTTGACCGAGTAACGAATCAGTCGCCGGCGACAAAAGTCACCCGTGGGCGCACCCCCTAAATAGCTAGCCATGGGCCATGGAGGTAGTAATACATCTGGAGCGAAAAGTGTCTGTTTCGAAACAATAAAAATTAAGTTTAAAGGCGAAGGTCGTTTTCAATTAGAATTCACAAACGTTCCCAAATTTTGACGTAAAGGGCCCTCGCCGACGGCGACTATTTGTAGCGATGCTGCCGCGCTACTGATATTGCTATCCCTTTTACTCTTTAATGAAGAGATTTGAAGGAGAGTTTGATATGAGCAGCGTGGCTGCATAGCTACAAGAAGTCGCCGTGGGCGAGGGCCCTAAGCTTTTGTCTTTAGCTCTCTTTATAACAGCGGTTCCTAACCGGTGGTCCGCGGACCACAAGTGGTCCATGAGATTTAAAATATGGTCCGCGACAGATTTCATATTTGAATTAAACGAGAATGAGGTGAGGTGACTGGTAGGAGGGAAGCGTCTGACGAAACAATATGACAAGAGCCTATCAACCTAAGAATTCCTGAACTTGTACAGAGGATGCAAGCTCAGTAATCTCATTGATATACTATGTACTAAAAAGTTAGAGATTTTCACTGCTCATTAATGTTACTTTCGACGTTTATATTAAACATTAACTTTTGTCCGCGTGGTTTTGGACAAGTGAAAATGAAAATTTCTCATATGTATCAAATGTCATTGTTTTAAATTTGCGAGAAAAATATAATAAAGTAAAAAACAAAAAACTAGTGCGCAAAAAATCAAACCCTAGTAAAAGTATAAATATACTTATGTTCTTGACCAGTTGGTCAATTAACAGTTGCTATTTAAAAAAACTTTCTTTTGCATATCTGAATTTTTTATCTTGTGGTCCTTGCTAATGGTAACGCAATCATAATGGTCCCTGATCAAAAATAGGTTGGGAACCTCAGCTTTATAAGATTAGATACAAAGAGACACAAGCCTTTTAAACCACTCAACCCCGCGCACTTAGCCCAGAATTTGGTAACAGAGGTAGTTCCAGTTATTAGTAACACTTCCATCTCTATTTGTACTTACCTCCATGGTACAACTTTTTAAATACCACAGATATACTTTTTTTTTTTTTTAATCAAGAAATATTTATAGAGGCTTAAGTACACTTGAGTGACTATGCCAGCCTCATTGGAGGACACACAGATATACTTGAGATATATACGAACGGGTAACAAGAATATTTGAGTTGCCAGGCTAAAATATATAAAGGACAGAGCTGTGAGCGCTTTTTAACGTAGGTGAAATAGTTTCTCGAATAGAGGACAACGATACGAGCGCGCCCTCGAGTGAAAGAAGAACCAATGGAGGTCATTCATTGCATTTTTGTGCATTTCATACGACCGATAACAAATTATTGAATCGAAAAGTTGCAGTTTTGAGTGAAAGTTTAGTTGTTCTTGCTGTGATGTGTGTTTCTAACGAAGCAGAATGTAGCAAAGTGTTATATTTAACAAAACAATCAAATTGCCGTGTGTCAAAATAAAGGTGGCCAGCAAGCGGAATATTTTCTGAAAACGTAACCATGGCAGATCAATTTTGTTTACGTTGGAACAATTTCCAGACGAATATAGTCAGTGCATTGGATTCTTTGAAATGTTCTGAAGATTTGGTGGACGTGACTCTCACTTGTGAAGGCAGAAATATCAAGGCTCATAAAGTTATTCTGTCAGCCTGCAGTCCGTACTTCAGGAATGTGTTCAAGGTGAATGACTCGCTACATTAATAACCTTGGAGTTCAGTTTGTACGGCTCCTCTGTTGTAAAAGTACATTTCCAAGGACTTTGTTGCCACTATGATGCAACATTAATGCATGCGCCTTTTTGTTTACTTGGTAAAATTAATGGTATCGAAATGTCAAACTATTTGGCGGTATTTGGAAAGTGCATCGAATCGAATTGAATTTTCCTCACTTGTACTTATTACTTTTATATTTTCAGTTTGAATTGACATTAAAAAGATTTCATTGAACAATGTGATTTTTCTTTTATCAGGAAAATCCATGTCAGCATCCTGTGATAATTCTGAAGGATGTCTCCGCAGATGACATAGTCAGCTTACTGTCCTACATGTACCAAGGGGAAGTGTTCATTGAAGAAAGTAAATTGTCCTCATTTCTCCACACGGCAGCATTGTTACAAGTTAAAGGCTTAACAGGAGTAACACAACAGGTAATTTGTGAAACGGTTTTAATTTTCTACTTCAGTTACAATACGATAAGATAAGATAAGATTAGATAACTCATACTTGACTGAAATAGGTAACAAAACAAATTGTAGAGTAAAAGTTTTTTTAACATACTTGCTCAAAAAGCAAACATTTCAATACCTGTTTACTCTGATGAAAAGTTAAGGCAATCATTTTCAAAAGGGTGCTATTTCTTAATTTTTCACTTATTCAAACATACAAAACCATATTATACAAAAACTCTCAAAGATGTTAATGTTTAAGTAACTTTTTTTTTCAGAAAGAAAATTTCATTTCTCCTAACACTTCCAACAAACTTTATACACAACTGACTATATCAGCTAAAACACAATTTGGTGCTAGTAATAAAGAAGTGAAACTCCCAGCACTAAAGAAGAGGCGGAGCAGTACTTCAGACAAGCCATATGATATTGGAGAGTGTCAAAAAAAGAGTAAATTGTTAGAAACATGTGATATTTACAGTAAGAGTAAATTATCACATTTAATTGTAGAAAATCCTGTGTTTGCAGGTGACAAAAAAGTTGACAAGCAAGTGGAAGCTTGCCCCGAACCTATTATTGCTAATGGGAAGGGCTCTAAACTCAATCAGGTAACTTTTTTACTGTGAACTTGACACTGACTTTGCAGACTGGAGGACTTTGAAGGCAGTTAATACATTTTTGTTTAAAATATTTGTGCAAAAAATTGTAAAACCTTATTTTGAAATTTCAGGCAAATGCTCAAGGTGAAAACATTCCTTTACTGATTAAAACTGAACAAATTGATGACAACCACTCCCCAATATCAGCACATACAGCCAATTCTGAAAATGATGACAGTCTTCCGGATTATGAAAACAGTATGCTCGCCAGGTCTTTATTATCAGGTAAATGAGTTTGTCAAATTAATGAATCAGTGATGCGAAAGCATTGACCTATAATAACACATGGACGAACAGTGCCTAACAGAATACGTCAAAATATATGGAGCAAAATAGGTTCCAATATGCTAATAACACCTCTATAATATGTGTCAAGATAAATATTTTATACAAAAGTAAACCTAATACTTTAAGACTTAAGTGTCAAATTTACTGAGCGCCAAACGGGTGCCCCAGCTGTTCGGGCACCCGTTTTGACGGGCCATTTTTCTCCGGCTGATTGTGAATCCTTACTTATAATAGATCAATGTGCGAAAGTATTGAAATTATACTCAATGTGTATTCCTTCCAGGAATAAACCCTTCAAAAAGTGAAATTGGTGCCAATAACAATACAACAACAAAGAAAGTGTTAAATGTAACAGATGCCTGTGCAACTCGAAGTAAGGATACAAATAACGATTCTACAACATGTACAAATGCTGCCACAAAGAGTCCATTGAAGATATCAACTGGAGAAGAACTTGTAGTGAAGCCTGAGAAACAATCTCCGAAGTCTGATATTGAATATGAACCGGAAGTGCTTTTATCAGAGCAACAAGACGGCACAGATCCAGAGAACTCTTTCTCACAAGAACAGTCACAAGCGTTATTGCTCTTGGCGGGGATGTCTAGTGTGTCTGGACTAGCAGCGGGTGCTTCTACGTCTCAGGGAGTAGCACACCAGCAGTCAAACCATGCTGCAATATGTGGAGACTGCCCACATTGCGGTATGAAGTATTCTAACCAATCGGCACTTAAATATCATGTGAGGCTAATGCACTCTGATTTGACTAACAGACTATGTTGTTACCTTTGCCCTCGGTCATTCACAATGCGAGAAACTTTCAAAGAACATATGTGGACAAGCCATGGTCAAAGAAATTGAAAAAAAACATATTTGCAAATTATCTACGTTAGAATAGTACATTATTGCAGAGGCCGCCAAGTAGCTCATTGCCGGACGAGTCAGTTAGAAGGCTGAGCGAAGCGAAGCCTTCTATTAGTACGAGTTCGGCAATCGCAATTGCGGCCGAGGTATATATAATGCTTTTCTCAAACAGCGAGGAAATACGTAAGGTCAGTCGGGGCAAGTGCGCCAGGATGGGGTAAGTGCGCCTAACATAAATATATCGAAACCTATAAATATTACTCAACTAGTAGTTGGCGGTTTACAAGGCATAGAGGCGAAATAAATTTAGGCGCACTTACCCCACATCAGTATTTACTACTTCCATGATCGTGGATGATTTGGCCATGGAAGTTGTACTTATTAACTCCATGGATTTGTCAGTTTCGGGGCAAGTGCGCCAGGATGGGGTAAGTGCGCCTAACATAAATATATCGAAACCTATAAATATTACTCAACTAGTAGGTAGTTGGCTGTTTACAAGGCATAGGGGCGAAATAAATTTAGGCGCACTTACCCCACATCAGTATTTACTACTTCCATGATCGTGGATGATTTGGCCATGGAAGTTGTACTTATTAACTCCATGGATTTGTCAGTTTCGGGGCAAGTGCGCCAGGATGGGGTAAGTGCGCCTAACATAAATATATCGAAACCTATAAATATTACTCAACTAGTAGTTGGCTGTTTACAAGGCATAGGGGCGAAATAAATTTAGGCGCACTTACCCCACATCAGTATTTACTACTTCCATTATCGTGGATGATTTGGCCATGGAAGTTGTACTTATTACCTCCATGGATTTGTCAGTTTCTCTACAGAGGTGTCTCAAATAGTAAGCGAATTAAAAAAACACACGACAATAATGTTTTTGCTGGCCACGGCCGGCAATGAACAGCCTCGCGTCTTCTTTTTTTGAAAGTAACACGAACATTTCCGAGCATGTTTGAGAAAAATAATTTTGAATGTAGTTAATGAAGGAAAGATGGTAGAAGTTAATGGAGATATTACTATACTTTTATTAAATATATTTGATTATGGTGGTTATAATGATTCGCATGTGCCTTAATGTGTTCTGAATGTATTAACTTTATCGTGCCTTGATAATAAATTTGCCGTCCTATGCTAAATATCAGTAGCAATTCTCTGTTTTCAAATAAATTATTACAACAGAACATGCATACATTTATAAATCATCATTCTCTTATAAGCTTTGTATTTCATCATGAATAGTTAAGATTTTTTTTTGTTGTCAACAGTCAACCTATTATGATTTAAGTGTAGTTTTCATTTACTATTTTTTTTATAAGAAAGCATAAATAAAATGCTTTATTTATTAAGTTAATTGAAAAGAAAAGGCGAATTACCGATACTGTAAGCTATTTTAGTTTGTGATTGGTGCTAATAAAGGGATTCAATTTAATCCTAACAGTCTCGGAACTAGACTTTACTGCATGATAACATTGATGACAGAATTGTATTTTAAGATAAGATTTTGTCTTTTGAGACTCATAATGTGGTCGTGATATTATTAGAAATTAGGAATTTCAATCACTATATGATATTAAGCGCATTTTAACATTATGATGAACAGTATTGAATCAAACAGTCAGGATTTTATGATCATGAATGACACAACAGTGAGAAAAACTTCACTTCCCAAAGTAGATTTAAGTTTACATGTTATTCAAGTTGATAGAATATTATTTATTATTTTATTTACCAATTATTTAATTCTTGGCTCAAAAGCATTTTTTTTACCCTTGTACATAATATTATCAGGATGGGATAAGTGCTAAACTTGAAATTTTGTTGTATGTCTTATTATTGTTTTCTTCAAAAGGTCAAAATTAATAATTGTTTGATTTCAACGGAGCACTTGTAATACAAGAAGTATTCTCTAGACTAAAACAATGCTTAGATAATGTCTGTCATGCTTTTGGTAGTTCGTGCCAAAATGATATTTCTACTTAAATTATTCAGATAAATTTATTATTTTTCAAGTCTTCAGTAGTCTTAACTGAGAGTGGACTGCAAAAACCTTAGGCCATCGAGTATTACAATCGTTTTTGGAGGTTTCTAAAAGGATATGCCTGTGATTACTGGGTTTGGTTGATCAGAAGGGTCTGTGTCAAATATAACTGAAAGGAAATAATAGTATTGTATTAGTAACAATTTTATTCTTGGTACATTATTTTGTACTTGAAACTGGTACATTGAGTAATCAAAAAGCGCACAAAAATTACTATTATTTTTAATTTTTTTTAACCTTGCTACTTACTATTTTGTAACCTTGCCTCCATCTTGTTGGTTGGGGCCCTCGCCCACGGCGACTTTGTAGCTTTGCTGCCGCGCTGCTCATATCGCTGTCCTTTTTACACTTTGATGTAAAAAAAGGATAGCGATACCTATGAGTAGTGCGGCAGCATCGCTATAAAAAGTTGCCGTGGGCTGGGGTCCTTAGTGCAAGGACATAATTTATTATTGGCAAATGTATGTCGATCCTTTCACATATGGCAAACGTAACGTACAGTCAAGGGCAAAAATACGTATACGGCAAAAGCTTCAAAATGTGTATACAGCAACTCTATTTACATAGCAAGTCGCTGTAGGTATACATAATGTTGAAGCTTTAGCAGAATACATATCTTTTCCTTTGACTGGACTTGACCTGTGTATATTGACTTACTTAACCAACTCTTGCACAGAAAAATTGCTCAAACTTGTAGTATTCAATGGCATAAGATTCTCGTAGCTCGCTCTCGTACTATCCTATTTTATAGTTTAGTAGATAATTCGTTATTCTATATAGGTTTATGCTTAATGATAATGTTGAATTGTTTGTTATTATTTCGTACCGTGCGTTTGTAGGAGATAAAATTTTATCGAATTCATTTTTGTGTTGAATGCCATTAGTGATTTAAATGTAGCTAATACAAGAACCTTAAATATTGAATATTGTTTAGTTTTTCGTGTAATTTAATTGTACCGATATTTAATATATTTACGTTAATGTATATTGTTGAATATATTTTATTCAGAACTTTACAAAGTTTACATTTTGAACTATGTTAAAAAAAAATCAATAAAAATGAATGCTTCTACTTATTTTTTTTTCTTATCAAATAAACATATTCGATGTTATTCAGGTACTAAATAACACGTTTCGACCTTAACACAACTTAAGAAGGTGCAAAAGTCCTCGACTATACTTCCCATAATCTTTTTCTATCAGTAGGTAATAACATACTCGCGTCATATTCGAACTTATCGTAATTTCCATTGATCGTAGACACAGCGTTTTCTGTAACTGAAATTAGTAATTAACTACAGGACTGATTCTTGAACAAGGTCGCCGTCCGAAGAAACCGAAGGATTAGGGCCATTGATAAATAAATATCTTGGGACATTTCACACATATTGACCTAGCCCAAAACTAAGCAAAGCTTGTACTATGGGTGCTAGACAACGATATAAATACTTATATAGAGAAATACATACATATATAAATACTAAACATCCATGATCTATTTATAAGTAAGGATTCACAATCAGCCGGAGAAAAATGGCCCTGTCTAAAGGGCTCGGGCACCCGTTTGGCCTTCGTTACAAAGAGGCGTTATTTAGAATATTGGAACGTATGTTCTAATGTCAGTTTGCTCCATATATTTTAACATATTCTGTTAGACACTTCGTCCATATGTTATAGGTACTTAATAGGTCGATAATTAGGGCCAATGAGTTTAAATTCCGAGTAAAATTATAAGTTACTAGCTTTTCCCCGCAACTTCGTATGCGCAGAAATATTAAAATGTTAAATCCCGTTTTTTTTTCGTTCCCGTGGGAATTTTGGGAAATTCTCTCTTAGTGCTCCTCTACGTTCCCTAAGGAACCTGCATGCCAAATTTCAGCTCTACGACCAGTAGTTTCGGCTCTGCGTTGATCGATCAGTCAGTTTCTTGTTTTATATATAGACTATAGCTTCTGCTCGCGTCTCTGCCGCGTGGAATTCAGTTATCGCGTTTTCGTAGGAAGAATGCATTTTTCCGGGATATAATAATATCCTATGTCCTTTCCCGGGACTCCAACTAATGACACTGCCTAACTGACTGACAGTACCTGAGGTTACTTTCGCATTCATTTATAATACAAGCCGATGCCCGCCAGGCGCGGATCCAGCCCTCAAAAAAGGTTGTGGGCATGTGCGAAAATAGGTCAAGTGCGAGTCGTATTAGAGGCTGGCCCAAAAAACCAACGTAAACGGTATTTTTTGCCCTACAGCTACAAATAAGGAAAATAATGTACTTCTTTTTAACCGACTTCGAAAAAAGGAGGTTCTCAATTCGTCTGTATGTTTTTTTATTTTTATTTGTATGTAGGTATGTTCCGCGATTACTCCGTCAATTGTGAACCGATTTCGATGTTTATTTTTTTAATCGAAAGGTGGTACCTCCGGATTGGTTCCATTTTAATTTGGTTCAGTTTTGATGATGGTATCCATGAGAAAATGAGAGAACTCCTCAAAATTTGTTAGCACGTGTATAATTTTGGCATCAATTTCAAAGACTACAGTGAAACTTACGTCCCATCGTACCTTCATCGTACCCATGTTTGGAAACTGTAGCCGAAAAAAAAGACCGTCAAGATACACATACACCGTAACTTATCCAGGATCAGATTATGCAAATAAATAGTATGCTATGTTGACGGTCGCTATTTTTAGAAGAGCCAGCTAGCTCTAGACCATTGAAATTAAAAAAGATTTTGTTCGAAAGTTAAGTTTTATTGTTGTTAAGCGACAATCATAAATTGTTTTCACTGTATTTTACTATAATTTTATTGTAAACTTGAATGTAGGTACAACTTATTCAAGTACTAACTTTTATGTTAAGCGTTACTTAGAATTATAAAATTAAGTCCAAGAGCAAAAGTGCCGACAAACTGTTTTGCAGTTTGGCACGATATTGTGCATGTTCAAAATGTAATGCTTTTTATATGAATAAAAAACTTACTTACTTACTTACCAAAATTTCATTTTATATCGACATTGATCATAACAAATGCGCATGTGTGACCAGATTCGCATTCTTTTACTTTTTCTGTTATCACTTTTCGTATTTTTTTTTAAATGACGGAGCTATGGGGTTTATAAAGTAAAAAACAAAACTGATTCAAGCAATGCAAAAAAAATAGATTCGCGATGTCTACAGCTCTCAGAGCCTCTAGTATAATAGGAACAATATTTTAATTATTTAGCAAAATCTCAACATTACAATTTTCGGAAACTAGCAGGCCTGACAGTTTCTCTTTTTCATCCCTTTTTAGGATTACAAACCTCAAAACGAAATATCGGAACGCTTATAGAATCACTCGTGTGTCTGTCCGTCCGTCTGTTACAGCCAATTTGCTCCGAAACCACTGCAATTTGGTACGTATATGTAACATAGTGACCCAAACACGTATGACAACCTAAATAAATGAATTCAATTTAATTGGCCTGAAATTTTGAAAAAAAAAGATAATTCTTATTACTCGACCTACAGATTACTATGAAAACCTATAAGAAGTTCATGGTATTCCATACTTGAAATGATATACAAAATAATCAACGAATGGAACCCTCTCCAAGCGATTTTAACTCGCTCTTATCTCTTTTTTTTTATGAAGATGTTCGAAACTATCAACCTCATTGGGCTGTAAAATGTGACGTGAAAACTCTTAGCCATGAGGTATGTGCCAATAAGGCTATTTAGGGTTGTGGGCATGCCCATATTGCCCACAACGGTGGATCCGCGCCTGATGCCCGCGACTTCGTCCCACCACGTCCCGCGTAGGATTTGCGTACCCAAAGATACTATACGTCATATAGGTACTTAGATGGTTATATAGTTATAAAAGTATTAAAATAACCGGTTTGACCCGTTAAGAACCCGTTCCCGTGGGAATATCGGGATAAAAACTATCCTATGTTATTCCCAGGGTCTCAAACTATCTCCTTACCAAATTTCATTCAAATCGGTTCAGTCCTTACGACGTGAAGGAAGGACAAACAAACAAACACTATACATTTATAATATTAGTATGGATAATATATATTATTACTAGGTCAGCTAAGGAGTGGAATTCTCTACCGGCCGGTCTCTTTCCGATAGTTACCTATAACTTGGATCTTTTCAAGTCGAGAGTGAACAGGTACTACCTAAGTAAGCATGTATCACCCTCGACCGCATCGTCACTTACCATCAGGTGAGATCGTGGTCAAATGCTTGCTTATAATAATAAAAAAGGTAGGTATAGTCACCAATGGCTTATCCTAGTTACGGGTCCAGACGTCACTTGAAATAGTTCATCATTTTCGCGGCACATTGCCTAGAACGCATACTTATACCTACGGCCAGCCTCGATTCCCGTTTCAAGGTGAAGTCACCGCGGGGAATCAAATTCAGCAAATTGGCTACAAATGGGCGCACGTCATTTTTGCGACCACAACTTAATAAATTAGGTTCCCCGGCTTCTCCGATAGATTATACCTATTCGATGACACACACTTCCACCCTAGATCTCTACGACTTTCGGAGCGGGGGCAATTTGATAACGGTGTCTTCTTTTTCCTCCAACTGTATGTGATAGTCTATTACTACTACTACAGCGTATTTGCGTCCCACTGCTGGGCACAGGCCTCCACTCATCAAGAGAGGGTTTGGGCTATAGTCCCCACACGGGCCCAGTGCGGATTGGGGATTTCACATACACATCTTTGAATTACTTCTCAGATGCGTGCAGGTGATACTCATGTGATACTTATTAAAGACTATCTATAACATTGAGCTTTTCATTGAAGGAAAACATCGCGAGGAAACCTGCACGCGTTTGGGGAGTAGTTCAAGGATGTGTGTGAATTCTTTACGCCAAACTTCACATCACAAATCCCAAATACTCGTGATTAGAAGAGCCCTGTGATAAACAAATTAAAATTACAACCGTCTACCTATTTAGCGAGATATATGATACTTATCAGTGAATTAGTATGAAGAAACGGTGAAACAATTTATTTCTGATTTTACTTTATTGTTTGATTTTGTATTCTATTTGACAATCTCAGTGTTAATTCACATATTTTGACATGTATTACATGTTATACTATCCTATCACGGATACTCCATCCCCCTATTTTGCAAGATGGATGATATATAACTTATATACCCTGTCTATTAGGTACTTACTGAATAGATGGAAAATGTACCTACTCTTAATTACTTTAATTAGGTATTTTTCTCAAACACTGTCTGACCGCGATATCGTCCGTGTATTCGGTAACAGCGTTTCGGCGGGAACCATGCATTTTTTCGGGATAAAAAGTAGCCTATATTTTGATAAAATGGCAACACACACATTCAACTCTTATGGTTTTTACTATTAGATCTGTGTTGACAGGAATACTTACTTGTCTGTGGTAATGTGCTTAGAAATAAAGGTAATCTGTTTGTGCTCTCTAGAAATAATAATTAAAACAAGTATAATATCAAAAGTGTTTAATTCAATAGTACAGCAAGTCATATTACTTCTACGAATACAATATTCATCAGTTATGGGCCCAGGAGTTTGTCAATATATTACAAGATACGAGTAAGTTAAAAAGACAAAGGAAAACATGGCGGCGTCGGCGTCTTCAATTTCAAATCGATGTATTGAGCAGTTTGCTGGAGAAGGATTTAATAATTGGTCGTTCAGGTTAAAAAGCCTTTTGAGAGAAAATTCATGTATCAAAGCCATAGAATCGGCGGAATTTTCAGCGGAGAATAGTCAATTGGAGGCGCGGGCCCAAGCAATTATAATTTCGTCAGTGGCGGATAGTCATTTAGAATATATAAGAAGAGATACGGCATACGCAATGTTTAAAAGTCTGGAAGACAATTTTAAGGAGAAGGGAACCAGAAGTAAATTGTTTTTAAGGCGTCAGCTGAGCGAATTAAAATATAATGACAAAACATCGTTAAAAGAACATTTTATAAAAATTCAGGAAATCTGTACAAGCTTGGAGGAGGCAGGTTCTGCCCTGACAGAAGAGGAAAAAGTGAATTATATACTTTTATCTATGCCAAAAACGTATGAAAACGTAGTAACCGCTCTTGAAACTATTGGAACTTTAACATTAAACACAGTAAAAGACAGACTTTTGACAGAAGAAGAAAAACGGAAAAATTTATGTAATCAGACTGGAGTTGAAAGTTACACAAATGCATTTAACTGTTTCGTTTGCGGCCGCAGAGGGCACAAGAAATATCAATGTAGGCAGTGGAGAGGCGATCAAGGTTACTCTGGAAATGGAAATATATATCGAGGAAATGGACAAGGATATACTGGTCGAGGACAAGGATATTCAGGACGTGGACAAGCATATACTGGACGTGGACATGGATATACTGGACGTGGACAAGGATATACTGGACGTACACAAGGATACACTGGACGAGGACGAGCATGGAGCCGAGGACGAGCATGGGGTCAAGGACGAGCACAGGAAAGTACAAACTATGCGGAGGAGTCGAGTGCTTTTTTAGCAGGACAAGCGAACCATGTAAGTGATCAGCCTTTAATAGAATTTTGCATAGATTCAGGTTGCTCAGATCACCTTATAAATACTAAAGACTATTTCACAGACTATGTTGATTTAAAAATTCCTAGAAAGATAGCGGCAGCAAAAAATGGTGTATGTTTACAGGCAATAGGTATAGGAAATATAGAAGTGATGTTTAAAGTGGGTAAAAAAGAAAACAAATGTACAATAAAAAATGTTTATTATGTTCCAGAATTAAGAAAAAATTTGTTGTCTGTATCTAAGATGGAAAATGCTGGTTTGAGAGTTGAATTTTGTCAAGGCAAGGTGAGAATATTTAAACACAATTATTTGTTGATCATAGGAAATAACATAGGTACATTATATTCTGTATATTGTAAAAGCAATTTAACTATAAAATCTTGCCATTTAACAAATAAAATAGATTCTGATTTATGGCACAGACGGTTTGGACATTTGGGGTCAAACAATTTAAATTTATTAGTGAGAAATAATTTGGTGGATGGCATGACTGAATTAAAAAATAAAGTAATTGATAATGACCTGTGTGAACCATGTATTTTAGCCAAGAGTAGTAGACAGCCATACAACAGAGTAGGGTATAGAGCGCGAAGACCATTGGAAATTGTACACACGGACGTATGTGGGCCTATTTCACCTGTAACTTTTGATGGAAATAACTATTTCGTTACGTTTATTGACGACTACACCCATTTTACTATGGTTTATTTAATGAGACACAAGTCAGAAGTTTTCAAAAAGTTTGAAACATATTATAATTTAGCTACGAGACATTTTAATTGCAATTTGTTAAAACTGAGAATGGATAACGGTGGGGAATATATTTCAGGTGAGTTTAGGGAATTTTGTAACAGCCATGGAATCATCATGCAACACACTGTCCCATATAATCCAGAGATGAACGGTACAGCTGAACGAATGAATAGGACAGGGGCCGTTCAAGTATTACGTAAGCAGATTTCTTACCATGTTTTACCCCCCCGCCCCCCTTGTCATCAAAAGTAAGCATAGCTCTTACCCCCTCCCCCTATGCTTACGTAAACATTTTTAGTTATAAATGTTTTTTTTATATTGTTATTTTAAAAATAGTTGGCATTCGTGTAAAAAAGTAAATAACTAACGATGACGTAATCATCATCTAGACCCCCCTACCCCCCATGTCATCCAAAATAAGCAAAACAGTGACCCCCCCACCCCCCCTTGGTGCTTACGTAATACTTGAACGGCCCCACACTGATGGACAAGGCCAGAGCTGTACTTATTGATTCAAATTTAAAAAAGGAATTTTGGGGAGAAGCTGTCCTATTTGCAGCGTATGTCACCAATAGAAGTCCAGTTGCAGGAAGAGAGAAAACACCAAGTGAGCTATGGGAAGGGAGAAAGCCAAATGTGTCGAATATGAGAGTTTTCGGATGTACTGCTTACAATCATGTTCCAAAAGAACTAAGAAAGAAGTTAGATGACAAAGGGAAGAAGATGATAATGATAGGATATAATGTTGGAGGATATAAGCTTTTTGATGAAGAAGAACGTAAAGTAGTAACAGCAAGAAATGTAATATTTGATGAGAGATCTATTAGATTGACTAAGACTTTAAACATACCAGTATATGAAAATTTGGAAGAGACACATAATGAACTTAAAGATGACAAGATAAAACCGGATAAGACAGAAAAGAAACAAGAAAATGATTTAAGGAAACATAAGGGAGAAACAGAAAATAATAGAGAAGCTACTGAATGTGAAGAACAAGGAAAAGGTACAGATGGAGGAAGAGAAAAAAGGAAAATAAAACAACCAAAATGGCAAGAAGATTATATCTTAGATTTGGAAGAACCAGATGATGAAGCTTTATATGCACTGATATGTAGTAACCATGAGGATGTACCATTATTTTATAAAGACATTGAAGAAAGAGAAGATAGAAAAGATTGGCAGAAAGCTGTAGAGGAGGAGCTGAAAGTATTAGAAGAGAGTGAGACATTTGAAGTTGTTCCTGAACCAGATAATCATAAAATAATAGATTCAAGATGGGTTTTCACCAGAAAGGAAATAGGAAATAAAAATATATGCAAAGCAAGACTAGTAGTGAGAGGCTACCAACAGGAAGAGAAATTTGAAGATGTGTATTCACCAGTTTTGAGATTACAGACACTTAGGATTTTGTTATCAGTTGCAGCAAGGAAGGATTACCATTTACATCAGATGGACGTGAAAGGGGCGTTTTTATACGGTAATATAAATGAAGATGTTTATTTAAAACCACCAGAAGGTATGAATATGGAAGATGGCTATGTATTGAAATTGAAAAAATCTCTATATGGACTTAAAAAATCTCCGAAATATTGGTACGAAAAATTCAATGACACCATAACTTCGTATGGATTTAAAAGATCTGATAATGACTGCTGTTTATTTAACAAAGGGGATTTGTATTTGCTTCTGTATGTGGATGATTTATTAATTCTCAGTTCTAACGAAAAAGACATTGAAGAAGTAAAAAACTTTTTGAAAACTCAATTTAGAATGAAGGACATGGGCAAAAATAATTTAATGTACCTACTTAGGTATTTCCATAAAAAAGAATTCCGACAGCATCTCCATAGATCAGTCTAAATATTTGAAAAATGTTTTGAAAAAATATAATATGGATAACTGTAAGAGCTGTGAGACTCCCATGGACGTAAATTATAAATTCAATGAAAATGCACCTGTAGACCTTTCTTATGAACATCAATGTAGATCATTAATAGGGTCATTAATGTATGCGACTGTAGGGACTAGACCCGATATAGCTGCCTCAGTTTATTATTTAAGCAGATTTCAGTCAAAGCCAAATTCAGAATTATGGAGGGCATTGAAACGACTGTTAAGATATGTAAAAAGTACTGTCAATTATACATTAACTTATTATAAATATGAGACTGAAATTCCAGTAGTGTTGGGTTATGCAGATGCTGATTTTGCAAGGACAGATGATAGAAAATCAACATCAGGATACTTATTTAAAGTATATAATAATACTGTATCATGGAAGTCGAAAAAACAAACCACTGTTGCCTTAAGCACCACCGAAGCAGAGTTCATCTCGTTATGTGAAAGTATAATGGAGGCATGTTGGATTTTGAAATTGTTAGCTGATTTGAATATTAAAACAGATGTTGTAACAATATATGAAGACAACCAGAGTACAATTAAAGCCATTAAGAATTGTGATAGTAAAAGATTAAAACATGTTGATGTCAAATATAATTACATAAAACAAAAGATTGAAGATAATACTGTTTGTGTAAAATATATCAGTACTAAAGAGCAGTTAGCTGATGTTCTAACAAAACCCTTGGGGAAGAATATTTTTGTTAATTTAGTTAATCAATTAGGTTTAGTATCAATGAATGTTTGTGTTGAGGAAGAGTGATAAAATGGCAACACACACATTCAACTCTTATGGTTTTTACTATTAGATCTGTGTTGACAGGAATACTTACTTGTCTGTGGTAATGTGCTTAGAAATAAAGGTAATCTGTTTGTGCTCTCTAGAAATAATAATTAAAACAAGTATAATATCAAAAGTGTTTAATTCAATAGTACAGCAAGTCATATTACTTCTACGAATACAATATTCATCATATTTTGTCCTGTTATATATAATCTACCCCCATACCAAGTTAAGTTCTCGAATTAACGTCACTTCACTTATACAAACTTACCTATTATTAGTAGGTATAATAGATAGACATGGCTAATAGGTTCAGATGAACGCGCGGTCACGCGCGCATGGCTACGCGCGCGGTTCAAGATTGTAGCAAATCCATAATATGTTTTTGTGTACATGACCGCGCGGCACCGCGCGGCAGATCTTGACCCGCGCGGTGTTCAGATGAATCGCGCGACAACGCACGTGACCGCGCGTTCATCTGAACTTAGCCTTACCTTTACGATCCTCGGTGGTAAACTCCTAGGGGATCAAAGGGTCCTAACGATTTGGACAAATTTTGCGACATACTTAGGGGTTATGGGTGCGAAAAAACGATCTAACTAGTTAAAGTTATCAATCACACACACACACCGAAAAACCTTCGGCGCAGTTGGGTAAAAAGTCACGATGCATCCCAAACGCATTGCACAGACAAGATCACTTGCACGTATACCTACTTATAGTTAAAGTTATAGCTATAGGGTGTAGCTGTAAGGGCGTTCGAGGAAGCCCCTCAATGCGGAGACGACTCCGCTGGGTCGCTATTGATCGTCATCCGCCGTCAGTGGCCGAGGCGCCTATTGATTCGCCGCAATCTGCATGATAACCCCAGCCTGGCTTCTCTAAGTACTTACACAACACACTGGAGCTGGCTAGAACACAATGAGACGCGCAATCCCACGTTGCTCAGATCACGTTAGGCACCTACCTTAAGACACATTTTGAAAAAGAGATCCAGACGACACAAAGTATACCTAATTACATAACTTTGATTTACGTACACATAGATAGACAGGATAATCAACGAATTCTGAAGGAAATCACATCTAAGTATAAAGAAAAAAGAAACCTACTAAAAGAGCGCCTTCATAGAAGGGAATTCAAATTTTACGCGCGCAAACTGTCTAGACGCTCGGTAAAAAGTGGTAGCTAAATAAGTAAGTTGATAATGGAATTCAATTTGGTTCACTTTTATCAAGGCCTGTTGAAGACTTCAATAGTTTCGACGCCTGCTATAAATTAATAGCAACCAAACACGTCCGCGCGCACTTAGCTTAAGATTAGAAATAGGAAATAGTTTATAGGCCCATTCCTTTGTTACCTCAATTAGAGAGTATACGTGGTTTTTGGAATTGAGAAGATTTTTTGATTTACTCCTTTAAAATCCCCAACATGGTCCTGGATCGAACCGGATGGTTCTGACGCATACTTACTGCTGTGGAATTATTGAAGAAACGGAGATTATCGGAGATTCAAGTTTAATTGTACCGGACGCACGCTGGCTTGGCGAGACAAAGGAACTTCGTGGTCATCGTGATTGTAGTGGTTGGGATTCAAAATTATTGAACATTAATTCAGGAATTAAGTGATTTGTGCTTATTTTATTATTAATTCCACCCAACACTCGATATTCAGGTATAATTTAGCCTTAATTATCAGCTGATTGAGGTTAGCAAAGGTGCTTTATTAATTAACAGTTAGTTTTAAGTTCCTAATTTTAAGTGACCGTTTTGAGATAAAATTAAATAAGTTCATTGATTGTTATTTAATTTTAATTAGTAATTACTCAAACGAATTAAAATTAAAAGCTTAATTATATTAGGATTCATGCAGATTCTTAAAACTAAAATGAAAAGCAACCATTAGTGTTTTACTTAACCATTTAATCTATTTAAATCAGTGAGGCGAATTACATACACGTTAAATCACATTATAAATACTAAATCAAATCTAAATAATTGTAAAGTTACTTAATTACAGGCTAATTACTTACTTACTACTTAATAACTATACTTACTTGCTAATTAATAGTTAAAGGCAGACTTAACCTATAAATATTTACAATTGTTAACTGTTTGTTAAATAAAATTCCAGGTTGATCACACTTGTTTCCCAAATGACCGAGGAGAAAGAATTGAATAAGAAGCGAGGGAGTTATAAGGGGCAAGTCACCAATTTTGCCACTTATCTAAAAAACCTGAACGTAAAGGAATTAACTTCTACAGAGGTTAACGAGTTGCAATTTCGCATCGGTAAGATAAATTCTTTGTATGAGCACTATGACGAGGTACAGCTTAAGCTGGAGTGCCTCGCCGACAATATGGACACTCGAATGGCTGAACGTGCCGAATTCGAGTCCCAATATTACTCAGTACTTTCCGAAGCGCAAAATATACTTGATCTTTACAATAAAAAACAAGATACAAACATGCAAAAATTAGATGCCTTTGGGTCTGCTCAGAGCGAGCATAGCTCTCGCAGTAGTAATCGTAAGCTGGTTAAATTACCTGTTATCCAATTGCCTAAATTTTGTGGATGTTATGAAAATTGGCTAGAGTTTCACGACACCTTTTCAAGTTTAATTCACTCTAATGACGACATTGACAAAATTAATAAATTTCACTACTTGAGAGCGTCATTAGAGGGCTCAGCGGCAGTCGTTATTCAATCGATTGAATTTTCTACGAAAAATTACGATGTGGCGTGGAGCCTCCTCTGTGAGCGGTTCGATAACAAACGCTTGTTACGGCAAAATCATGTTGCTGCTATATTCAATATAGAACCAATCACGAAGGAGTCTTCATCGGCCTTAAAACGAACCATCGATCAATTGAATAAAAACGTACGCGCTTTGGGATCGTTAGGTGAAGAAGTTAAACATTGGGATACACTGCTTATTTACATTGTGTCTCACAAGTTGGACCCGAAGTCGTACCGCGAGTGGGAAGAATATAAAGGTCGTCTAGACAAGGACAAGCTAATTAAACTCGATGATTTTCTTACATTTATGCAAAACCGAGCCGACCTCATAGAAACATTAGAATTATCACCTTGTAACCCGGCCGGCCGAGTTAGCTTGTCATCAAAAAACATTCCTAAAATTAAAACTATGGTAGCTTTGCAAGACACTAAAACCACATCTCAAAGATGTCCTAAATGCGGCGGTGAACATAATTTGAGTAATTGTTCACAGTTTCTTTCACTAAGTAACTCAGCACGATTAGCACTTTTGCCGACACTTAAAATTTGTTATGTTTGTTTTAAGCCCAATCATTACGCGAACCATTGCAAGCGACCTGGCTGTAGGTTATGTAAGCGTAGGCATAACACACTGGTTCATGTGGCTGATTCCACGCCCAGGAGCCTGCGAGATAACGCGTCATCGCACGGTGACGTAAACAATGCAACTGGAAATGCATCGGCGCACGAGTCGAATGCGGCCGTGCCATCTACTTCCAGCGCGCATGCGCCTATTACGATGTCTACCTTATCAGCTAGAATTGAAGGCTCAAACTACGGCGGCAAAAATGTTTTATTGTCAACTGCTTTAATTAAGGTTTACGATTATAAAAATCAGGAACACATAGCACGGGTGGTTCTTGACAGCGGTAGCACTTCGTGTCTAATGAGTGAAAGTATGTGCAATAAATTAAATTTGCCTACAGATATTATCAACAAATCGATACAGGGAATAAATAACGTGACGTCACACGTAGGTAAAAGGTGTAGGGTGTCCATTAAGTCATTGAATGACAACTATTCGACGACTATACATTGTTTTATTTTACCATCAATCACGGATGACGTCCCGTGTCGTCAAATTGATTTGACGAATTTAAATATTCCGTCTGATATATGTTTGGCGGATCCTAACTTTTATCACCCAGCGGCGATAGATTTAATAATCGGAGCTGATGTGTTCTGGGATGTTTTAGGGTCCAATATGATAAAATTAGGTAGAGGAAAACCGGTACTCTGTGAAACTAGATTTGGCTGGCTAGTCTCAGGTCCGATAAATCGTGGCCATGTACCATCCACTTCCTTGAAATGTTGTTTTTCTTCTATTACTTCAAATGATAATAGTGATCAACTGCAGCGTTTGAATGATGACGTCCAAAAGCAACTCACGCGTTTTTGGCAGCTAGAGGAAGTTAGCCAAAAGTCATCCCACTATTCTATGGAAGAAAAACAATGTGAAGAACATTTTCAGAAACACACGACACGTTTAGCCAACGGTCGTTTCTGTGTTAAACTTCCATTGAAAGAAGATGCTAACTTATTAGGGGACTCGTTCAACCGAGCTAAGCATTGTTTGCTATCTTTTGAGCGCAGAAATAAAGGTAAGCCTTTATTTAACGCCATGTATAAAGATTTTATGTCCGAGTATAAATCCTTAGGTCACATGACTGAGTGCATGGAAACTTCGGACAAGAAGGGGTACTTCATCCCTCATCATGGCGTTCTACGTGAAAATAGCTTAACCACGAAGTTAAGAGTGGTATTTAATGCGAGTAGCCCCACTACTTCTGGCGTCAGCCTCAACAGCATTCAAATGGTTGGTGCCACTGTGCAGGACGACTTACTGTCTATACTTCTTCGTTTTCGGCAGCATAAATATATTCTGGCTGCGGATGTCGAAGATGTATAGACAGATAGTTGTACATCCTGAGGACAGACATCTACAGCAGATTGTCTGGCGTGATGTTGAGACTGACCCCCTTATGACCTACGAGCTTAATACCGTCACTTATGGCACTGCTAGTGCTCCCTTTCTCGCTACGAGGTGCCTGCAGCAAATCGGTCTCGACTGCCATGATGAGAAAATTGCTCAAATCATCATCCATGATTTTTATGTCGATGACCTGTTGACAGGTGGGGATGACATTGCAGAAGTGATTGGTATACGTCATAAGGTAACTGAAGCCCTTGCAGCGGCAGGGATGAATTTGAGAAAGTGGAAGACTAATGAAACAAGTCTCCTGTCTGAGCCTACTGCTTCAACAGTTGACCTTAACATAGGTTCCTCCGAGCCTAGCAAGACTTTAGGTCTGGCTTGGCTGTCAGAGTTAGATGAGTTGTATTTTCCAGTTGGACATTCCCTACCAAATGAAAACACCAAGCGGGAAATGCTATCTGTTGTTGCTCAGATCTTTGATCCTATGGGATTACTCTCGCCTTTTGTGATCACCATGAAAATGCTCATGCAAAAGCTCTGGTTGCTCAAGCTGGCTTGGGACGAACGTCTCACACATGATGTTGCCCAGCTGTGGACAGATATTGTTAGCAGTCTACCAGCGCTTCGCAGCATTCGTGTTCCGCGACATGTCGTGTGTGACTCGTTCAGATATGTTGAATTGCACATCTTTTCGGATGCTTCTGAACGAGCATATGGTTCGTGTGTGTATGTTCGCAGTGTGAGCAATGATGGTGACGTGTTTGTGCATTTGCTAGTGGCAAAAAGTCGTGTGGCCCCGATCAAGCCTACCACAATCCCACGTCTGGAGCTGTGTGCTGCTCTTGCTGGAGCTAGACTTTATGAGAAGGTCACGAGCTCACTGCGCCTTCAAATAAAACACACAACGTTCTGGACCGACTCAATGATAGTTTTAGGCTGGTTGAAAATGCTTCCTAGCAAATTACAACCCTTCGTCCGGATACGAGTTTCAGATATCCTCGAGTTGACTGGAAATTGTACTTGGAGACACGTGCCAACCTACCAGAACCCCGCGGATCTCATATCACGTGGAGTTCATGCACAGGCCTTGGAAACCTTGGAACTGTGGTGGTCCGGTCCGGAATTCTTGCGAGAAGACGTGTCTCAATGGCCTCAAACTCCTCACACTAGACAGTTACTACCTGAAACTCGTGTCGAAGTATCGTTGCATGCTGGTTTGAAGGACGTTGACGTCACACAGACGACGTCACTGATAGACTTTGAGAGATTCTCAAATTTCTCACGGCTCAAGCGAGCCTTTGCTTATGCGATGCGGTTTATTAATAACTGTCGTAAACAACCCGCTTCGTCAAGTTATCTCAGCGATGATGAGTTGAAAATTGCACTCAATCTATTAATTAAACAGACTCAGATTGCGTCTTTCTCTGAGTACAATCTACTTTTAAATAAGCAAAGCTTGCCAAAAAAGAGTCCATTGTTAAAATATAATGTGTTTTTAGACGACAATGCAATAATGCGTGTGGGAGGTCGATTATTAAATTCAGACTTTTCTTATGACAAGAAGCATCCTATTATTCTACAGTCCGCTCATCGTTTCACAAAGTTATTGTTTGCTTTCGAGCATAGGAGATTAATGCACGCCCCCCCACAATTGTTATTGGCTACTATCAAAGATACTTATTGGCCAATAGGAGGTCGGAACCTAGCCAAACAATGTTTTCGTCAATGTGTGCTATGCAATCGAATGAAAGGTCAGGTGCTTAGTCCATTGATGGGAAATTTGCCTAAGATTCGCTTAGAATCTGGTGGATACCCCTTCAACAATGTAGGAGTAGATTATGCTGGTCCCCTGATGTCAGCCAGCCGTCAGGGTCGCGGCTGTAAGTTGGTTAAAGTTTACATAGCCATTTTCATATGTCTGTCCACCAAGGCTGTTCATTTGGAACTAGTAGGTGATTTAACCAGCAACAACTACCTGCTAGCATTGCGTAGGTTTATTTCGCGTAGAGGGAAGCCTAGTAATATCTACTCAGATAACGGCACCTCATTTGTGGGCGCATACAACGAGTTATCTAAGTTTTTAAGGCAAAATTGCAACTCGTTGGCTGAATGCGCGGCTTCTGATGACATTAGGTTCCATTTTATCCCCTCCTACACCCCCCATTTCGGTGGAATTTGGGAAATAAGTGTCAGGTCAACCAAGTACCATTTACAAAGAGTGTTGGGAAATTGTAACCTTACGTATGAGGAGCTTAACACTACGCTGGTTCAAATTGAAGCACTTTTGAATTCCCGACCACTTACCCCTCTGTCGTCGCATCCAGAAGACTTGGCGCCTCTGACACCTGGACACTTCCTCATCGGACGTCCTTTCACCTCGCTGCCGGTACAGGATCTCGCAGACTCCACGTACAGCCATCTTCCTCGATACCATCGGATTGAGCAGCTGCGGCAGCATTTTTGGGCTCGTTGGAGCAAGGAATATGTAGCAGAACTGCAGCACAGGGTCAAGTGGAGAGTCAACCAAGATTCCCTCAAGCTGAACACTCTTGTTCTTTTAAAGGACGACCACCTTCCACCCTTGAAGTGGAGGTTAGGTCGAATTGTAGCGGTGTATCCTGGGACAGACGGGATCTCGCGCGTTGCTGACGTGAAGACTGCATCAGGAGTTGTTCGACGGGCGTTCAGCAAGATCTGCCCACTTCCTGAAGATGAGGCTTCTGGTTGAAAGATGTCCTTTCAACGCCCGGGGGCATGTTGAAGACTTCAATAGTTTCGACGCCTGCTATAAATTAATAGCAACCAAACACGTCCGCGCGCACTTAGCTTAAGATTAGAAATAGGAAATAGTTTATAGGCCCATTCCTTTGTTACCTCAATTAGAGAGTATACGTGGTTTTTGGAATTGAGAAGATTTTTTGATTTACTCCTTTAAAATCCCCAACAAGGCCTCGATGCAAGATTGTTTTTTCATTGCTTTTCACAGGTCTGGGCGAAATCTTTCCATAAACGACAAAAAACATAGAAAAAAAACATAGGTACGTGTATTGTATAGCCGAATTGAGAACCAAAGTATTTTTTTTGAGGTAGCCTAAATATTTACTCTTTCATGTTAAGTTCCGCTCTCCTTTTGAATAAAAACGTAGAATATATACAGGTTTAAACATTGTCCTTGCGTCCACAGCACGTTTCCGAGGTTGACGAGGCTAGCAGCAAGGACGAGCAGCTAAGTACACTCGAGCTCAATAAAATGTGTTGACTTTTGGAGAAGAGTAAGGTGTAAGTGTGTGCATATTTTGGAATTCGACTGTAGTGTCCGTGAAAGGAACGAACTTCGGTAGTGCCACTCTAAAAATATCCATATAACCAGCTTCTTTTTATTGAAACCGTATTTGCACAGCTTCTATTATGCATACTAAAAAGTAACCTATGTTCTTTCCTGGGACTCGTACTATCTCCAAACCAAATTTCATGCAAATCGGTGCAGCGATTGAAGCGTGAAAAGGTAACAGACAGAAAAGTTACTTTCGCAATTGGGTCAATCAACTATTTCTCCTTGTTTGTCCAGGAGACAAAATGAGAGGAATATTTTAGAAAAACTGATATTAACATGACTTCTAAGATGCTTCAAAAATGCCTTATTAGGGAAGGGATTGAAGATAGCAAGGAATGTGACAAGGTTGACTGGTAGAGAATGCCTTCATGCATAGTATTCTGATTCTGGTTACTACTACTACTACTACAGCCTATTTGCGTCCCACTGTTGGGCACAGGCATCCCCTCATCATGATAGGGTTTGGGCTATAGTCCCGACGCGGGCCCATTGCAGTGCGGATTGGGGACTTCACACACATCTTTGAATTACTTCGCTGATGCGTGCAGGTTTCTTCACGTTTTCCTTCACCGAAAAGCTCATGGTAAATTCAAATTGAATTTCGCACGTAAGTAAACTTAGAGGTGCGAGCTAGAATCGAACCCCCGTCCCTCGGCATGAGAGGCGATAGGTCGAACCACTAAGCCACCACGGCTTTTTAACCGCTGATTCTGGTTGGTGCGAGTAATTTGGGATCGTAATCATGGCAATAAAAAAGTCCATTCACCCAATAATAATATTAACATGCATGGAAGTTTGCAACATCCTTTGTTCAGATTCAGGATTATTATTAAGTGCTCATTAAGTATATTGGTCCCGCGGGAACTATGTGTCTTTTGGTGATGAAAAGTAGCCTATGTCCTTTTCTGGGACTCGAAATATCTCTACTAAATTTAATTTAATCAAAATCGGTTCTTTGAGCGTGATAGGTAACAGACAGACAGACAGAAAGGCAGACAGAGTTAGGTGCTTTCGTATTTACAATAGTAGCATAGATTACATTTTAGAAGAAGAAGAAATAATTTAATTTTGCATAGGTACACTTAAAATACAATAATATATAAGTTAGAAGACAGTTACCTACTATTCTATTAGATATTATATTACCTACATACTACTACTACTATCTACAGCCTATTTGGGTCGCCCACTGCTGGGCACATGCCTCCTCTCATCACGAAGTTACCTACATAAGAAGAGAAAAGTATTGAAGAGAGAAGTACATTATGTCATTTTCGAAAAGTGAAATTAATAAATTTACTCGTAATTGCTATAGTTAGGTACAGTTTATCTGAAATCCTTATCAGTTAAGTATAATCGCTATGATTGTTTAGTACGTGATTTCGTTAATGTACGTATATAATGGTATATCTATAGAGGTTACACCATTAAACTCGTGGTGAATATAGCACACTTATAACATGATAAGGTCTGATCACACCGTGCCATATTGATCAACACTGAGGCATATATCTCGTAGCGAACTTCGTAGCAAACTTTGTAGCGCTCGTAGCCCGTAGAATAGTCTGTCCCTTACTAAACTTGTAGCAGTTACGCTTGAATAGGGTACCTATCCTTATAATAAATAATTAATCATACAATCAAACTTCCATACGGGAGAAATAACTTAACAGCGGCATTATTTTTAAAATTTTCGTAGAAGTTCTTGAGAATGCCAGCAACGTGACGTTTTGAAATTCAATTAGGTTTATTTCCATCGCAAACGTCTGAAAAGATTTTAAGGTCACGTAAATGAATAACGGGCTATTTTTTCGCCCATAAACGAGTTTTAATGTGACAACGATATATAAGAGTTCGCAAAGGACGAGCGGATGTCGCTGGCGATTTGGGTCACTGCCGCAGCCGCAGGATTCGATGCGACTCTGCAGCCTTCTGAGGACATGATATGTTAGAGCAACAGGTATAGCAAATTATTGCCTTCTATAAGTATGTAATACGTAGACGTGCGATTGCTCTATGCTCTGACAATTAGTAGGCATTCAAATTGATAGTTAATTTCACATCTATGGTTTCTTTTGGGGAAAAAATACAGTTTCTATACAGCATATTATTTTTTACATGTCTAGTGAAAGTGTATAGTGCAAAGTATTGATCAATTGCTACACCATGGGTTCTAAATATAAAATTCCGTTGGGGAAGACAAAGTTCGCGCGCAATACGGGCAGGTGGGCGCGCGGAGGCGGCGGGAGCGGCGGCGGGGTATCGATTCAGGCTTCAGTCGGCGTTCGTCGAGCGCCGCGCTGCGCCGAGCCGCGGGCGAGCGGCCCCCGCCCCTCGCCGCGCCAACTCGACGGCAAACTCGAACGGCCTCTTTCCGCTAACTAACGTCGCGCGCGGAACTAACCGCACTTTCACCCGACTAAAAAAAAACTAGTATTCGAACGATGTCGGTTGAAACGTTATGGTAGATAGGGTCATCTGTGAGTGATGTGGGCAAGCGCGCGGCGGCGATGGTCGGAGCGGGCGGCGCGCGCGCCGCGCGGCTCGTAAGATGGACTGTTGCAACTACGAGTACCGGGGCGCCGGCGCGTACGCAGCGCCCCCGTGGGACTACGCGCCGTACGCGCCGCTGCCCTATACGCCCTACGCGTACTACCCGCACGACCCTTACGCTCGATACTACTACCCGCACCACGCACACCACTCTGATCATGCGCTGCCAATGGGTTGGTATTAATCATTATTGCATGTTTCATGTTATGTTCGCTTAGTTCGAAAATAAAGACATTAAATTAGAGAAAACGTAGAAAAGTAAAACACATTAGCCAAAATAGTATCCACTCGTAGATAGTAACTAACAGCTTACTAACTTTTGTTTCATAACTTTCTCAGATGTTATTACTCTTTACCAAGAACAACACAACTCCTACTCTATCTACAGTCAGATTTTTGCAAAGGCCGTATTCAATTTACTATCCCATGAGGTTTAAAAAAAGAAAGCGATAAAGATTTTTTAGTATCGACTAGGTAAGGCGAGTGATGTCCCTGGGGTTGCAATCGTCCTTAGGCGGCGGTGGCCTCTTATCACGCGGAGCGCCATACTGTTTGCAACCTTTGTTAGAATTGATGAATGAACTGCAAGAGTTCTTAAATAGGACTCGTTTAATACAAAAAGACTCGTATCAAAACGAATGTACATGTATTTTTTACAACAATATTTAGCTTAACATACCTATTAGGTATCGCCTTACTTACAAACTCTTTCATAATTATTATACTATCATATTGTTATAGTTGACCATATATATCTACTATTGTACCTATTAATTATATAGTGTTGTGCTATGTGATTCGATAGAAAAATAATTTAAGATGATGAGTATCTAGACGTAGTACTTACAACTAATGTTTAATTATTATTTGTTCTTTATTTACTTCTTAATAAATCAATTATTAATTGTTTTCTAGAAGTTACCTATTAATTATTACTCGTAAATAACTAGCGGACCTGGTGAATTTCGTAAAGCCTTAGAATTAGAACAGTTTTTATTTTAATTTAGACGGACGGTGGCTCACCTGATGAAAAGTGGTTACCACAGCCTACGCACATTTGCAACAACGGAGGCTTCGCGAATGCGTTGCCGGTCCCGAAAATATTTGATGATGATGAGATATTTCTCAAATGTTTGATAACTATGTATATTATAACAGTTAATTACGTAGGAGTTACCTCGCAAAAAATCCATTTTTCCCTCCATAAAAAACCTTCCACGCACTTCCAATTCAATTGAAAATTGCAAAAAAGTAGAATTTTGAATTGGTCTGGACCGTTCTCGAGTTTTGCGCTTAGCAACACATTAGCGATTCATTCATAAAGAGAAGTTGTTATTATTATTATTATTATCTAACTAACTGCAAACACCTAAATCGTAATTACATATTATCTATCAAGCAAGTACTATGTATTCGTGGAATTTAAAGATGTCTGCATCAACTGCAATGGTAAGAAACATTTGAAATGGTGACGGATGTTCGGATAGGTACATTTTATGTATGACGCTAGTTGGTAAGTGCTTCGTGAGCGCACCCTTATTCAACGAATTCATTGCTACTTGCTAGGTGGTGATGTCAGCATTATAATTAGCATTAGTCCTTATTAACCACCAAGTGTCTTCGCAGCGAAAAAAAAATCCCCGCTTTAAACGTAACTCCCGGCCAGGGCCTCTACTCGAGATGGCAAAATGTATGTGGACTGGAACAATAAAGATATTAAAATAAAATTTCAAAGTCAAATTCATTAAGCTCATACTTAAATGTATCTCATAGGGCTGTGATATAAACAAAATAACGAGGCAGGAAGATATCTAGTTTGCTTTTTGGGATTGATTTGGGAAAATGGGATTTTAAACTCAACATCATGTTAGAGGTGTAGGTATTTTTTTTTCTTGTGGATACATGACATGTAATATCCAGTCATTGGCATACATAGATACCAATGACTGGATATTATAATTAATCACATACAATACAATGCAATTAACGTACTCGCAATATAATTAAAAACATCGTATTTATTCGCGTATTGATTGGATTCTCCCTTTGCAAAGTAATCGAAACGAGATTCTCTAGTTCCCTGCCCTTGAATTGCCTCTAACATCCATAAGCAAAAGTGAAAAGCCTATCTAAAATAGAATTCTATTTTATTCATACGCTTTCACTTGTTGCTGCAGCAATATCGCTATGCGTTAATCACGTCAGCGGCGCGTCTTGCAAATTTGTTTACTAATACGGGAGGCAGGAATCTGAGCGCGTGTTACCGCCGACGACATTCTGAACAATGAAGAATGAAGTTAGAATTTAATGTTTACGTTTGGGCGGATTCTCGGAGTTCACGTCACGTGGCCAGGGGGAGGGGAACGCTACAGGTGGTCGATGCCCCCCGGGCCCCTCGCCCTCCGCCGGATTGATCGCCCGCACAGCCACTCTACATATCGAGCGAGCAGCTACCACCCGTGTCGCGATCCGCTGCACACTTCGTATATGTAGGTATACGTGGAACGCCTTAATGTTTGCGGTGGAAAACAATGCTCCACTTAATTATCGACCTAGCTCCGGCCAATTTGCCGTTCACACTACACTCTGACTATCAATGGGTAGAATGGGATAGGTTTGTTTTACCCAATTTACACTGGCTTTTTACTATGAAGACTGAAGAGTTAGCTACGCATGTTCTCGTCGATTTATTTAGTTTCGAGCGCGTAAAAAATCCAATATACAATGGAATGGAAATATTAGGTAGGTTGATAGTTGATGAATTGATAATAATAATATATTAGATAGGTGGCAGGACACAGTGGGTGCCTTATGAGAGTTAAAAAGCATTATAACTTAATGGAAAATTTCCTTAGGGTTTATCGTAGCTAGTTCATTGGTGGGCCCATAACCTATGTACAAATTGAACATTTACGGTGCGTTTTCGTTTTATAACATCGGAATTTCGGGTTAAATTTTAAAATATCGTCAAAATTAATGTGCTCTATACATTTTTACACTTTATTACAATGACATTCTTAAAATTCCTCTTTTTTTAGAGAATACGAAAAAATGAACCTTAGGAGCTCGCTTTATACGACAGATTACTCATTTCTCGAGGCGGCGCAAAAAGGCGACAGGTCAGCGATTAATAAATATGTAGATGAAGGTTTTCACGTAATTTAACGCGACAGATAACAATTTGTATTATAATTTTGTTACAAGGAAGACATCAAAAAGGTGTAAAGGTTCACGGATTTTTTGTTTGTTGTTTTTTTTATAATTAATGTTTTTTTTCGTGTTGAAGGGAGAGTGTGAGAGAACATTTTGAAATGCATATAAATTAGAATTAAAATGGTCGTGTTGACGTTATTGTTGTACAGTCGACATCATATTTTGTCGTGGCAGGTGATTTGATCATAAATATGTGAACATGCACTCTAATGTGTTGACAATAAGATCGTGATCAGATATTTCAGGTCTCAAACTATATATATGCAATATGCATACCAATTTGATCAAATAACGAAAAAGAAGTGCAAACAAACAAACACTTTAACATTTATAATATAAGTATGGATCTTGTTTGTTTAGGGCCAGGTCGTATATCCACAAAACGCCTCGTTTTGGCTACAGACGGTTAAAATTTTACATTTCCGCCATAGATAATCTGTCAAATACTAGCTATACGTAGCCAAAATGAGGCGTTTTATGCATATAGGAACCCGGCGTTAGTGTTTACGTTAGATCTCGCTTTGTGCAGAGTACGGCGCCTACGCGTCGAAAGAGGCGCGCGTGCGCAGGGCGCTGGCGCGGCGTGAGGCGCGCGCGCCGCCCTCGCAGCACCTGCCGCTCCCGCCCACGGTAAGTGAATGAGAGCCACCCATGGTCGAAGAAAACAAAGTCTGCTACTCCGGGTTGTGACACCGGCACGTCAAAGTCGAGTTACCACTTTATTGAAATAAAACAAAAATGAAGGAAATATTTTCTGCCGTTATAATGCAAAATAAATTATTTGCGCATTACGATTGTCATTTACTTATTTAAGCACACAAAATGGGACAAGTTAAAAACGAATGAACTTAATAATTTAATGAACACTCATAGGATACATGGGAGTCGGGTATTATTTGAATACACCACTTGCAACACACAGCAAATGAATGACGTTTCGGTGTCACCCATACTACTTCAAAATTCCGAAGTAGCATACCTGGCGAAGTATATTTATTGTATCACAAGACAAACCGTATTCCTGCTCAACAGTTGGCGCCGTGTACTACCTATAAAAGTAGGTAGGTGCTAATACCGCCACGTACTTGAATCGACGACTGCAAATGTAGGCATTTCCCGTGATTCATCGATATTTCCAGTTTTAACAGCACAATAGCCACGGCTCCACGCGTCCCACGTGAATTAACAATGGTCTCCCTGACCATGACTGAAACCTGAAAAGTACGGGTCGTTCAGAAACTATGCGTCTTTAGAATAGTGATTCACGATAAGTTGCTAGAACGTGTACGTTTTTCTTAAAGACACGAGTTGTACGATGAGTATTTTCGTTATCTGATCACTGTCAATTTATAGTCTGTGCTAAGAGCCCCACATACGTACTTCTGATTGCAGTATGGAATAATTACCCTAAATATATTTATAACTAACATCCATGCTCATGTTTTCATGATGATGATAATGATGATCAAACCTAGGTACCTACTTAAAAATTAAATATCCTAAAAATGATATCGTTACGTCATCGTAATTTAACAACAACAACATTAAAGTGTTTACATCACCCTTGGCCGTAAAGTGAGATTTTCTGCCCGCTACGCGGAAAGAAAATCTCACTTCTTGGCCAAGGTAAGACGTAAAACTTTTGACAAACCACGGGCGGTAATTCGTAAAGCCCCAGATCGCATATTTATGGCCCTTACCTTCGGTTCGGGCCACAGAAACCTGCGATCTGAGACATTTACGAATTCACCACCCTAGGTCTGTAATGTACTATTCGTACTCGCTGTAAGTAGTAACTAAACAACCCTTGACACAGTAAAAGTGACTTTCATCATCAACACATTTAAAATATAATAAGTTGAGTGTAAAAGCGACTTGTTTAAGGGAAAGATTAATAAGTCGGCGCGCTGTTATTAATGCTCGACGATTTACTTAAGTTTAGTTTTGGGGAGCTCCCCTTTAGGTTTACCACTACATTTATTTTCTCACCTCATTATTTTACTTCCTGACGTGAGATGAAGACATCAACAGTATTTTTACTTAGTCATTGGTTTTGAGAATATTTGAGTTTTGTTTACACCGTAATGTGGTGTAGTAATGGAATAATTTTGCGACCTTCAGTAAGGTCTCGATGGTGAAGTCGGGCACTGCACGCCCTCTGTTCCGTTGGAGATACAGGCTCGAAACCTCGTCGGGACAGCAAAAATAAATTATATCAACTAAAGTAAATAACTTCAAGCAACTTATTAACTAATTGGCGAAGTAAATTGAATGAAGATTCTGTAGCTAACGTGAAATGGAACATCAAAATAATAGCCATACTAATAATAGATAAACTTTGATTCCTTTGAATGGAAAAAATACATAAAATGGCAAGTATACGTAAGTCTACGGAAAATTAGATACTCGTAAAATGCATCATACACAAGTTACAAAACCATTCATCAATCATCATAATGATTTCATTTAAAAAGTCGTATAATTTTATTGACATCCCTTCTACATACATACTTAAAACAATTACTACAATGTCCCGAATGGTCAACGCATTCAACTTCGTATCACAGTCAGAAAACTTCAGGTTTGCTTCAGGTGATTCAATAAAAGTTTGATAGGCCGCCGGCTCGAGCGAGCGAGATGGCAACAGTATGTAGGTCAGTGTCAGGACGTACATATATTGGGCTGTCTGTCCATTATCTATCACTGATCGCACGCACACATATTATTATCACATTTCCCCCACAATGTAATCGATTACATCGTATCTTAATACAATACTGGAGACATTCACCCATATATTCCTGTGATAAATAACCGTCAATAAAAACCGTATTGTGCCCTTAATTTTATGTTTTATTTTGATAAACCATTGTTTATAAACAAAAAAAAATCTAGTCTCATGTACTTCTTACAGCTCGCAAATGAGGATATAAATCTAATCTACGCTCTAATTTTTGTTCTTTTAGTAAAACAAAATATACCTAATAGTTAAGTTAACCGTACATTTTTTATCGACTCTGAAATGAATAGCATTTCAGAGCTTACTGATATCCCTAATATTACGTACTATTAAATTTAATAACTTATTAAGGTATTTATACAATACCAACAAGTTGGAAGGGACTCGGTCGGTTTAATTTGGCCGCCACAGAAATTGGAAGTCAATGGGCGCGGTAATCAACTGAATACGAGACCCGCTCGTTCACTGACTCGACGTGAATGATATGTTATTAATACGTCTTACCATGAAAGATAATAATATAACGGCTAGACACATTAACTGTAGTGATGGGACGAAATTAGTATCGCAAAATAGTAATTATTAATTTAAATTCTATCGAAAAAGTTCTTTAGTACCAAGGGCACGTAAAGCCAGATAAGGCAGTTTTCCGATATGTTTTAAAATCTCAAACAAACTATTTAACTTCAAAATCTACAAACGAAAGTTCTGGCCACTGTTTATCGTTTTGAAACTTTAAATCAGACAGTCAGTACTTTTCTTTTTTTAACTTTTAATGTAGTTATAGTCGCCATCACTTATATGGAAGTAAACGGGGTGATTGTTAATACTCGTATCTCAACACGATCTTATTGTAAAAAACGCTACAGTAAATGTTCATATATTTATGATCACCTTGTTCACTCACTCATATGTTTGATGGCGAATGTGCAAGACACAATTGACACGACAAAATCGTGTCGCCCACTATTCAAGAGTCCAAAACAGAAATACTTCACTATATAGCAATGCGGTCAAATTGAGCGAAGGGTATCATTACGGCATCATGTTTCGAGACAAGTGAGCGGCACAAAGGCGCTAATGAGGGGTGGGGGTGAGGTGGGGGCGGCGGTGGAGGGGTGGGGGGGTCTGTCAGCGGCTGATTTTTCCGCGTGTCGTGGGCGCCCTGATCGATAAGTCACGTGGTGCGCGCTCGATAGTTAGTCCGACAAATCTTGTAGTTTGCACGGTTTTATACGATGTGCCGTTTCGTGTTGCCGTGGTTACCGGTTTAAAGGTAACGTTCTAGATAGGATGCGATGGGTTTTGTATTGGGATGGGAAGTGTTTTTTTGACGATATTAAATTTGTAAAGATGTATTAACTCCTACCATCACCACAACAGCCTATTTACGGCCCGCTGCTGGGCACAGGCCTCCTCTCATCACGAGAGGGTTTGGGCTGTAGTCCCTACGCGGAGCCAGTGCGGATTGGGGACTTCATACACATCCTTCAATTAATTCGCAAGATGCGTGCAGGTTTCCTCACGATGGATTGATTGATATTAAGTCCCAGTGAAAATGAATTAAATAGTTAAATGATTTAAAAAAATTGGTGATGAATAGTTGTGTTAACTATTTAAAAAGAGCATTTTTTTGGAAGGTGTGGCACAAACGCTTGTCATTAAAAAGCATGTGCGGTCAAATTAATTTATTTTAATTTATAATTCAGCAAAGTTTCACCTTTAGTCTAATAATTAATCAAACTTAGCCTCTAATTATGTTAATGAAAGCCATACCCTACTAACCGTGTTTATAAGTTGAACCGAAAGTAACACGTTAAAGAGTTTGTAAAGCGTATATTTTCTTAAACAGTCGGCCAAAACCCTCCTTTGACATTTGTGAATAAGGTTGTAAATTGCTCAGCACACGGGTGCACGTAACCGATCCGATTGATTTTGTCTACGGCGCGTAGGCCGCGTAGCGTTCGTAGCACTCGCCGTAGCGCTACGACAAATTGGACTAACGAAGTTGCGCTACATTTGCAGCGATCGAACAGAGCGATACGTGTAATATGATAGCGTTGGAATCAGATTTCTATGAAATTAGAGTAGGTAATATTTCTAGTATATTTGCACTTACGATAAGATAGAAATTGGAGACGAGAGCACAGCCATATTAGTTAGTTATAATGAAAATTTACATAATATATTTTAATATAGTTGAAAAAATATTACAGTTAAATGAAAATACATTGATAACCAGTTAAATTTTAGTTTGCATAAACGTTATGTTATTATAAAATTATTAACGTATCGTTATCCATCAATACCAATTATAATAATACCTAAAAACTATAATAATGAAAATCAAGAAGAAGTTCACTAAAAAGTTTATATAAACGCATGAACTGGCGCATGACTTATGTACGCATATTATTATAGTTTTTAGGTATTATTATAATTGGTATTGGTGGATAACGATACGTTAATAATTTTATAATAACATAACGTTTATGCAAACTAAAATTTAACTGGTAATTATTTTTGTAAATATGACATCAGCAAGTATGGAAGCTACAGGATGAATTAACATCGTCGGAGATCACAGAGTGACGCCGTGCTGCACTGCACCGAGTGACGAACATCGATCCGCGGGGTCGCGACCTTTCTGTTCTCCCTACAACACGAGGTTTTTCTGGGTAATCATCGCCTTCTCCTTAGTCCCATATTATATGGGCGGTACTGCGTATCCCTTACTTTCACTTGTCTACCAATTTATAAAATAATAGAATAGAAATAAATTTATTTGACATACAAACGACACAGAGATACAGTTACAACACAAAACATAATTGAAAGTAAAAATAATAATAAGGAAATATAAAAAACCTCTGTATCGGACGGTGCCAAAACGGCAAAGCCAAAGTGGCACCACACTCAGCATT